>PUQB01000087.1:252713-355213 GCA_003024785.1 Selaginella tamariscina | reverse complement strand
GAAATATTTTTGAATATTAAGAAAATAATAAACAATATCCCATTAATAGTAGGAAATGTAAATTAATTACTCGAGTAATTAAGAAATAATAATAATAAACAGACTATGAATATATTTTAAATGATACATAATAATATATCAATTTATTTATTGTATTAGTGTATATATATAATATAAACTTAATAATATATACTTGAATATTAAGAATGTAGAATAATTACAAAAATTTAATAATATTAAACAGCTTGAAGCACTTGAATGACATTAAATGCAATTTTAAAACACTCATTGGAATTGGAGAGTATATATGTTAAATTGTCAGTTATTTGTTTCAAATCATTTTAAATTTTCTTTTCTATTATTTCAAAAATTCGAATTTCTGACATAAGTATTATCGGTCTGACATGTAAATTTGAAAATGCATTTAATTTCCCAGTCAAATTCAGATCTGGTTCTTTCTCCGGCAATGGTTTCTTCATTTCTTTATTTTTCACTCTTCAGATTTTCTTTTTTCTTCTTAGTGATCAGCTCAGGAGCGACATTAAATTGGGTGCGTTATTGTTTATACGAAAGCACAGCGCCTTCAGTGTTGTTTACAAGTAAGTATTATAAACAAATTTAGATATATTTATAAATATTCACTCTCTTACATTCTCTCTTAAATTTTAGAATTTAGGGATTTAGGAATGCATTAGAATTACAATATATGTTGTTAGGGATTTATCCCGTTTAAATATACTTTTAACTTAATATTCTCGGTTAGCCGAGGCAGTGGGATTAATCCGGCCATTTTTTTTCGCCTCTTCGAAGAGGTAGCGGGATTAATCCCGCCACCATCTCTTTAATAGCTATGGCAGAATTAGTCCCGGGCAATGCTTCTCTGCCTCTTAAAAAGAGCGGCGGAATTAATCCCGTCGATAATTCTCTTAACTGATAAAGAATTACTTAAATTTATTAAAAAGAGTTATCTATAGGATTAATCTCGCCAACCATTTTAGAAGGTAGAGAAGGGGTGGCAGGATTAATCTCGCCACCACTTTCCTGTTTTAAATATTTGTGGGCAGGATTCATCCCAAATCTCTTTAAAATCATAATTTCGAAGAGAGTTGTGGGCGGGATTAATCCCACCGCTTATTCCCCGTCGTCAAAGTTGTGGGCGGGATTAATCCCGCCGCCTATTCTCGGTCGTTAGTGTTGTGGGCGGGATTAATCCCACCCCCTCTTCCTCGTTGGAGGGATTTGCGACGAGATTAATCCCACTGACTCTCACTGACGAGGAAGATCCGGCGGCGAGATTAATCCTGCCGCTTCTCTCCGACGAGGAAGTACTGGCAGCGGGATTAATTCCGTTGATTCTTCCTCGCGGGAGGGAATCGGCGGCGGGATTAATCCCGTCGACACTCTCCGATGGGGTAGAGTCGAGGGCAGGATTAATCCCGCCGACTCACTCCGAAGGGGTAGAGTTTGCGGTGGGATTAATCCCGCCCATCGTTCCTCGTCGGATGGAGTCGTGGGCGGGATTAATCCCGCCCATCAGTTATATTAATAAAGCATGAGATATTATCTTTATATATAATTATGTATTATTGCACATGCATATTATTAAGCAATCGTAGTTATGATTTCTTAGAAATATTGCATAAATAGATATCATAAAAAACACAATTATTTATGTGCAGGACAATATGTATAATACTGGAGATAAAGTATGTCTTCTTTGGAATAATGAGATAATTGGCACTGGAACTGTGAAAGTTCGAGATGATAATGCATCATGTCACAATATTGCCCAAGGATCTTCTGTGTAAATATGGGTGAACACCATTTTCAAGCATGTTGAGATTCCAGGAATGGAATTTGAGGAGGGTTCTCCTGTATTGTGGAATTTAGATGAAGTCAAGACTGACACAGAATATACAAAGTCATAAATAAACAGTAGCACGAGTTTTCCAAATGATGGCTTGCCTGCTGTGATGGATGAGGTGATTCTCTTTCTTCATGAGATTGAGGTTGGGAGAGGCATCATCACAGCTAAAAATCCAATGGAAGCAGTGTCAGAATAGAAACTAGGGTCCGACTTCGTGGGTGTAGTTGTGACAAAGGTTTCACCTAATGACACATTGCATCCTGGATCCCTCGTGAGGTGGCAAACATCTGAATTAAGACGGCAAGATGGTTCAACATATTCTAGGTTGGATTTCAATAATAACAACCCGGAAGAACAACTCATATTTAAAGAGGTTCCTTGCATTGGTCCTATTATAAGAAAAAGGCGATTCATGGGTTGCAGATCTTCCCCTGCATGTTTCAGTAAGAGGGTGAATATGGATCCTACATATTCCGAAAGTGTTACGAGCATTTCCACGATTGAGTGCTGCAAGAAGAAGTGTTGTCAGATGGTAGACCAGAATGAAATTACTCAATGTAGACATGTCTTTTGTACGCTCACCCAAAAGTAAAGGCATGAGTTTGTATATGTTACACTAACTGGGTGTATTGATGGAATGGCCTCGGACACAAGCTATCAGAGTACATCCATGGTATTTAATAAGGTGGCCATATGCTTCAAAGCTTGGTACAGTATATACGGGATCCCAAAGACCACGTTCTACCGTCGGAGGGATGAGTGGCTAGATGGAGCGCGGACCTCAGTACATGGGAACACTCGCTTGGTCAAAACCCGCTCTCACATTATGGCAGCCATAGAGATACTCAAGGCTTTTGTGGAAGCAAATGCAGACAGGATGCCTCACAAATGCCGAACCACAAATGCAGGGGTCAGGGAAAATCTCAAGGTTTTGCCTTCGATCTACACTCAATTGAAGCTGTGTGAACATGTGAACAAGTGCCTAAGCTTGATGGGGTTGCAAGCAATCTGCAGTAGTACCTTCAACAACATATGGAATACTCATTTTAAGGATGTGGAGATTGCAAAACACTCTAGCTTTTCCAAGTGTAACACTTGTACATCATTGAAGGCTGTAGAGGCTCGTGCAAAAACCTTGGTGGAGATCACTGCCATTCAAAAAAGATGGAGGCCCACATGATTGCACAACAAACTTGCCGGTCTCAGTACTATGCACACCGCATGCTTTTTGTGTCACGCCCATCAGAGTACCTGTGCTTGATCCATGACAAGATGGATCATTCAAAGACCAACATTCCAAAGCTCGTTGCAACACCAAAGTGCCTTAGAAATATCATGAAACTTCCGATTTCATTAACATGTGTGCTAACACATGGACACGGTTGTGAGTCATATGGACACTTTTCACTTCCACATTGGTCTAGTGACTCCAATTTCACTATTGTGTCGTTGGCCATGTGTTTTAGAAACCTTGAAGCCCACTCACAGACATGTCTTATCAATGATCTCAAAGTGAAGAAACAACATCTTCAACCTTTACATAATGCTCTCATGAACACGTCTGCACTTGAGGCTACTTGGGAATATGAGAGGCATTGTCAGCAGCCTGTACAAAAATTTTATCCCACTCGATTTTGTGCAAGGCATTGGCGTCCGGCAAGATTAATCCCGCCGCTAGGGCCCGAGTGAAGGCCTGGGCGGCGGGATTAATCCCGCCGAGCTTCAATGCCTGTTGGAGGTGAATCCCCGCCCTTCCCTTTTTCCTCCATTGGTGAGTCGGACCAATCCCAAACGTTTTGTCTGAGACGTAGAAGGTTTACAACATACCAATGGAGGACTGGGAAGGGTGGCGAGATTCATTTAACCATCCCTTACATGGTGGGCGAGATTAATCCCGCCCCTTTCTGGAGTCACTGAAGGGGTGTGAAAATAAATCCTGCCCAGTTCTCTCTGAGACCGAGAAGGGTGGCAAGATTAATTCCGCACTCCCGTTCAAGGCCTCCAGAAAGGTGGCGAGATTAATCCCGCCCACTCTTTCAGGAGGCATTGAAGGGGTGGCGAGATTAATCCCGCCGCACCTTCCATGTGAATATATATGTGTATTAGTATATATAAGTTGCATATCTCATTTTATTTACTTTTATCATCTTATCATAATATTTCGAGTAAAAGCTAGGAATCTATGTAAAACTGTCCAGAGCTCACATTTGTGGTGGTTCTAAAACGAAATGTTATCTTTCTTTTGCACTAGCACAAATGTGAGCTTCGGACAGTTAATTACGTCTACTTCTCTCTGTGTATTATTTTTGTATATTCGGGTTTATACAAGTGTGTGTGCGTTTTTATATGATTTATTCATAGTGTATTATTTTGCAGAAGGACGATTTGATCAAACAAGGAGATCGAGTCATTAGTATGGAGTCGTCGTCAAATTCTGGGTAAGAATTAAAATAAAATCTGTTATACTCGGATATTGTTGAACTAATTAATCATTTTTTATAGGAGAGAGAGCAGGAGAAGAGATGGGCAGGGGGATTCTGGAATCAACTTGGCCATATTTTAAATAAATGGGAAGCGCATTGGAGCAACCATGGTTGCTGTCAAATTAACCTCTGTCACATCTCATGGACAAGCAAAACAATGGAAAGTGATTCGCTAGTCAAGCACCGAAAGCAGCTGCGAACCCAGATTGGACGATGCTCGACACATATGCCTTGTTCCATCCAATGTCACGTTCTCGGATCCAGAGGTCGTCAGTTACAACATTAATCGGGTGGTTTTGTCGACTTGTGGATAATGACGTTCACGTGTTCACTAATGATGTTGACCTTGGAGTTCTTCTTCAACTCAACGAAAGCCCATCTATGGAGGGGATCCATCTGGATGTCTACTTCGAAGATCTTCAGACTCATCGAGTAGGTGTATTGTCAGGAGATATGCTTCACAATACAGAAAATCAGCAAGTGGAGCAATCTCCTCTTCACATTGAAGAAGAACACAGCGACATCATAAGGGAGATTGAGAGGGTGGCTCGGTCTCAGGTTCTACAGATCACGTTCAATTTGCTTAGAAATTTCGGGAGCTGGAGAGTGTGCCGAGAACATAGAACAGCTGCAGTCGGGGATCACACATGTTGATTCGGATCGCAAAAGAAAATCATCAATCGTTTTGTCAGCTGCACCTGTGGCATCTCATGCTGCAATAAGTCACAAGGAAATGATGTTGGATGATAAGATTTATCCTTGTAGGGTTAAATATTGCAGCGTCAACCCAAACTTCAATTACAGGCCACTCAACCAGGAACGTGTAGCTGAGCTCATGGAGAAGATGAAGGACGACAATTCTTATACCGTTCCACATAATGCTGTTTTGTGTCCATACTATGAAAGAAGGAAGGGTGCTGACAAAGTCTGGATCACAACACCAGAACAACTCATGAAGATTCAGACGGAGAATAAAAATCTATCAAGTACTACATCATTAGTGGCCAGCACACAATAACGGCAGCCCAACGACTTCTCGATGAACACAACAAAGGAACGATGGCAACAAAACTTTCCGAGCATACCCGTGAGAAGCTGACAAAAAGATCGGCGTTTTTAGCTAAGCCGAATCTCACAATCGAGCAGTACCATAAGTTATCGGCGGAATGGGACGCTGCCGACACCAACCACTACAACAGCAAAATATGGGAGAAGTTTAAACACACGCGAGCCGTGTGGGAATCTCTTCAGCGACCACAAAGAGCTACCGCAGGGAATACACAATCTGCGGAATACCGGGTAAGCAAATTGTTTGGGCGGGATTTATCTCGCCGGTATATTAATCTGTCTTTTTCCTCAGAGAGTTGAAGAAATTGCAGCAGTTGATTTTGCCCAGGTGGGCGGGAAGGAAACATCATTTCTGATGATGTTGATTTCTTGCCCCGAAGATAGGATCTTTGCCAAATGGTTGGGGATTATGGAATCCTTTTCAAAAGGAACACTGAAGAAGAAGCAGACAAGTGAAGGGGAGCCCTCAGAAAAGTCTGCAAAGAAACCCAGTAAGACGCCGAAGGCTAAGTCTGTTCAATCTACAAAGGATGTAGACAACGATTTCAAGCTCACATGGTTGAAGCCTTTAAATGGAACAACGATGGAGGAGATGGAAGTCTTGGCTGATTTGGTGATCGATGGCAAACTACAAATTAATAACAGCAGCCCAACCTCTCCTTTTCATCTCAAGGCAATGGAGTTGAAGACGGTCAGGCATTTCAAGGAGTGGTTGGGAATACACTGCCACAAACTGGGTTGGACCTCGACTTCAACATATGAAGAGGTTAGCAAATATTTGCATGTGACGAACGATGATATGCTTGTCGAATGGGTGAACCAATCGGAAGATCTAGGCAAGAATCTATTGCACGCCAACGCCAAAAAGGAGAACATTGGGATGACGCCTTCTCTTATGGCAGTCCTTCAGCAGCGGAGAACCGAATTGAACCTTATAAAGGAGGATGCTACGAATCACGACAAGCCCTACAGATGTTTGTTGTTAGATTCGGAGACTTTATGGGGTAACATCACTGCTTGTAGGAAACCGTTTCAATTGTTCGTGATGGATCGGCGGGTGTCAAAAAATCTTTCGACAGATAGGGCACTAGAGGATCTGGTGGAGAAACTTAGCCGTGCAAGCATATACATAGAAGGTATTTATTATTGAATTCATGCTTGCGCTCTTCATGATACCTACTTTTTCAGGTATTTATTTCTTGATTCTTGCTCATGTCACCGATACTTTTGCCTTCGCCTTCGCCAAGAAGAATAGACATCGTTGGACAGGATTTTATATGAACGATGCTAATCCCAAGTGCATTGATACTGTTGTTCACTTGGTTGTTAGGAATGCGCCAAACAATTTCAAGCTTCCAAATGACTGGCCAGGCATCTGTTTGCACTCCAACGGCCCTGAACCTCCATCCGATACACCGATAGGTATGAGTGACGTATTCGGCAATGTACGTTATCCAAACATTACAAGTCAAGCGGCACGGAGCATCGTCAACTTGATCAGGGGTCCTCACAGTGATGCGTGGGTTTTTGACTACTGCACTAGGGGGTCCGTCTTGAAGGAGTGTTACCTTCGGCATACATGTGTGTTTGCCGTTGAGAAGGATAAGACCATGGTTGAGGACCTGAACAAGTGGATAGATTGGGTCTCAACTGAGTACCCCAACGATTCCATAAAGGCGTATTTGAGAAAGTTCCCTCCAGATAAGTGCGATAGCTCTGAAGGTGAATCTGGTTCAATCTCGGAGTCTGAGAACGAACATCAATCAGATATTAGACCGGAAGTTATCTCGAGGAGTACAGAACATTCGCACACTCCAGGACCCATGGAAACATCAATAGAAGATGCAGAAGATCTTGAACCATCTCACAAGCGGCTTAGACCTTCTTCGCCTCATTCAGAAGGTAATAGCGAAGAAGAATTGATAATGAATTGATAGAGTGATGAATAGTTGTAAATGAGTGTAACATAAGGCATTTTTGTATATTTCTTTTATATTTGTACAGAAAATAAATTCTCAAGGATTAATGAAGCTTTTAGTTCAAACATGGGTCACACATTAACAAGGTAAATAATATACCTTGATAATTTTAAGGTCAGCTAATTATCATTTTGCAGATGTAATGAAATAATTGAGAACATGGATTTTCAGCATTGCCATGAGGTAAGAGAGGGGTTTGGCGACAATTTCTTGTGCCACATGTCAGAATGACAGAGTTCATGCAGGAAATGGATAATAATGCAGCTCAAAACATCGTTACCATGGGGGCCACTTCAGTTTTTGCATCATCATTTTTATTGGCTTCAGTTCCGAAATCAATTTCTTCAGCGCATGCAATATCTGAATCTTGTAAGGATGATGTACAATTAAATGATGAAGGGATAGGCAACGAATAGTGGCAACGGATAAATGTGAAAGGGAGCAAACAAGTGATTTGCAAAGTATTCAAGAGGCAACGCTATCTCATGTTACTCATGGCCATATTGTGTTGTTGGATGTCAATGGTGTTCTGCTTCATCGACAAAGGCCCGAGGATAGAAAAACAGAAATCAAACAAGGAGATTTCATTCCTTGTCATGGTAAATTTCGATATGATATTATTTTTCGTCCAGGGTTGGATCGTCTCTTTCAAAAGCTTAAGGAGATGGGTGCGCTTGTGGGGATTTGGTCATGCATGCAGATTCATAACTTAACACCGCTGTTGAATTTACTTAAGAAACATTGTAGTGTTGCAGAAGAGGTGATTCGTAAAGATTGGATTTTTGACCAGCGAATATGTTATAAACCTCTCGAATTTCACAATATAAGAAAGGAAAGCAAGCCTACTTCTTCAAGAATGAAAGAATAATTGGGACTCATGGGGAGATCAGTCGCTTAAGGATAATGAAGAATGCACAGATCTTAGTAGTAGACGACTCTCCTCAGAAGGCTATGCTCAACCAAAACATTGCTTGTATTCATCCAATCACTTTCGATCCATATTCTGATACGATATCATGGATGAGCTAGTGAACTACTTGGATACGTGCCTCAGAAAGAAGAATCTCGAAAATTTTTGTGAGCAGTATCCACCGTATCATACATTTCCTGAAGCTTTTCTTTCTCGTGATATTGAATTTTATAAAATGAAGGATAGCAACCGGGCGCTTTATAATATTATTCTTAAGGAACGTCAGTTTTTAGATGAGCCTTTATGCAGACCTTCTCTTATCACATCTTATGTATTAACAAGGATGGCAACTCCCAATTGCATTCGTGAGAGTGTTAAGTGGTGGCAACAACATCAAGATATTGACCAAAATGATTTGATTAATCCGGAGAGTGATGATTTAGACAAAATGAAAAGATTTCTTTGTATGATAGAAAGAAAGTATTTATAAAAAATTAACATGTTGATAAGAAAATGATTTCATTTGTAATTATGTTTGATAGTATTTCTTCATTATTGTAAACTATTTTTAGAATAATATGAATATTCTAAGATATTTTAGGAATATTCCTTACTAAGTAAGGTTATTGAAGGATTAATTAATTAATTAATTAATATTTAAGGCTTAATTACATATTAATTAAATGATTAATTAATAATTAAAACTTAAGTATTAATTAGTAATTTATTTTATATTCCCATTTTCACGTATCATGCCCACTTTAGTTACAACGTGCATATTCAGTTTCATATACGATAGGCCGTAACAAAGCGATCAACGCCCCGTAATCTTTTGTAACCATGATTTGTGCAAAGACTTCACTCTTCACAAGGTAATCCGCAACGTTATGAGCTTGTTTCCCACCATCAGTCTGCAAAGCCCATACAGTTATTAGCATGTACATACGAAATAAGAAGACTATTTACCTCTAAAGCTAAGAATCCACCGTGCCTAAGTACTTTATGAGCCCCATCACAGACCACGTAAAGATGATCCATGCCCTCGTTACCACCGTCCATTGCGTACAAGGGCTCGTGTTCACAAGCTTCAGCTCGCATGCGAGGTATACTTGCAGATGGAACATACGGAGGGTTGCTCAACACAGCTGCTAACTTCTGTTCAGGCTTTCCCTCAAATGGTGAGAACCATGATCCCTTGACAGCCTTCACAACGCCCTGCAGTACAAACGTTCTTATAGATATTGCAAGGTATGATCACATGCAAACCTCAAGTTGGCAGCGGCTGATGTTACATCTCGTAACCTCTAGGGCGACATCATCGTAATCGACAGCGACAACAGGCCCAGAGTTCGGACCGAGCATACGAGCAACAGCAATGGATATAGCACCGCTTCCGCTTCCAATGTCAGCCCAAATGCCATGTCTTAAAGAATCATCTCGGGCAACTGCTGCCTTTGCGAGGTCTACAAACTGCTCAGTCTCAGTGCGGGGTATTAACACCCCTTCCTGCACCACAAGCAACAAGTCACGCCACCGCACACCGCCAACCAGGTACTCGAGCGGTCTTCGTTTCTCGATGCGCTCGTCCCATCCTTGACTCAGCTCCTGCAAGCTTGCACGGAGTGAGAGCCTTGCATTGGGATCAGCTTGCTGCCTCCACAAGCCGTCGACTGCATCGTTGAGATACCATTCAAGATCCTTGGTAAGCTCACACAAGGTTGGACTCGGCCGGCCGTCTCGATCGATCACCTTCTTACTCGCAAGCTTCGCTGACTTGAGACGTGCAGTATCTCTCCAGTCGACAATCTCACTCAGCATTGCAGAGTGCTTGGCAGGCCTCTCACATAGAGGAGGATTCAATTTTACTGATAAGGAGGAAACCGCCATTGTTAGCAGGCGAGCAAGGTAACGTGTGTTATTAGAGAGCTTTATAGCACAACAACGTGACTTGGGTACAATGTAACAAGTCGCATTTCTGGTCCACAGTAGTCGTGCGGAGAAAAGCTGTTCTATTTCTAAACAAACTATACCGAATGACCCCCTTGGATGGTTCGTATGCATGTTCTCCGTTAGTCAAGGTAGGCTAGGTAATTATTTTTATATGGATTTAAAGACAAAATAAAAAATAAAGGGAGGGTCCCTTTAAGATAATTATATTCTATAATATGCAAACAAAATTAGAAAGTTTAGTAAGTCCAAAAATGTGTACACACGTCCAAAATTTAAAAACCAACGTGCCGTATTATTATTGAAATACGTTTGGACTGACATGTACGTAGTATTTACATGTGCTGAATGTCCTATAAATATTTTAGCTTAAATATATTTGAAAAGGCCATCTCCAGGTTGTGACTAACTTCGTTGATGTTTTGGGTGGATGCACATCCACAATTCATACAATACAACTTTGACTTGCAACGTGAAGAAAGCTAGTATATATAGACATAATCTTCTGTTACACTCTTCAGTTCTTTGAGCAATACAAATTTGCCGAGTTCTACACTCTTTCACGAAAGGATATGGCAGAAGGGATTCAAGCCATCACCATTGACATTTCACTTGAGGACAACTCAAAGAAAGGCAGTTCGTTTCTGCATGCTACGTTCAACAGCGTCAATGTTATGCTAGGTTGTTACTTGTAGACCATCCCAATCTTAAGCTGCAATTTCCATTTGTGCAATGTGATTGACTCAATATATGGTTTGCAGGAATTTCCTTTCTCTCAATGCCATACGCCCTCGAGAAAGCCGGTTGGTTGGCGCTCAGCATTCTCTTTGCATTTGCAATAACATGTTGCTACACTGCAAATGCTCTGGGTCATTGCCTTGCAAGCAATGCGTCTTACCAGAAGATTGCAGAAGCAGCATTCGGACGTAGAGCCCGCACGGCATTCACCTTGCTGATGTATTTTGAACTCATTGCAGTTTTGGTTGGGTATACAATCTCATTAAGCGACAACCTTGCAAGGTTGTTTCCACATGCCGACGTAAAACTTTGGACGATTGAAATCGGTCCCTCCAAGTCTCTCCTTATTCTAGCGTTCCTCATCATACTCCCCACTGTATGGTTGCGGGATTTGACATTAATGTCTTACTTATCTCTAGCAGGCATTGCAATATATGCAGTTATTGCATTCACTCTCTTGTATGCTGGAGCTTCTGATGGTATTGGTTTCCACCACTCTGTTCCGTTGCTAAGGCCGAGAAAATTACTGCACATTACGGGAATATATGCTTACTGCTTTGCTGCACACTGTGTATTTCCAAGTATCCACAGCTCACTCGAGCAGCCCAAAGATTACCCAAAGGTAGGAGCGCTACATATATATATATGTTCATCAACTGAATTGCTAAATGATATTATTATCCAGGTCTTGATCGTCAGTTTCCTCGTCACCACAGCGACCTACACAGGCTTTGCATTCTTAGGTGGAACAATGTTCGGTGAACAAGCCATCATGTCACAAGTCTCACTCAACATTCCTGCTTACTTAACTGCTGCAAAGATAGTGTTATGCTTAGTAATCCTTATTCCCGTCAGCAAATACTCACTATGTATTGCTCCAATGGCTCTTGACATCGAGACAAGATTTCCATGGTCTAGTTCATCCAAACGATTTATTTTTGCTAGTATCTTCTTGAGAGCAGCCATAATGGTTGTTATTATGGTCGTGGCCATGGCTTTCCCACATTTTGAAACCATGGTAGCCTTCATTGGCTCTGCTTCAGGCATGCTACTTGCAGTCATTCTTCCTTGCGCATTTTACTTGAGGTTATATGGAAGGAGCATGTCAGGGTGGGAGATTTCACTCAATGTTTTTATCTTGATTCTGGGCTTAGCGGTTGGCACCTCTGGAACGATAGTATCCATTATTGACTTTGTGCACAATGAATAAATGCTATAGCCTTTTTGTAAACAGTGGTTCGAAACCGCAGAACCCCAACTCAAACCCTAAATTTCATAAAAATTTACCGTTTTATTTTTCATAATTTATTTTTATGTATATACATGCAGGAAATGTTATAATATATAGACATTCGTTTTCCATACGCAAACCGACCTATACATAAATATATTATATTTCTACATCCAGTGCCAGTGTTTATCTGTGTTTACTACATTTAATGCCAGTGTTTACCATTTTATTTATACGAGAGAATTTACAGCGCCACCACTTGTACCTAGAATGCAAAAGAAAATTAATTAATATAAATATGAAGAATTCAAAGAAAAAACACCTAATATACAGTTCATAGAAGATGGAAATAAAATATACTAGCAGTAAAACGCATATGGACTATTTATTGAATCTGTAAAATGCAAGTGTAAACCATTAAATAAATATTGTTTATATAAAGCTTTGCCATTTTATACTAATGCTACATTATATAATCCGTGTGTGGTGTGTTGAAATTAGATGTTTATGTGCCCACAACGCTTCTAAACTATATGTGAAACAAAACACAAACACTAACTATCATATTATCTCAATTACACATGCAGGGATATATATATTTATGTGTGTGTGTGTGTTGTGAACACACATTCCACATACTAGTATATGAAATGTTAATTGTGTATATTATGTTTATATTAGTTTGAGCCTAATATGTATAATTAAAATTTTACTTTTTATAGGCTTGTTTAACTCTTAAGAAACAAACAATTGTTAAAAACAAACGTTTCTCTTGCTAATCTATCATAAAGTAGAAATACATTAAACATAATTCTAGTAAGCATCTAAATGGGGCATAATTGTTTTTTTATAACCTATGTACATGCATACAAATGCTAGTGTAAAACATAAAAACAACATGATAAAAAAACATCTTTATTTGAAGCAATTATAAGCTATATTATAATGAGTTTGTAAGGTCCTCATGTCCAGCTGCATGCACATATATTATTATTACTATCCTATGAGGATTTTGATAGATTTTGAATTTGGACCACTCGTTCCTATAGGGTTTTGGGTTGATGTTATTGCTGCCCGTGTATTAGCACATAGTTGGGGCCATAGACGTGCAATGTATTATTGGTTATTGATGAGGTTGGACACACGTATTGGTGCTGTCAAAGTTTTCTTGATTGGTGTTCTCCATTTCCAAGGTGGAGACCTTAGTGTCATCAACATTTAGTTGGCGCTACTGCAGTGGAAGGTCTTAATGCAGTCAATCTTCCAAGAAATGAAGAATTGTACAAGTAGATGAGGCTCCTCGTGCGAATAAGTTGGTGACTCCTTTTGTCTTTCTTTTGGGAGTATCATCAAGGGGTTCACTCAGCACTAATTTATATAATCTTTATTTTTCAAGTTTAATTCAATAATATTACACGTCATTTTTTTTTCCAGTGTTGGTTGATACAGGTCCAAGTTTGTCTTTTATTTCATAATCTGTTGCTATACACTACAGTCTTCATTTGCGTCGTGTAGTAGAACTAGTCTTTATTCTTTACGGCAACATACACACTTATGTTTGTTCATTGGATGAGACTAACATCATTATTTGTGTGGATGATCATGAGCTTAAGCTTTAATCTTTGCAGGTGGTGCCGAGTTAAGCTTTTGACCTTATTTTTGGTATAGATTAGTTGACTCACAATCATGTCAAGTGTGACTTTGAAAAGTCTCTTATGTCATAGTTTTTATTATGACTCCTTTTTACTTTAAAGTTGATTATTATTATCTACTGAACTATGTCGACAAGCTCTAGATGTAGTAAGAAACATGCCTATTTAGTGCACTTGGGTATCTAGTGATGGTCCGGCTGGGTGTCATTAGGTATTTGTAAAAAACTTTAGGCAAAACTAGAACTTACCTTCTAGAAAATTCTTACCCTTGTTTTCCATGTCTCGGTTGGGTTAATGATTAGTTTTGGTGAGTTCGACGTGTCGGACATGTTTAGAAATACCCCTAAGTATTGATAGGTTAGGTCAATGGATCATTAATTAACTCACTAAGTATATTCCCTTTAGAAATGAGATTCTGTGCCAGCCCACTTATGTAAACAAGAAAACAAGAGGGGGAGGGGGAGGGGAGGGGGGCTCTGTCACATATATTAAATAATACATGTAGGAGAACTCCTGAGTTCATGACTGAGTTCATTACTCTTCTGTCAGTGCAAGCTTCAACTTGTGTCGCTAAGGTATAACCCTTTATTGTGCCGCCCTAACTTCTAGATGACAGGGGTATGTCTCACCTTCGAGGTTGCTCACCTTTAACATTGGCGAATCCATGCCTAGAAGATTTTGTCGGAATGCACATTCCAAGAGGCAAAGGTAGAGGCTTGTTTCCAACCTCCTCCTCCACATTAAGCTAGGTGTAGCACTCATGGCTAAGCAAGGCACATTCATATTCTTGTCCAACTGTGGGCGTGGGATCTTATTTAACATATTCACACTACCCAATTCCTGAGGGTTTACTAAGGGGTGCTAGAGTTGGCATTTAGGAGCCACGTTTGTGGCACTTGGTGCAACTCTAGAGTTTAAGGGCTATGGCATAATAACCCACATCATGGAATGAAGTGTCACATGGAGATGTGACACTGGACTATACGTCACACGATACAACGCCCAAGGCATGGGTTTATCGCCAAGGGGTTGCATACTCTAGTAAGTAGGCATGCTTGTGCTCGCATTAGGGTGCTAAACTTTAGGCATTTGCTCAAGGGAAGTTAGTTTTTGTAACTAGGTGTGCTTTGGCACACATGGCTAAGAGGTGTTCTTCTTAGGATCTAAGGGTTGAACAACCTAAGCTCATTAACAAAAGCCCTATCATGATACACTTGCAAAGTCATGTATTTAAGGTTATCTAAACCTATTTACTTAGCAGAATACTCGTGTTCATCTACGGCGCATACTCATGTCCTCACTAAGTACTAACCCTAGGTCTAGGGTATGACTTGGCCACTCAAACCCTTAGGAGTTAGTCGTGGTTCAAGGTACCCCGATGAAGGTGATTCCTCAAGCTATGCCTTAGCTTTGTCACGGGGGCATGTGTAAGACACATCTTCTTTGTGGGGTTAAAGCATGAGCTTGTTTAGGTTTACTGTGATAGGATCCTAAAGTCTACTCGGGATATCCTCTAAGGTTTGGAAGATGGTCATTCTAAGGGACTTAGGATAGGACTTTAAATCTTTTGTTTAGCTAAGAATCTAAGTCAAACTTTTAGGGTCATTTTGGAAGACTTAGTATTGCTCACACAAGGAATTGACGTTAAAAGGCCACTTGGCGACCACATGTTGCCATGTGTTAGCCCTCCGGGTTAAAAGTCTGACATCTTCCTTGTTTGACTCCCCCTTATTTTTTTCCCATTCCTCTTACTTTTATTTCACTTTCTCGATTCCTTATTTGGATTCCTCAGATGATCGTTGTGATAAAAACATTAATTAATTCAAAAAGTATGTTGATCTTTTTGACTTTAACTTGTTGTTTAGAGCTAAGATTACAACACGTCACCCTATTCTAACTGGGGTGCTAGGCCGATCAAGGTACATGTTTGGTGTCGGAACTTAAGATCTAGCATAGGTGAACTACTCTACAATAGAGAAGGAGTGTCTAGCAACAATTTAGGGTTTTGAGAAGCTCCATGTTTATTTGCATTGTTCGTAGACGTTGTTGGAAGGCGATCATGTTATAGTCACTTCTTTGTTGAAAAAAAAAAAGAACTTGATTGGCTGTACTATTTGGTGGCCTTAAAGCTTCAAATTTAGAATTTCATGATTGTTCATCGCCCAGGGAATTTCATGGCTGATGCTAATGCTCTCTCTCGACCTTCTCTTTCACCTTCTCTCTCTCCTTCTTTCCTGAGGAGTCAATGGATTTTATTGGACGAGGATTTGGTACCATCAATAGTTGTTATGCTTGACATTCAGTGCCTGCAAGGTGCAAAGTTAAATTTGCCTTCTTTGAATGATGTTTGAGAAGTTCAAAAGGTTAAGATGTGGATTCGAATGCTTCGTGATGAGTTTGTAAATCTTGCATCACTTGCTGAAGACTTGCCTTTCAGGCTTTTAAATTCACAATATCACCTTTAGGACGACCTTCTTTATTTTGTGAAGACTGATTTGAATGATCATTTGTGGTTGGTGGCCTTCAATATTTATTTCATACTTACCATGACTCTCCGCATGCACATGGGAAATCATCGTGTGATTGAAAAATCAGCATAGATCTTTTTATTGGCTAGAGTTGCAAAGAGATGTGAATTGGTATGTGCATAGTTATGTGTGGTGCCAAGCTCTCCCATTTACTTTAAAAGGACGATTGAAGTCAATTGCAATTTCTTGTCTATTTGAGTTGGTAGTGTTTGATTTGATGGAACATTTTCTATGGTTGACTGCTAATAATAAGTATGTTATTATTGTTTCTAACTACCTAACTCGTTGGGTGAAAGTTGATGCTCTTGTTAGTGCAATTGCCTCTACTGTTGACCAATTTTTCCTTAATTGGATTGTATTTTAGCATTCTTGTTCAAAACGGATTTTCTCAGATAATGATCATGTGTTTATGGCTGAGGCATTTTATGTTTTGACATCTCAATTGGGGATACACTACACTTTCACAAATACTTATCATCCTCATATAGATGATTTGGTGGAACGGTTCGTTAGAACTTTTAAGAAGATGATCACAAAGTGCGTAAACTTTCAGCATTCAGATTGGGATAGTTATTTGCCGTTTCTCTAATATGCTTATGTCACTGAAATACAGAGTTTCATTTATAAGCTCTTATATGGTCATGACTTGGTGTTGCTGACAAAGTTGGGTCTACTTTCTCGCTTGCCATGAGCTACTAATGCTAAATCTTGGGATTAGTTTTTGGCGAACATTTTTTCATTGGTTCGAGTGGAGTCTATAGAACACTTGGGTCGCGTACAAGTGGGACAATAACAGCGCTACAACTCTCATCATCATTCATATGTAGTGTACAAGGTGGATGAACTAGTGTTGGTTTGTTTTCCCAAGCTTACAATACGTGATTTAGCCAAGAGTTTTCTTGCTTAATAAAAGGGACCATATCGAGTGTTGTAGCATGTTTATATTCGGCATGACATTCAACTCGATCCTCTAAAGATTGTGCATGTGCAATGGTTAAAGCGTTTTGTGCAATGAGGTTAGGAACAAGCTGTCGCCTACAAATCCAATGATGCCTCCTTCTGATATTCCTCTAAATCCAAGCCCATCTATGAGAGAACCCTAACCACCTTTCATCCTTATGAGAGAAGGGGATGATGTAAGCATGCACACATTATTATTATTAACATAGAGGGAGTTTAATAATTGTCGAATCAATTTAATCTAGATCATTCATTCTTGTATATAAACTATACATATTTCTATATTCCAAGCTCTCATAGGTTTTTATTTTGTAACATTGTGATGTATATATATATATATATATATATGAATTATAATTGTTTTCATGTAAAATTTCATGAATATTTCGCTTAATAATGGATCTCCAGCATATTCTGTTGATAGAGGTAATTAATAAAGATATATATAGTGTGTCACACTCATAGTGACTCACTTCTAGGCATGCAATTTAAGGACCAAACTACAACAGAAAACTGTGTGTGTCAATAAGGGTCATTTCACACCACCCTTAAATTAACTTAAGTGGGAGGAAAATGAATTCTTTAAGTTGAGTAATCACTTACTTAACTTTTTTAAGGGTTTGACTGCTAAGGGCATTGAATTCGCACTAGTCATTAATTTAGGAACCACTTACTTAAGATTTTTAAGGTTTGATAGCTAAGTACAGTGATTTTGCAATACTCTCTTAATTTAACTTAATTTAAGAGAACAATGCAAAATTATAAAGAAAATTTAAGGGAGGGGAGGGTCCCTTAATCACCATTAACGACTCACAAGCTCGGCCACCTTTTTCATAACCTTTTTAAAATAAAATAAAAATTATATTTTTTATGTGTATGTGTATTTTATATGTAAGAAATATATTTTATATTTTTAATTTTTATTTTATCATACAATTAAAATTTAAAAAATAATATAAATAAATTTTTAAAAGTATTCTCATTATATTCTTAGTATATTCTCATTCTACTCTAATTTTTGTGAGGTTTCCTGTGCCATTGGATCGTGTATATACACACATGTTAACACACATACATATGTATATATAATATTTTTCATGAAGCTTTAATATATAAAATTTAATTATCTATAGAATGTACCCATATACAATATTATATACAAGTATATAATTTCATCTTCTCATATTTTATATTTTTTATAATAACTAAATCACTTTAAATGTTAATAAAACATTAAGGATGCACATATTATTTAAATCATAGATACTATAAATATATTTTTAAAGTGGTTAAAATATTTATTACAAATTAAAAATTATTTAAAAATATTTATTATAACTTGACATAATAATGTTAAATTAAATTTACATATGTTAAGTTCATTAAAAATAATTAATTAATCCTAAATATAAAAAATTATATTAAGGACAATATTTGAATAAGTATCTATGCTACTAATTTAATTAAAAGGTTAAGGATTAATAAGTGCTAATCAATTGCCCTTAACATAATTTTTTAATTTAAGTTAAGGGTTAGTATGAATTTAAAACCCTTAACTTTTTCTTCTTAATGGAGAGTTGAATGCACCCTTAACTTAAGCATGCTAAGTTAAGATAATGGTAGTGTGAAACGACCCTAACAATCAATATAATCTATTGTACATACTGTATTCAAAATGGGTACAAAAGATAATCATAATTAATATGATTAGAAATTAGAATCTTAACATAAATGCCGAAATTTTAAAACTTGTTTCCTCTGGCTGAAATTCTTAAGAAATTAAAAATTCAGTTAGAAAGTTTACATGCAGCTTAATCTTATAACTCTGATAAAAATGTCGTATTGCTTTTATAAACTCAAAATGCCTATGAATATTCCAGCTTCATCACTAGTATATTCCATTATGCTCTGGTTTTAGGGTTATCGATGGCAGAGGGCTCGTGGTGGAGCGCGGCTGTGGGATTGGGACTGGGATTGCTGGGGATCACCGGGGCTACCACCGTCGTACGGAGGAGGCGCCAGAAGAGCCGCATTGCAGATCGATGGCGGCGGCGGCGTGATGTGCCAGACAGTGGCGATGATCAGCAACAGGACGAAGATAGGTTCGTGCGTGATAAATGTATGTATGTCTGCATACATACAATCGTATTATATACTGTATACATCTATAATACACACATGGACGTTTTTTGCACCGTATAATAAACGCACACGCACATACAATATACGCTGACACAAATATACATACATAATCATCTGCCAAGCACAAGTATACATGATAAAGATACTATGCAGTGCATTTTAATATATATACATATACATAGATATATGTAAGGAGATGTGAGAGCAAATATATCTTATTATGAACACTATTTGCCAAATGCATACATACTTTCTAGACAATGACATACATATTAAGCATACATATGTGGAGATATACATACAAACCCTTATGTGATGTACACACGTGCTCACAAACCTATGTCGCTAATTGCCTGCCAAATACGCACACACGCACACGCTTTTTCTACGTAGTACGCAAGTACACATACAAACACGTGTGCGTGTGCGTGTGAAATTCTTCATCCTGCTCTTTCTCTCTCTCTCACACACACACATATAATGTATATGTTCTTTCAGTATAATGTGAATCTGTATTTGCCAGGTTTGTATGTAAACGGGTATGCACGTCGGAGCGGATGCTGAAGCGGGTGGGGAATTTTTCCAAGGATGTGACTCCCAATACGTGTGTTATGTGTGTGGAGTGTCCGAGCTCGATGCGTGTACAGAGGCTTGTGCTCGGGCTGTCTGTGTTAATCCGCACCATGTCCCCAATTGGAATGATATCTGTATGAAGCGCTGCCAGAGCGAGTGTCTCCGATCGTCTTGAATGTAAGTACGTGCACACATCCACGCACATACAACGTATGGTGTATGTGTATTGGAGCATGAATGCTTACATACATTGGAATGTTTGCTTGAGTTAGAACATCTAGCCTTTTCACAGTACAATAGTCTCCTCTCTCTCTCTCTCTCTCTCTCTCGTGTATGGGGCTAGTCCTTCCTATTTTAAATGGTACCACGAATGATGCAAACGAAGGTATGTTCATGTATATGTGCTTCTGTTACTTGTGGGTATGTTATGTACTTATGCCTATGACCATTTTGATACGTGTCTAGTTTCTAGTGTTTCATATAATATCTTCACACACACACACAGGTATATGTGGTTTGTATAAAGTATGTAACGTGTTAGCTGCTAATACTATATCTCTAATTCAGGTTCAACACAACGATGCCAATGCGGCCATGGAGCTAGATTAGCAAGCATTTTCATCTTTTATGTGCATAGTTTATGCTTGCTACCTGAGTTACATGAAATTATGTTTCAACGCATTTCTTTGGTGTGTGTCCGTGTGTGTGTGTGCGAGGCGCGCGTGCGCGCGCGTTAATAACAGATTGAATTTTTATCTCATGGGATAGTTGTATAGTGCTTTATTGTTGGGATTATTCGGTAATCAGGTGACTTTATATAAATAAATAAACATCCCACATATACGCCTCTTTATGTATTTATAAGCCCGTCTTGCATTCATTGTTAACCTCCTCCTCCTCCTCCCTCCTCCTCTCTCTCTCTCTCTCTCTCTCTATTTATCTCTCTCTCTCTCTATATATATATATATTCCTTTTTCCAGAAACTTTATATACAAATACACAAACACCACGTATGTGTATGAATACCTTTGTTCTAATTCTTTTAGTGAAACCTTTGTAAATTACTATGTATAATACATGCACACACACACATAGATAGATAGATATAGATATATATCTGTGTGTGTATTAGTGATATTTGATGGATATGTGTGGAAATTAAAAGAATATTTATTCTTTTAATTTTACAGATTTTATCAGGTCTCTGTGACTCATGTCTATACTTCATTTGATCTTCTGCCCAAGAAGGTGAGATGTGTATAGATATATTAAATATCGTATTAGCATATTCGCCAATAGCATATTTAATGTGACTATGAAAGATAATCATTGGAATGTGTGTGACTTGTACTTTAATCTAATTAATTTAATTATGTAAATTAAGTTAGAAGTGTTTAGGCATGTCATTGTCACATTTACTGGATGCTATGGCTTCTTGTGAACACCCTGCATTACATTAAATGCCATAGTATATAAATATATGCATATAGTGTGGGTTATGTGTGTATGTAACCCTTCCCGTGATCCCAGGAATGTCTAGATGTAGATATAGAACCATTTATCTCTGAGACGTCAGTTTCTCACGTGAGTTCAACTTTATTCCATAAATACGTGTATGTGTATATATGTCTATGTGTGTGTGTCTTTTTGTCTTCACTTTGTCTCTCTTTTGTTTGTATTGTTCATTAAAACTTGAAAATTTATTCGCAGTTTCTCTTTCCTGTGACCACATTTCATCAAGTATGGACACCTCAGGTATGTTCTCCCGTGAACTCATCTATGTAACAATTATGAACGTGCATGAACACTATATATGCACATATATTCTTGCCTACACCGTATACACCCTATACACTGTGTATTATGAAATCTTTAGTGGCACATAGGATCTTCCTTCTTATCTTGTCATGTATATTCACATCTCTTGTAACAGGGGACGATACACTCTCCCCATAATGCAGAATCCGGACTCCAGTGCACGTACGGACCCAGGTGAGATGCAAGCAGTGTACGACATCATGATGGCAACGGGGAACACATGGGTGACTGCTATACCGGACGTATGCACGGGACGATGGCATGGTATAGAGTGTACACTTGACAAGAACAGTAACCTCATGCACGTGGTATCTCTCTCATTCGGAGTTTTATCAGACGACACTGCTTTCCCCTCGTGTACACCGAACTCCACCATCTCACCGTCCGTGTCCAAATTGGTGCACCTCAGGAGGCTGTTCTTCTACAAGTGTTGCACAGGACACCCACAACCGATACCTGGTGAGCTTGGTAAGCTCGGCAACAGGCTGGAGTACCTTGTTCTGAGAGAGAACGGTCATGTTGGGGATATTCCGGTTGGATTGCGAATCTGAGTAAGCTTCATACGCTTGACTTGCATGGGAACGGGTTGAGTGGTGCTATACCGGATGCTCTTGGAGGGATGGAGAGTTTACAGCGGTTGGATCTGAGTAGTAACAGGCTTGACGGAAGTATTCCTCGCAAACTCGGAGGCCTTCGGAATGCCATAATTCTGGACTTGAGTGATAACAGGTACGTATATGTTTTATGTGTATATAATCATGTGTGGAGCACATACCGTATATGCTTGTTCGATTTATACTATGTATGCGCGTTGTATACGAAAATGTGTATATTGTGTTCAGATTGGAAGGTGATTCCTCAAGAACTGGAAGCTGGAGCATTTAAAGAAACTGGATATTAGCCGGAACCGTCTAAATGGAAGCATTCCAGACGAGCTTGGTGAATTCCCACATATACTGTTTATGGACATGAGTGACAATAAGCTTACTGGTGGGATTCCACAATCATTTGGCAGGTATTTACATATGTGTATGTATGTATAGTCTCACACATATATAAATTACTGGTTTGGCAGGTTGAATTCGTTACAAAATCTTATTCTTCGGAAGCTGAGATGTAAATTCCTGAGTCGCTTGGTAACTTAACAGACCTTCAAGTGCTCGTTCTTTCCTCCTCCAACATTGTGGGAAGGATTCCCAAGGCACTGGGCAACCTAAACAGTTTAAAGGTACGCTTAGTTGTGTGTTTTTACACGCACGAGATGCATATGTATGTATATTGGTGTTTGTTATCTGCAGGTGCTACACCTTCAGAACAACAAGTTGAATGGTACAATTCCAGCAGAGGTTTTAAACCTGCCTAGATTAAGCGAGCTTAACCTCGCGCTAAACTCTCTCTCAGGTCAAGTGAATGTCTCAAGGGAGGCTGTAAGCAGACTGGGAAACAGGCTTCGACTGGTGAACAACTCGAACCTGTGCTACAAGTCTTCAGAGCACGAGCAATTACTAGGTATTGACGAGTGCGAGGAAGATGAGGATTATAGGGATCCTGCACAGATATCTTTGCCTGCCATTATTGTACCCTCGGAGCCGAGCATCTGCCCTTCAATAGTGGTTTTGCGGGGAAGACGAGCGTGAGTGTTACCATTGCCATGCTCATTTTAGTTCTGTGTTGATCTTTATACTCTTATATACATATATATATATGCGTGTGCGTATAGGTGTGTGCACATTATATATTGAGGAATGTATTAATGCTTGTCCAATTGGATAATTAAATTAAATAAATGTTAATTTATTTTAAACTCAATTGTGAAAAATGATCATCTGTGTTAAGAATCCACTGTGGAGCAAACCGATCTTATGCCGCCAACATTGGATTGGAAACTTGGTAAGGTTATCATTCTGAACAGACTCGCTAAACTGCGAGAAGAAGGCATCGTTGGTTTCAGCAAGAGCGTTCACAGCAGCTTGTGTCCGACTGTCCAGAAATAGTCCCTCATCGGACGTAAACAAGCCTTTTCCTTGCTGCAGGTTTGTATAATAACTGTTGTCAAACAAGTTCTGTGTCAGCGGATCAACAGGAACCCTGGGATTAGTTCCGCACGTCTCTGCTAATTGCCGTGCGTAGGTTGCATTCATGGTTGAATCATCAGAAAAACGTCTCTGGAACATGCTGCAGCTCGCAGATCCGATGGTATGTGCACCTGACATGCATGTGTGCGTGCGCGTGCGTGAGTGTGTGTATAAGAGAGAGATACCTGAGAGTGCAACTAAGTCATTGGGAGTGAGTCCTTTATTTTCGAAATCTCTAATTAGGGTACTCACATTAGCAGATGGGCTTGGAAGCTGAACATTAGCTGCATTTGAGATTCTACCATCTTTTCGGCCTAGGGTACTTCCCATGATGGACCTCCAACCTATACACGTATACATCAAACACATACGTATACATATATGTGTGTGTTTGTTACCTGCACAACTGCTTCCCGGGCTACTAGGGCTAGGATATCAGCACAAGAAACAATCCCCTTGCAGACTCTCTCTAGCTCGCTCTTAATGCTTTCAATCAATTGAAAGCCGTGCAGTGTTACATTTGGTCCCGCTTTCTTCTCCGGAGCTGTCTTGTTATCGGTGGAGTCTAGCAGCACAGAAGCATCGCAACCCTAATTATATATTTTATATACATCACACATAAGCTTTAATCTAAGAAGAGATTACATACTGTGTTCCAGCAATCATGGAAATGCATTCGAAGAATTCCTGCAGCAACAGTGGGATCCCTCTGCATGGCCTCCTTAACATGCTTCTTCACAACTGCGAGATGTACACTGCACTTCTCGTCGTAGAAGTGGTGCTTAAACCTTCTGAGGTTAGTGTTACATTGTCGGGTTTGGGATTCTTGTGCTTGTCAATCAAATGGGGTTTAAGAAAGAATGCGAGAACAAAGGAAACAAGCAACAGAAGAATGAATGAGATTCCAAGGCTGTGCCAAGTAAACTGGGACTTCGCCATGAAATTTAATCACTACATAGTTGATCATGCTTATTTATGTGTGTGTGTGTGTGTTCAATATACAAAAGCCAACTGGCTAGATTTGAAACATTCAGCAAATACATCTAGATGGTGTATTTAGGTCAACCAGGAGATACGTGTGTGCATGTATTCATTTTAAATATATGTAAATAGTTGTTCCATTCACAAAAACACTATTAAATTAATATGCTCGTTGTCAACGACGTGCGTATATTCCTAAGTTATAATGTATTGACTTGAGTATATTATACATTGAATAAAATGTACAATACTAACAAATTTACTCTCTCTCACACACACCACATTATTAAACTAGCACGGAATATACTCATGCTCTGTTTTTAGGGTTTCAGGAAAATGTTCTGGTTTTAGGGTTGGTGAGAGGGTTTTGGAGGAGATGGATATGGAGGCAATTCAGGAGCTGGAGGGCCACAGTGATCGTGTGTGGGACGTGGCGTGGAGTCCTGTGACGAGCACGTCAGGTAGGAGCCTCCTCGCGTCTTGCAGCTCGGACAAAACAGTCAGGATTTGGGAGGGCACCCCAGGTTCCTCCTGGGATTGCAAGGTACATGCATGCATACATATGTATATGTGTGCGTGTGTATGTCTGTGTGTGTTTTTCTATGAATGGAACCTTCAACTTGTATGCTATTCTTATGGATGGATAGCTCTATAACACACACACACACACAAGTAAACAGTGGACAGTAGTATTTATTTTAATATAGAATACAAATCTCTACATAGACGACCCAAGCACAAATGTTGAAGTTCCGTGTGTTTTGTTTATGCTGTTTATATTATTGTTGTAATGTATAAAACTGTTTTTAATTTAAAGTAAAGCTCTCTCTCTATAAACACACACACACGTGCATCACTCAAACACACTGTATAGGCAGTACTGGACAGCCATAGACGCACCGTGAGGTCTTGCCAATGGTCTCCAGATGGCAAGCTTTTAGCCACTGCCAGTTTTGATGGTACCACTTACATATGGGAGCAAGTCGGTGGTGATTATGATTGTGTTGCGGAACTTCAGGTAAAACATTAACTATACAAGCTCAATAATACACTCGCAATTATGTCCGTGTATATGTGATGTCAGCATACAAACTGTATATATGTATTTGTTGTCTCCTTTTTGCGTATACATGTGCCTCTATTCACATTGGGGTGTGTGTGTGTGTGTGTGTGTGTCCAGGGCCATGAGAATGAAGTGAAGAGTGTTGCTTGGAGCACCTCGGGTGCTCTTCTTGCTACGTGTGGAAGGGACAAGACTGTGTGGATTTGGGAGGTGCAACCTGGATATGAATTTGAGACGGTATGCATTTTATTAAAGTGCATATAGTGTGTGTGTTGTGTGCATGTAAATATAAGTATTTCTATTCTTTACGAGTAATTTTTCTTATTTATTTTTTGAATACATACAGGTTGCTGTGTTGAATGGCCACACTCAAGACGTGAAGATGGCGCTTTTTCATCCTACTGAGGAAATTCTCGTTCTGCCAGTTATGACAACTCTATCAAGGTAAGTCTGTTTATTAGACTATTATATAATCATGTGGTTATATTGTATCTTTTTTATTTTATACGTACCAACATAACTTACATTACATTAGTTAATAGTACAGACACATACACCATATACACATAGATTATTTATGTGTTATGAATTAATTTAGGTGTGGGCTGCGGATGCTAATGGAGATGATTGGTCCTGTGTCCAAACTCTTGCTGAACCAAATCAGTACGTACATTTACTACTCTCTCTCTCTCTCTCTCACACACACACACACAATACATAAACTCTGTATTCTAACGAGCTGACAGTGGACATAGCTCAACTGTATGGAAAATCTCGTTTGATGCGACGGGAAACCGAATGGTGTCATGTAGGTGCGATATTTCTACGAAATTATGTCTTTCAAATGTATATATGATGCGTGTGCGTGTGCGTGTGCGTGTGCATAGAGATAAGTGTATGTATCTATCATGCACTGCTAAGAGTTTTACTTTGTATAGTGATGACCGACAGCTGATTGTATGGGATACAAGTAGCAATCCCGCGGAAAGTAGCTGGTACGTTTTGTTTTACTATTTAATTCCAAATATTTAATGCTTTTGTTTTGTTTATAGGAAGCACCTTTGCACGATTTCTGGTTACCACGAAAGGGTAATTTATTCCGTGGATTGGTCGAGGTAAAAAGCTAGTGTTTATTTTGTGTGTGTGTGTGTGTGTGTGTGTCTGTGTATGTTTTGAAATACTTAGTATGATATGCATTGCAGGCAATCTGGCTTGATTGCATCAGGTGGAGGAGACGATGCTATACGTGTGTTTATGGAGACCAAGGATTCATCAGATGTATCTGTAAGTTCGCCGCGCGTGCAGAGATAGTATATGTAGATAAATACATAGATACATGTATGTCTGGCATTTATATACAAACAAGTGTGTGTGTGTGTGTGGTAAGGTTTAGTTTGTGAATGCAGACGGGACTTCCTTCATATTCAATGGTTCAGAAGAAAGAAAAAGCTCACAACACTGACTTAAATTGTGTTAAATGGCATCCAAAGGTAAGTCATTAATCTAAAACACATGTAGCGTAATATTAACACGTATACAGCATATATATTAGTGTATTCTAAGTCTAATATTGTTTTTCTTATGTTTCAAGGAGAAGCATATTCTTGCCTCAGCTGGGGACGATGCCTTGGTGAAGCTATGGAAAATCAGTTGCTAAATCTAAATAAAATGAGGCAGGTACCCTTATGTCATCTTAATAAAGTTGTTTCAAATATTATATATGACTTAAAAGAATAAAACAGTCTGTATATATAGCATGTAAATTCTTAAATGTAATTCAAGTACCTGATTAAGTAACATTTGCAATGTAATACTCCATATAAACGTACAGGTTGTCTCTCTCTCTTTCACACACACGCACACGCACACGCACACGCACATAGTCGGCTTGAGGATTTGACTTTTACCTCAGCAGTTTCACGTGTCTTTCCGTAGCTGATCATGGTATACTATCTGTACATACCCAGCTGTAGTTAACTAAGTATCCCAGATAAAACTGCGGATCTTACGTTATTCGTGGTTATGTCCTATATGATTACATACGTGTATATTGTATGTATATTTACGTTGACATATTAGACACGTTAATTGTCAGGCAAGAATATGAAACAATGCACGTTCCCTCCATATATATATATAAGTGAGCATCGCATTCACAAAGTAAACTCATTTGATATTTCAACAGGTAGAGGTATGGCTTCCTTTCTCTCTCGCCGTGTTCTTCTTGTGTTATTCTTTGCATTGCTCATTCTTAGTAGTGATGCTGCACACAAGAAGAAGAAGAAGCCCAAGAAGCCAACTAAGGTTGTTAATCTTCCAGTTAAACTACCAGTTAGTCCACCCGTGAATCCACCGGTTAAGCCACCAGTTAATCCCCCAGTTACTCCACCGGCTAAGCCTCCAGTTAGTCCACCGGTTACTCCACCGGCTAAGCCTCCAGTTAGTCCACCGGCTAAGCCACCAGTTAGTCCACCGGTTACTCCACCGGCTAAGCCTCCAGTTAGTCCACCGGTTACTCCACCGGCTAAGCCTCCAGTTAGTCCACCGGCTAAGCCACCAGTTACTCCACCGGTTACTCCACCGGCTAAGCCTCCAGTTAGTCCACCGGTTAGTCCACCGGCTAAGCCTCCAGTTACTCCACCGGCTAAGCCACCAGTTAGTCCACCGGTTACTCCACCGGCTAAGCCACCGGTTAGTCCACCGGTTTCAGGCGGGTTAAACCTCAAGTTCTACGACGGAACTTGCAGCGTGTACTCCGGTATAGTCAAGAAACACGTGGCTGCAGCCATGCAGAGCGATCCAACAATTGCTGCAGGCCTTCTTCGCATGCATTTTCACGACTGCTGGAGCAGAGTACGTCTTAAGTTTTTCTTAATCTTACTTAGTTATAATTCTTTTTTAATTATCAGGGATGTGATGCATCTGTTCTGCTAAACTCCGTGGATGGCACAACAACACCGGAGAAGCTTGCCGGACCAAACCTGTCACTCCGAGGCTTTCAAGTAATTGATAACATCAAGAGCGAGCTTGAGACTGCTTGCAAAGGAATAGTCTCCTGTGCTGATATCCTAACTTCGGCAGCGCGTGACGCAGTCGTTTTGGTAGCGTGCGTGTGCGTGTGCGCGTGTGTGAAAGAGAACTCATAATAACACGGTTTAGGCTGGAGGACCGTCATGGGATGTACCACTGGGAAGAAAAGACGGTAGAATCTCAAATGCAGCTGAGGTTTTGCTTCCAAGTCCATTTTCCGACGTGGACACACTAATTACACAGTTTAAACAGAAGGGACTTACCATACTTGACTTGGTTGCATTATCAGGTACTTAAACTAAGTATTTCTACATTAAAAATGTACTAATCACACCCCACTATAGCTGCGCACACTATTGGGTTTGGAAGCTGTAGCATATTCCAGAACAGACTCACCAACGACCCGACCATGAACGCAACCCTGGCACGGGAGTTAACGCAGACGTGCACAAGTAGCGATCGTGCTTCTAACGATCCAGTAACGCAGAATGTGTTTGATAACCAGTATTACAAAAACTTGCAGCAGGGGAAAGGATTGTTCTCGTCTGATCAGGGGCTGTTTTTCCATGTTCAAACGAGGCCGATTGTTAACAGCTTGGCAGCTAACGAGGTTGCATTTGCTGCACAGTTTAGTGCGTCCATGTTTAATCTGATAACCCTGCCGGCGTTTCAAGCTAACGTTGGCGGGATAAGATCTGTATGTTCCATTCCACAGTGAAATTTTCTGTGTACATATTACTGACAAACAACGATGTTTTTTTTGTTTCACAGCGTGTGTGCGTAATATATGCTTCATATATACCTCTGAATTACAAAAGTTTTAGATTTAATTTTAAATAATTAAATATAGAGTTAATAGAATGAAAACATTAATAAACTAAGCAAATATTGGTAAATATAATTTTTAAAAATATATTTTTCAATTTGAAATGCATGAAGGTATTAAATTAAAGTCTCAAGAGTAAATTTAAGACTTCCGAACAGATTTCTCTATAAAAGTTAAAATAGTATTAATTACTTAAGATTAAGTTTAATAATAAGCTTGTCTAAGGAAGGTTAACCTATTGGTTGAACTAAGCACAGTAAAAGATTAAGTCGTGTTATAAATTATAATAAGTGCCAGAGAACAAACAATATTTCACCATTTTAATAATACAGAAGAAGTCCTAGTTTATAATAAATGTTAAATATTAATGATTATTTATAATTTGCTAGTATTGAGTCAAATATCTGCTTGCTAATAAACATATTAAGTACCGTACAAAACATGCTGACTAAACGGAATAAGACGTGCTAAAAACCTAAAGACATGTACAACATGAATGCACGTCTTGTTCTCGCGCTGTAACTGCTCCATATAAATACACTGGTTTTCAGCATCTCATTCACCAAATTAAGTCTTGGATTGCAGAGCGAACAAAAATTGTAAGCATGACTTCCTTGTTCACTCGCCGCGGTCTTCTACTTCTCTTTGTTATTGCGTTGCTGGTTCTCAGTAGTGATGCTGCAACAAAGAAGAAGAAGCCGAAGAAGACCAAGACGCCATCTAAGGTTGTTCAGCAGCCCAAACCGCTTGTTTCAGGAGGCTTAAGCACCGCATTCTACAATGGGAAATGCAACTCTTACACTGCAGTTGTCAAGAAACATGTAACTGCAGCAGTGAAGAGCGATCCAACTATCACTGCAGGACTTCTCCGCATGCTTTTCCACGACTGCTGGATACGCGTACATCTCTCTCTCTCTCTCACACACACACACACACGCATAGGAGATATCAACTTATAGTTTTGTTCAGCTTGCTTAGTAACTAATTAGCTATAATGTATACCAGGGCTGTGATGCTTCAGTGCTGTTAAACTCAGTGGATGGAAAAACTACCCCAGAGAAGCAAGCAGGACCGAACTTGTCCCTCCGTGGTTTTCAAGTTATTGACAACATTAAGAGCGAGCTTGAGAAAGTTTGTAAAGGGATCGTTTCCTGTGCAGATATCCTAGCTTCCGCAACCCGTGAAGCAGTTATCCTGGTAACACACACACACACACATGTACATGTATGTATACTGTTATTTTAGGGTGGAGGTTCATCATGGGATCTACCCTTGGGACGAAAAGATGGTAGGGTTTCAAATGCAGCAGAGGTCAATCTACCGAGCCCCTTTGCAGATGTGAACACATTAATTGGGCAATTCGGTGCTAAGGGACTTGGTGTTGCTGACTTGGTTGCATTATCAGGTACTTCAGTACTTGTGTTTTGTGCAACTAACAACTTAGAATTGTATCAGGTGCACACACTATCGGTTTTGGAAACTGTGGTATATTTCAGAGCCGTCTTACAAACGATCCAACAATGAACGCAACTTATGCGCAGCAGCTGAGGCAGACATGCAAGAGTAGACCTAGTGCTCCTAATGATCCAGTAACTCAGAACGCATTTGATAACCAGTACTACAAGAACTTGCAGCAGAGGAAAGGTTTATTCACATCCGACGAGGGCCTGTTCTTTGATGCTCGGACAAAGCCTATTGTTAACAAGTTTGCGACAGACAAGGCTGCATTTTCGTCACAGTTTAGCGCCTCCATGTTCAAGTTGATGACATTACCCGCTTTTCAATCCAAGGTTGGGGGATAAGATCTGTTTGTTCCATTGCCAAGTGAGTCAATCGTGAAACGCGATTCTTTATTTGTTTTTTAGTGTTTGAATAAATGACATTCTGGTTTATTTATCTTTCATACAACACAAGCTCCAGGTTGTAATTAATTAAAAAATATCCATGTGCATGAAAGCCACGATTTAGCACGACCCAGTTTTCCTGCAGTATAGCGAATTTGTTTTTGTAAAGGGAAATATGTGGGTTTCCTTTTCTATTTGTATGTACACGTGTGTGTATCTAGATTGCTATGGAAGAAAAAACAACAGTTTAAAAGTTGTAAATTGAGCAGTATCACTCTGAAGTCAATCTTTCTTTGAACGTGGTGCCATCAATGAGAACATCTGGATCCAGGCCATCCGCATTCGCTTGTGGCATGTTCTCAGCTCTTGATCACGTTCTCCTTGTATATAACTCCTTAACCAAGTTCATCCGTCAACACAAGTTTAAGCATGGATAATAGCATTAAACTGCTTCTTTGTTTCTCCTTGGCTTGTGCTGCGGTTATCGGCCATGCCCAACTAGATCGCGGCTTCTATGATGATTCATGTCCACAATTTGGCATCATAGTTACAAATATAGTGACACGGTTCATAAATAATGACCCAACAGTTCCTCCGGGTCTCCTAAGAATGTTGTTCCACGATGCATTTGTTCGGGTAAGTTGTATTGCTTTAACACACACACACGCACGCACGCACGCACGCTGCAATGCAGGGGGTGGATGGGTCCGGTATTGCTGAATTCTGTAGATGGCACCACCCAACCTGAGAGGACAGCAATTCCAAATCAATCATTGCATACGTTTGACGTAATTGAAGCTATCAAAGCACGGCTAGAAACTGAGTGCCCAGGTGTTGTTTCATGCGCAGACATTTTGGCAACTGCAACTCGAGATGCAATTTCTATAGTAAGTGAGAAATACCAGATACACACACACACAGTGTGTATATTTGCCATCGTGCCTATGATGTGTACAGATTGGTGGGCCGACATGGAGGGTGAAACATGGGAGAAGGGATGGTAATGTATCCAATGCATCCGAAGTGGATCTTCCAAGTCCATTTGAAGATACAAACACATTGCTTGCAAAGTTCAAAGCTAAGAATTTCAATGCGAATGAGATGATAGTGCTTGTAGGTAATGCTCACATAAATGTATTCATGAATACGCACGTCTGCATGGTGTGTGTAACATAGTGTGTGTAATGATACTGTTTTACAGGAGGGGGACACACTATTGGGGTTGGCCACTGTCCTTTTATTCAGCCGCGCCTAAACTTCAAACAATACAGGGAAGCCAGATCCAACACTGAACCCAACGTATGCAGCGCAGCTTATTGCGGCGTGCCGTGCAAATCAAAATGCAGCCCTAAACCAGGACCCGGTAACTCCGACTGCAGTCGACACGCAGTACTTTGTCAACCTGCGGGATGGTAAGGGAATGTTTACGTCTGACCAAGAGACCTTCTTTGATCCACGAACTAGACCTGCCATTGACAAGTTTGCAGCCAATAACAACAAGTTTAACGTGGAATTTGCTAAAGCTATGCAAAGCTGTCCGAGCTTGAAGTCTTGACTGGATATCGGGGAAGCATAAGAGTCAAATGTGCCATTGCCAACTGAGAATATATACATACACTTATGTATCTATATCCCTGGCCATTAGATTTATTCCATGAGATCTTGGAAATGATAAATAAAATGTAATAATGTTGAGCGATTCAAATGTGTGGTATTGGTCAATTTATATTGTACCACCTTTTTTTATATTATAAGTATAATAAAACATATACAGTGATATTAATGTCACATCCTATAGTGGAATACCATTACTTGTTATTGTTATATATATATAACTTTAGTAAATAGAAATATATAAAGGCAACGCAAAGGTAACAACTAACTGATTATTGAGAATAAATTTATTATGGGATTATTGATAAACTTTAAATGCCAGTTTATAAATTTTAATTATTTTTAATTTTAATAATGGAGTTTATATTTGTAGATGACAAATGCCACCGTAAATGTTTGAATTTAATTTTAAAATTAGAAATTTATATTATACTAATATAATAATATAATACTCAAATTAAAATGTACAAAATATATAATGTGTGTTGCATGTATACAATATTAAAAAGTTTAATATATAATTTAATATAAAAACAATATGGTATATAATTTTTGCAAATGAAATATAATTTACACGATTGAAATATCTTAATATATTAGTTCCACGTGTGACAAATTTGAAGCATTTAAAAATTTATAATTCCAACTTATAATATTAGACATATAATTCAACTTAATAATAAACTATGTATAATATAGTTAGACGGTGATGGCATTTTTCCAAACTAGTTGAGTGTCACTAAAGGGAGGTTTATGACAGTAAGTATTAATGGAGCAGGATGAAAACGCGTTTAATTTAACTAATTTTGTTTGCATGAACAATTTTTTTAATATAAAATTTCCAATTTAAGATTTTAATAAACAACGAAACTAATATACTAATGGCCTTAGTCGTCCTGCAGTTTGACAAGCGCGTGCCAACCTTGCAATACAAAAGTCAGAAGTTAATCTTCCAAGGTGGGATTGACTGCATATATACACGTACATGTATTTGCATGTATTTAGTGGAATGACAAGATACGGTCTAAACTTCAAGCTATAGTTCCTTCGAACGATCTTCCTCAGACACGGCAATGGGTCTATCCGGATCCGGACCATGCGCATTCGCTTGTGGCATGTTCTTTATTGCCGTTCTTTACGTTATCCTCGTATATAAATCATCAACGAAATCCATGTTTCAATACACACAGTACTTAGTGATTTGAATGATGGCTAATAGCAGTAGATTGTTACTTTGTGTGCTCCTTACTTATGCTGCATTTTCTGGAACTGCACAACTAGATCGCAATTTCTACCATCGTACATGTCCAAAATTTGATATCACTGTTACAAAGATAGTGAAACAGTTTATAGACAGTGATCCAACGGTTCCACCTGGTCTCTTGAGAATGCTGTTTCATGATGCATTTGTTCGGGTGAGTATATGCAGTACGTATGTGTGTATATAATAATGTTCAAGTACCATCTGCGTATACAAACACTGATATTTTGTACAGGGGGTGGATGGATCGGTATTGTTAAACTCAACCGATGGAGTGACACAACCTGAAAAGACGGCAGTTCCAAATCGTTCATTGCATGGTTTTAATGTGATAGATGCTATCAAAAAAGAGCTAGAAATCCTTTGTCCTGGTGTTGTTTCTTGCTCAGACATCTTGGCAACTGCAACACGAGATGCAATCGTTTTGGTAAGTATATACACGTATGTATACACGCGCACGCTGCTGACGTGAACTATGGATATCTTTCAGATTAATGGTCCGTTTTGGGATGTGAAACTTGGGCGGAGAGATGGTAAAGTTTCTAATGCAGCCGAAGTGGATCTTCCAAGTCCATTTGAAAATACAAATACGTCTCTTGCAAGGTTTGCAGCTAAAGGTTTCAATGCTGATGAGATGGTACTGCTTAAAGGTAATGTTCTATGTATATATACGTGGTTGTCTACGTAGCATACATGTGTGTGTGTGTGTGTGGAGAGGTTTATGACTGAAATTGATATACAGGAGGGGGACACACTATTGGAGTTGGGCACTGTCCTGTTGTCCAGGGCCGGTTAACCAATTTTAACAACACAGGGAAGCCAGATCCGACACTGAATGCTGCCTATGCAGCGCAGCTCAACGACACGTGCAATGCAGATCCAAATGCAGCCCTAAACCAGGACCCGGTAACTCCGACCGCGTTCGACAAGCAGTACTTTGTGACTTGCAGAACCGAATGGGATTGTTTACGTCGGACGAAGGACTGTTCTTTGATAGTCGCACTAAAACCTCTGTGAACAAGTACGCGGCCAAGTGACAAGTTCAACAAGGGATTTGCTAAAGCCATGCAGAAGATGTCTGAGCTTCAGGTCTTGACTCGACCTCAGGGAAGCATAAGAAAAAACTGTGCCATTGCCAACTGAATATACACATACATGTATACACGTTTGTATATACTAGAAAGTGTTTTTTCCACATTTTAGATATGTAAAAGCTAAATAAACTATATATACTTATATATTCTTCTAACAGTATAATTGGTACAAGAAATATCATTAATGCATACCCATGCAAGCATATATCCTTATTGTGTAAAATGTAACTAATAATGAATACAGTAAAATAATCATATGACTAAATATTATATTACTTTTGATTATAACCGTTAAGTATTAACCTGACTATTTATATTTTTATATCTGTATCCATACACCTGTTTATTATAGCAAACAAGAAATTTCCTATATATTTAATATATAGCATATGGTGCAGCTAACGTGTGTGTGTGTGTGTGTGTGTAAGATTTATTTGAAGATGTGTATACACTCTATATAAAACAAATGCAAACGGTGACTGTTACAATGTCCTTCACAAAATGTGTGTATATGTTTATAATACAAAACATATAATTGCATGTATGTGTTATGAGGTTCTCTCTCTTTCTCTCTTTCTCTATATATATGAATGATTCTCTCTCTCTACACACACACACACACACACACACACACACATATACACATTTTGTATATGCCTGATGGTGCACACAGTGAATAGATTATCTGCATGATGAGGTAGTGCGTGTATATAAGGATATACTTGTTGATATTAAATAATGTGTTTTATTCAACGTGATTAACTATATTTATTTGATATAATTAACTCTTGAAAAACCACATACCTGAAATGTGGCACCAATCATTTTGTTCAAACACACACACACAATAACAATTAAACACATGGTTTGCTAATTTGAAACATCATACAAAAAAACTTCGTGGTACCAATCGTTTTGTGCAAACACATATTAACAGCACATTATGTAATATAATAATAAAAACTTAATAAATTATGTATTTAAATTAATAACATCCATAACTGAATCTTCATGTAGCCAATCATATTGTGCAAACATATGCTACATGGTATAACATGCAAATATTCAATCATAGTGTCCAGAATATTGATGTAAATGTTCTATGGTGTGGTCATTTCAAATAATATTCAACTATTAAATTAAACATAAACCAAGATAATAGTGTTAATAATTAAATAAATATTCCATAGCATATGCTTGATAGATGTCCCATTTGAAAGTTTTTTTTTTTTAAATAATAAGAGGCAATAATTTCCAAAAATGCATAAGTGTTATCAGATTATTATATAAGATATTTAATTAATATCACAGCCTTTACAATATGTAATAATATATTGTCATAAACGTGCTGATACACTGAATGTTATATTAATAATACACCGACCAAATTTATAACTAAATCAAATATATATATGTCAAAGTTTAAATACCTTGGAGGCTAAGGATAAGTATACCATAGCCAGCCATATATCCATATATACAGCTAGGCTGAAAAAAATTCCTGCAACTTGCATATCTAGAACCTTTACATTTCTTGGTAATAACCGTAGTCCACTTGACAAATTGCTATATGTCCATGTCAAATACAGTATATTCCAAATAAATATACCATACGGTTAGCACACACACACATATATATCAAAGAATCAAATCTTGCATGCAAATGGACATAAACTATGACAGACAACTTGCTGAAAAGCACTCAAGAGAGGTAAACAATCAAAATGGAGTCTTATATACATAAGAATGTTATTTAATATATACACGTTTATATTCAAGAAGGAGAGAAAGGTTGTTTTCCACACAATGTACAAGGCAAGGCAATCTGCAACTTGCCTCAAATTGCTAGCCTAGGTATAGTACAAAATCATAGTATATTTCATCAAGTTGGTGTACCACCATTAGGGTACCAAGTTGGCCAACTTGCAGTGCAATAAGCATTCACGTGGACTTAACCATAATATAGATTCCCTTGATTATAGGACATTGTTGGTAATATATATATACACATATTTACACACACATGCATGTGTATATGTGTTGTTTATCACCACCAATAACACATCAGTCCTATGCAAGTTGGACTACTTGCATTGTTTTACAGTCAACTTGGAACTGCACCGTCCAGAGAATATTCCAAGTTTCTACCTGGGAATATCCTTTGGAAAATATGCAGCAGCTTTTGTCCGTTAGACCGCGGGCTGCGGCCGCCGTACAACGGCCCAACTGTGGGGCCAGTCCGTACGTGATGAACGCATGCGGTATGGATGAGCCCATCCAACATTCAATCACGCTCGGTTGATTTTTGCGCGTCCGTGCGTGTGTGTAGTGTGTTCCCTTGTATTTTTTACTCCTCTTTTAAAACCCATTTCCCCGTTCTGCAGTGAAGACAGTCCGTGGAGAATTACCCAAACTGGACACTTCTCAATCTGTTTCATATCGGAAGTATCAATGGTAGCGGACAGATTCAGCTGCTGCGAGATTATCTCCAGCAAGGTAACTACAATGCACATCTCTTTTAACTGCAATTCTTCCTGAATCCCAAGAGGGTTGTATTGGGTTCCTTCTGATCCATCACTCGCTCCTTCCAGAGAATGATGTGTGGGGCGCAAAGGATCGACAACTGCCTATCCACGTTACAGTTTCCAAACGAGCTCGAAGATATCCTCACTCCACAACAGAAATCAGAACTGGAGGATGTCCGCTGGAAGTACCACACCGCTGGGCACAAAGCGAACCAATGCTCTAATCTACTGCTCCAGAGAATAGATGCTCCAGTCAGCCTTATCTGGCCGATCATACGCAGGTTCGACACGCCCCAGGCGTACAAGAGGTTCGTAAAGGGCTGCGTGATGAATGGAGACGGAAGTGTGGGGAGTCTGAGAAACATCACGGTGGTGTCTGGATTGCCTGCCAGTTGGAGCACTGAGAGACTGGAGGTTCTCGATGATGAGCGTCACGTATTGAGCTTCAGAGTTATCGGTGGCGAACACAGGCTCAAGAACTACGCCTCTGTGACAAGTCTGCATGAGTTTCAGGTCGAGGGTAGTCCGGTGACTGTGGTTATGGAATCATACGTTGTCGATGTACCCGAAGGGAACACAAACGAGGACACTTGTGTGTTTACCGACACTGTAGTCAAGTGCAATTTGGAGTCGCTTGCAAAGATCTGTGCTAAAAAAAATGTGAAGATTTGTTTCTGATGAGGTAAATGGAGTACATACAAGATCGACTTCGGAAGGTGTACATATACGCCTTCATCATATTAGAATTACAAGCTCTTTTTTTTCTGGTAGGAAGGTCTGCATGTATGCTTCTTCTTCTTCTTCTTCTTTCCACCATTTTTTAATTTGTTTTTTGAGTTGAAAAAAAAAACTGCAGCCAGACCAGACCGACATAGCCAGATTTCTGATATTGTAATTTTCTGGAATATTCATGGAATATTAAGTGGATATTCCTAGATGTTTACTGTAGAGTGGTGTGGGCTCAGCATCTTTTTGCAACTTGCAGCTTTTTTTACAGTCTACAGTTTTTATAGTTTGCCTAGAGTGGCAGAATATGTAGATTATGTTAATTTTATAAAAATATGGAAACGGGAACAACATGTTCAATATATAGGTGCATGCATCTGCGTATCACATATACATATTTGTTTTATATACAGTACACTATAAGCATATCATATAAATATTACTTATAAATGTATTGATATTTGTCATTTTGAATTCATTGAAGTTAGAATTTACCTGGATTTACCATTGGATTTTAGGGTTTATAATCTCTTTCGAGCATAAGACATGAACTATATATACGCTGTGGATTTCTAGTTGGTTCTAGCTGAAATGGGAATCCCAGTATTTACATATGATAAAATAAGCAATAATAACCGTATATGGTAGTTGAGATATGTAAAACAAAACTCTGCAGCTATGTACATGTACACATGTTATATGCATACGCTATTGGTGTATATGCAGTCCAGTACGTTACAACCACATAGTGTGTATAAATGCGTGCGCGTGGACGCTTCAACAACTGAAGGACATCACGAAGAAGAAAAGGAAGTCCACATAATTTGGAAACTGATTTGCTAACAACCAAGTGTTTACCTAGGTTAGGTCTATCTCATTTCTGTGGCGTGTACAGAGGAACCTGTGAGGATCCACATGCAGTAAAAGCTTGATATGTTGCAAGTTGCACAAGAAAGATCTCAAGCTTTTCTAAATAATTAATATTAATATAGCTTAATTAATATAAATTCTTTAATTTTTATAATCAAAAGATCTTGTATAGTATAGGATTTGATCCCGAAAACATTATTATCATACTAAGCACACAACCTTTTATTGGTGGGAGCAGGATTGAAGGTCAAATATCGTTCCCAACTTGCTGAGATTAATTGAAAAAGCTGGTAGGTATACCCCACACAAAGTTCTCAGATGCCGACATTCTTAACATTATTAATAATGTTATTTATTACTCTAATAAATAGTATTATTCTCTCTACGTCATATGTGTATTAACATCAATGCAGGTACGCCTTTGATCTCACCCTTCGTGTGTAACTGCAGTTACGTGTGCATATGAATGTAGGTATCTATAGGTGACTATATGTTATACTATATGCATATTCTTATATATACCTATATAAAATTATGGAAAACTAGGAGTGGTTCCCTACTTTTGGACGCTTCTCGCGTGCAGGCTTCTTCCTATTGGGCTTTTTCTCCCAAACAATGATCTTATCATATATATATACACGCCTTCATTGACTTTTGTTTCCTTACCATATGCAGTTCCAGTGTGTGTCTGCGTGCGCTTGCGTGTGTGTAAATATGGTATCTGCATATTTGTGGATATGTCATAAGGTAGGTTTGTGTGTGCGCGTGTGTGTGTGTGTGTGTGAGAGAGAGAGAGAGCATAATATTTGTTTGAAGAGATCTAATAACATCATATGTCAATGTCACGTACATTACAAATGCAATCTGATATAATAATATATGTATTTATATACATCAAATAAATGAAATTGCTTTATAACGAATTACAATGGTCCCGTGTTTGAGTTTGGATCCTCCTGTCTGCAGCAAGGTAGCTTGAGCAACAAGTAAAACATAAAAAGTCCAAGTTTTTCTTATATATATATATATATTATATATATATATATATATATATATATATATATATATATATATATATATATAATATATATATATATATTCTGAACAAGTCCAAGACTGAATCAGAATTACTAAGCTGTTTCTTCATAAATTGAAACATGTTTGACAACCACCTCTGAGTAGAAAAACTCTTGATTTCACCCCAATTTTATTCTTTAAGATTAACACACCACATATATAAAGCTTATCTAAGGTTCAGAAAACCCTAGAGGAAATGGTGCTGGTGGCGGTGGCGGTGGCGGCAGCGGTGAATTGAATCTGAAAGGAGGTAACCCACATTGACATGGATCCATACCTTGATCGAAACAAGGCTGCCGGAACCTGTAAGTTGTTCTACAACATCTAAAGTTGAGGGGACAGTAGACTACTGCAGCACCTCCAGTATATAAACTGATTACAACAGACATAAACAAACCAAACTTAAGAAAACCCGGCATCTTCAATAGTATATCATTTCATGTGTGTTATAGATATATTTATATATAATGTGGTATATTCATTAGAATATGATGATGTTTACGAGGGGAGATGAGTGATGCATTGTTGATAGTGATGATCTTTGCCGTGATGCTCCCGAAGTCTGACGCCCGGAGATACGATAGAGTATTACGGATGAGGTGACAGCCGTCGGCAACCAACTGTTGGATGGGATCGACTAGAGTTTGCCAAAGGGTTAAAGATTTAATATAATAAAGACATTTAAATGCTTATGGGTATAACACTAACATCAATAACGCTAAACACCCTGTGTGTGTATGAATGCGTGCGTGCACTTTATACATGTTTTGTGCAACACCACCAAGATATGCAAATATAAGAACAGTGTGTGTGAGAGAGAGAGAGAAAGTGCGCTATAATTATACAGTTAATACTAAATTTTTAATGTTGTATATTTAATCTATAAAAATAATTTCTGAAAATTTAAATATTGAAAATATAGAAAAAGTATAATCTATAAAATATGTTTGAGTGGGCAACTTTACCTATAGTGGACAATAAAAGCTTTATTATTATTATTATTAATAATAATAATAATAGCCATGTAATTATAGTAGATATAGTAGAAACCATTGTGAGGATCACTATGGGATATACCGGTTCTATAGCTCGTATGATATTTATATCATCTAATAACTATGTACATTGTAAAATTTACTACATAATTAACATAATTGATCAATTATAACCATGTAATATAGCTTATTTATATCTAATAACTATGTACATATAATTTACTACAGAATTAGCATAATTGATCAATTATACCTCTGGTTCCTTACACAATATATCTCTTTAACGAACAAAGCTCGTTTAGCTATATCCATATAAATGAATAATTATATTTGAACCTGATTTAGTTTAATAAGTTATAGTTTTAATTTTTGTGAATTTCAAAGTCTGATTAACATATTTATCCAAAATAGATAATATAAATACACTTAATAATAATATAATGTGGAGTATTTATTAATGTTTATGACTTTGCATATCCTATGAGATGAGGGGAGATAAGTGATGCATTTTTTATAGTGACGCTGTTTGCCGCGATGCTTTCAAAGCCTGACGCCTGGAGATACGATAGCGTATCACGAGTGAGATGACAGCCGTCGGCAACCAACCGTTGGATGGGATCGAGTACAGTTTGCCAAACCTTAGACTGCTTCCTTCTGTGAAAGATTTAATATATGTATTACGTGTGTGTACACACACACACACACACACTGTAGACACAATTACCTACACCTGTATAACAATAACATAATTAATGCTAAACAATGTGTGTGCGTGTGCGTATGTGTGTGTGTGTGTGCACAAATATAACAGGTTAGACCTTGAGCAGGTACATGTTCCAGGAAGTAGAATTTGCCTCCAGGCTTTAGCACCCTTGTCACTTCTAAATATACCAAAAACACGTATAAGGAAAGGTGCGTGTGCGTGTGTGTGTGTGTGTGAGAGAGAGAGAGAGAGTTCTGGTTACCTTTAAGTGTCAAAGATACATCTTTCACTGAACACAAGACCAACGTACAAACCACAGAATCAACACTTGAAGTGGGGAGAGGTATTAACTCCCCTACCTACAGAGAAGGTAATAAATCTCTCTCTCTCTCTCTCACACACACACACACACGCACACACACTTACTGCATGGATAAACTTGAACTGTGTGTCTGGAAGCCCTGCATTATGTGCAGAAGCACGAGCATATTTCTCCATCTTTTCATTGGGATCAATACCAATAACATTCATATAATTTGATCTTGTGTAAAACTTGAGATTAGGACCAGTACCAATACCAAGTTCTAATATAGTTTTAGCAGGCCCCGTTTTAATCTCCTCGAACAGTTCTCTCTTATACTTTGCTACCTTTCACATATAACCACATACGTGTATATGTGTATGCACATGTGTATATTATTAATTATTATTAAGTTATAAAACTCACTTCTGCCTCGTATGATTTCATTCCAAAAGCCATGAACTTTGCGTAAAACTCTTCATACCAGTCAGGCTTTTTGGGATGAATAAGTTCCATTTCTCTCTTATAAAACACAAAAGAATAAATAAATACTGTGTGTAGAATACACCCATGCATATATGAGGTGTATGTACACACACACACAGTACTTACGAGATAATCTTCTTCTTTAGTAGCTAGAGCTTTAGCATTGCTTGTTAACATTGTGCCCATAAATGATGCAATCACTTGTCTCCTGTTACATCCACACCGGCATCTTGCATCGTTTGGGATGCTTATACACTTATCTGAAGCTGTTTAATTATCATTTTTATTTTTTTAATTAAAACTTCAAATAAATTAATGTACATTAAACTTATTTGTAATTGTTATAGTAAAATTTTTAGTTATTTACCTGAATTATTTGTAATGGGTGCATTTGACATACCCAAAAGGCATAGCCGCCTCCTTGTGAGTAACAAGGACTTAAATTTGCATTCTTGTTGCAGACTCCATGGCGGTAATAGATTGTTAACTAAACAGTCCATATCCTGTGCGTTTTATGGAAAATTCCCTGAAATAACCTTCAAACTTTACATCATTTTAATTGACCTTATCTAATCTATATCTAAAAGGATAAAGCAATTAAATGGAAACTAGAGTAATGAATTCAAATGAGTTAAATAAATATCCCATACATTAAATAAATTTAAATGAACATTCATTATTTAAGAATGGTTTAAAATAGAAAAAACAGGGTCAATTGTGGAAATAAGTAAAATATGATATTATCAACCATGTGTAAGTTATTAGCTCAAATGTACTTGAATATACTATTTTATAATATTTATAATTTGTTAATGTTTAATTGTCAATACAAAACTTAAATGTAAAGTATCTTCATCTTTAATATTATTTTCTATTAAAAAATTTAATTCTTTATCATATATTGGTATATTTGTATTATAATATATATACCCGAGCATCCATACACTGTTATTTGCGGCTTCAAGTTAAAACTACTTATATGTATATTATTATTAAAATATGTATTGATTGATTAATAATATATAAATAAATGATTATTTCAAAACTGGGGACTTAGTAGTTAGTCTTATAACATAAAAAACTATTAACACTAGAAACATGTTTAATTGTATCTATCTATCTATATATAATTTTATTATAAGGTTTACGGTGAAATTATAACGTATACGAAACATATTAATATTAAAAAGAGTCATGTATAATATTTAATATTTTAATATTTTAATAAACTCACTAATTTATATAACCTTATGTTGGTCGTGTCTCTTCCCTTTTATTTAATAAAAGCATAAAGTTCTCATTTTTTAAAATTATTTAAATTATTAAGTATTAAAAGCTATAAATTATACTTGTATAGAAAATGATAAGTATTAGAAATTAGAAATTTATAGAATATAATATATTAGAGTGTCAATTATACATATACATAGTATAAATGACTATAATGTTTTAACTAAAGAACAATTAGATTACTATTATTAAACTATTGCATGTTTATACATTTAGAATCTAAATACAACTTAATGTAAGTGGACATATCATATCATTTTAAATAAACTATATCACATTTGATCAGTATATTCTAATAAGGTTATAGTTAATTAAGTAATTATTGCATAAATAATCACCAAAAATCTCTGCAGGAGCATAGACCGTCCTCAAAACTATGAAACCGGCACATATCTCGAACAACAACCTTGCGATTAAACACCATAGAAACGTACTTGATCATACCATGACAGTCAGAACACATCCTGTGCTTGTTAACTACCCTTATGACCTTTTCTTCAGGCCCCTTAAGTATTCCAAATGCTATAGCAAGAACTTCACTATGGTGCCCTTCTTCCTCAACCTTGCCCTTAATTAAGTCTAAACTCGTTGCTTTAAACACGTAACCTGCTGCTCTCATTCTCACTTTAACTCTCCTCACAAACTCGTCCAGCTTTTCATAAAACACCTGTATAATATAATATATATATATATATATTACAACTACGTAGTATAGAAAGAGAACATATACTCACTATATTGATAAAACAACACGTATATATGCATTAAGACACAATACATACATGCATGCTTATCATACATACATACATATGCACATACCTGCTTCTTATACCCTTCAAGAAACTTGTACATCTTCCCACGGACTTCAACAAGGCTAAACTCCCGCTGCTTATAAGCTCTCATCTTGGAGAACATCTCTTCGGCCTCCCCCATCTTCCCTTCTTCAACGTGGATATTCCCCAGAATCTCAAATGGCATATGATCCTTCACATCCAGCTTAGACATCTGTTTAGCTGCAATCTTTGCAAGCTTTACGTTCCTCTGTAGTTCACACGCAGTTAACATACAGAGCCAGTCTTCAATGCGTGGGTTAAACGGCATGCGTGTTATCAAGTTGTACATTTTAGAGGTCCGCCCTTTCCTACCTGGATGTAATGCACAAATATACAGTTCTCCCACCCTACCTCCCTCCCTTGCTCTCTCTCTCTCTCTCACACACACACACGCGCGCACGCGGAGTACCTAGGATATGTAGTGCGGATTTGAAATGATCAGGCGAGTGTTCAAGGTTAAAGTCTGTGACCATTGAGTGGAAGAAGCTCCTGAATTCTGGGAGCCTGCCTTTGTGGCTGCATACCTCGAGGAGTGCTGTGAATGTCTCTACAGACGGTAGAATGCCCTGTTGAGTAGATATATAGTTATACATCGTCGTGGGTTACCACATGTTTGCGTCATATTATATATATATATATATACAGAGAGAGAGAGAGAGAGAGAGAGAAGTAGCCCTAGCATATACCCAATAGCGGCACTTGCCGTGATTGTAGTAATCAAGCCAACAGTCAAAATATTGAGGATATACATATAACACACACACACGTACCTCCCCATTCATTGTGTGGAAATACTCCGTAGCTTGATTAAACAGTCCATGAAGTGCAAAGATCGAAACCATAGTTGTGAAGTTCTCCGTAGTTTTATAAGCTGTGTCTGTGAATATTTTCCTTGAGACCTCGAAGCTTTCACATCTTCCATAGAAGTTTGCAAGTGCGTGTTTTACAAACTCGTTCTGTGGTGTATGGGAGTGTCTAATCCATCGATGAGCCTTCTGCCCGTACTCAAATGCCAGAAGAGCAGCACAAGCCTATATATATTTTCCATTAGTAATACGCATCAATATATACACAGTGTGTCTGTGTGTGTGTATACGTGAAACACGTGTTTGTATAAACAGAGATGCATTTTTGGACGCGTGGAACAGGGAGAAAGCCACAAGAGACAGCTCTGGCGTGCAGAGTATGGGAAAACCTGGAGATTATATTAGGATGTGATCAGACTCCTCTTATAGTATAAACACCTACTATGTGTATATCTATATATTAGATATGTACATGATGTATGCGTTTATGTACACACACACATGCATATATTTCTACAGATAAGTCACGGGAAATAGACGAATATGAATCCAGAGACCTCTTGTTGCATATTCTGCTAGAACATAATCATCTCCCACCATACAACTTACACACACACACACACACGCAGCTATATGTGATAAAAGACGGAACGTGTGGAATAAGGGGAAAGCAACTAATAGAGTTTTGGGATGCATGGGAATAGGAAGGGCTACATAGGACGTGGAAATGGGATTGAGAGAGAGAGAGAGAGAGAGAGAGATGTGGAATAAGAAAAGCCATCAATAGGTAGTTTTGGAATGTGTGGAGTAAGGGTAATAACACAAACACACATGCACACACACACGCCCAACAGGCAACGAGCACCTGTAAAACAGCAACAAATGAGTATTTATCCGGTGGAACACCCTCCTGCTGCATACACTCATAGAACTGTATAGTCTCCTGAAATAATCCTGCCTTCGCAAATGAAGTAATAATGGAGTTGTATGTATATGCATTCTTCACTTCAATCCTCGAAAATGCCCTTAAAGCTTGCTCAACCTTGCTACACGATCCGTACATGTGTACCACTGCCGTACCAGCGAACACATCCGGTTCGAGTCCCATGGATATAATTTCCCGATGAAGTATTGTTCCGTATGTCAGGCCTCTGCCACTAAATTAACGTGTATATATGTACACATAATGCAAACATACTGTACATATATATATTGATTACTGAGGACACACATAGATATGACATATATGTATGTATGCATGTACATTTAGTTATCTATGTATCTGCGTATCCATGTCTTATATGTATATGCATGTGTTTGTGAGTGTTGTACATAATAGTATATACGTAAACTCATCGTCGCATATATGTACAATATTATTTTGTATAGATAACCATATGTATACACAAAATACATACACTCATGAACACATAGATACATAGAATAGATAGAGACGCACATCTACATAGTGCGTAGAAACAGACGTAGGTAGATACACATACATATGTGCATAGGTACATAGATAGACACACACACACACGCATGTATATGTGTGTGTACATGATGCATACATACACACGCACGTACATGTATACAAGAACATACAAACACTTACACAGCGTATTTTGAGCATGCGTCCAGGCCTGCTACAAGACTTGCACGGTCCTGCTCCATGCCTTCCTGCCTCATCAAATGGTGATAATATAAAGACTTCCTTTGATTTCCAATTCGGGAGTAAGCCAAGATTAACTGCAAATCAAAATAATTTAAGTATTGAAATGGTAAATACACACACATGCATGTACCTGTAACTACATATACGGATATGTATATGCGTATACATATGTATATACATACGCCATAAACACACGTATACATATGCGTGTACATCCACATAATACACCACATGCACATACACATACATGCACATACCTGTGTCCAAGTGACTACAGTGCGTGTTTTTAACGCTTCAAACACATCTCTAGCTCTCCCCATGTACTTACATATATAATACATGCCAATGAGGGCATTCCCTAAAATGGTGTCATGTATATCATACCCATACTCTTTAGCAACCTCATGTGCCATCCTCCCATTTCTAATGTTATGAACACTCCCACATGCGTTAACCATGTTGGTTAAGGTTATCGCATTAGGCCTTAAACCTTCGAGGTTCATATGGTGGAACAGGTTAATGGCTCGATAACCATAGTCCATACGCTCGTAGTTCTCTGGGAACTCGTCCTTTGACCTATATGTGTATATGTCAGTAATTGTGTGTGTGTATGCACGTGTGTGCTTGTGTCTCACAAGCAATTTAAATATTATGTTAAATACATTCTTCAGCTTGTTATCAATATGACTAAAATTTATGCATTTTCATGGATATGTGCATTAATATGAGTAAGAATGTATATGAATACACATTTGGGACGCACGCACGCACACGTGTGTATGTCAGAGTTATACTGTGTGTGTGTGTGTGTGTGTGTAAAAGTATATGATAAAATTTAATTCAACATGTATATCACCATGTGTATGCAATTTACCACGCTACCACGGAATATATAAGAACTAATATGTATGCTTGTTACACATACATGATCAATATTTATATATAGAGTGTTTACATACCATTATGATATACTATACCCACATAGCGTAAATCGATATATGCGTACAATGATATATACATACTTGTAGCATGGTTATATAATGATAAAGTATGTATATGTAAATATAGATTATCATATGATACTACCTTAAAACAAAAGCACCAATCATGAAATTCCACGTAACCACATTCTTGTTTTCGATCCTCTGGAAAACTTCGTACGCCTTCTCTGTATCCCTACACTTAGCATACATATCAAGCAGCTGTGTACCGATCAAAACATGGCAAACTTCCCCCTGACTAAGGAATTTTGTATGAAACCATGCACCTTGCTGTAAGTCCTTGTTCTCTGCACAGTATCTCATGAACCATATACGGTACCAGTATGCGTTTAATACCTATAAACAAGCCTTGAATTGTGTGTGTGTGTGTGTAAGAGAGAGAGAGAGAGAGATGCATAAATGTACATATAGTGTTTGTATGCGTATACATGTGTGTGCTGAGAGTGCACATATATAGTGTATATATTCTTGAGCGTGTGAATTATATTGAGTGTAAGTATATGCACCATAAGTGATCTTCAGATATACATGCATATATATGGTACCAGTATGCATTTAGTACCAGGTTGAGCTGCTTGAGATCTTCCTTTGTTGGGACTGCCCATGCTGTGCCTGACTTGGGGTGTATCATTTTCCTTGTATGTTAATGGTCTTTGTTTAGGTGCTTTTGTACTATTTTGTGGTGAAGAAGGAGCTTCTGATACCTATACACACGTGTTAAGTGTGTGCGTGCGGTGGGTGTGTGTGCGAGAGCGAGAGAGAGAGAGAGAGAGATGAGTCTACATACTTTGTTGAAGCATTTGCCGTTTTTGTAGATTCTTTCGCGAGCTCTGAAGCTGATAAGCAGACCATAATAGTAAAAATTAATTATAAAGTTGTGTGTGTGTGAGTGTGTGTGTGTGTGTTATTTCAAAAAACAAGCATACCAACTTCTGTACCTTTAACCTTTGCCCTTTTTGCGGTGCCCTTTTCCACGTTTTTTTCCGCATTTTTCTTTGCCCCTGCTTTATCATATATAGGCTATTAACTATATTATTACGACAATTATTTAGTACTGATGATATGTATTAAAATATGATATCTTATTACATTTGCATATGTGATGTCAGCACTTACACACGCACACACACACACAACGTATACGTGCCCTAATAAAACGAATGTGGATTATCTTGCATATTACATTTATTAAAGCTAATTTGCATAGTTATTTATAAACCAACCTGGTGCATATTCCTGCAATTTATTCTTGGTATCTGATATATTCTGTTGTTTAGCAGGCTTAACACCGTCTCCAATTTGTGTTGTTCTGAGTCCCCGGGAAATCACGTAGCACCTAAAGACTAGTCAGCATATGCGTGCGTGCGTGCGCGCGTGCGTTGTGTTGTGTTTTTGCATATAGACACACGCACACACACATTTTATGTAGTTGCTGTTTGCTAGAAATATAAGGATGATATTAAATAATATGTATTTGTGTATATACATATTGAAACTTTGAAAGACTGTTGTGTGTACAACCAATGAAGCTTTTTCATTCGATCAGAAGCTCAATGTGAGCAGAGAATTGCTCCTGGAACAACATTTCAATATTAACAACCATTTACATACATACATCCGTGCATGTGTGCCTGGATGCGCACACACACACACACACACACACACATTCGTGTGCTTTATTATTAAAATGTATCAGCAAATGAAGCACCTGAGAGTGTGTGTGTGTGTGTGTGTAGTTCGGGAAGAAATGAAGAATACCCATCAACACCAGAATCCTAGAAATGTGAATGCCGCTATATACATCGAGCGTGCGTGAGTAGGGCGTGTGCATACATACCTGATCCATGGCGCAGCATTCTTCCGTGGCAACTAGGGCACAAAAAGCCCATCTAAAACCCAAAACCCCCAATGGGATTCTATTCTACCCCCAACACAGACGCTCAAATCCCATTCTGGACTGAATGGGATTCTATTCTACCCCAAGAATCCCCATCCTGGCATCTTTCACCTTCTTCTCACGCAGTACAAAACGCTATACTTGATATGCCCAGTTTGGGCATTTCTGGTGAAGTAAAAACACCCAAGTGTATGTATATACAAGTGTGTGTGTTGTGTGTGTGTGTGTGTGTGGAATATTATGTATATGTCTATGTGATATGTGTTTACACGGGTATTTATATACAAGGGTGTGTCTGCCAATATACAGGTATTCTCGTTTACACATCTGTGTTTTAACGTGTGTGTGTGTGTGTGTGTGCACACGCGTGCGTATATGTATTTTCTCACTATTAATATATGCAAAATTATGGGACTTTGAATGTTAGTGTGCGCGCGTGCGTGTGTGTGTTCACGTGCCGCGCATATGTGTGTGTGTGAGCCATAATGTTGAACACAACAACCACAGAATGTATAAGTATCTGAAATATAAATGTGTGTTTTTTATGTGTTTTTTTTAGATATAAAAAAGTAAATTTGTATGTAACATATACGTGTGTTATCTGAAGATTTATTAGGCGTGTGTGTGTGTGTGTGTGTGAAACATTCAGTGCTTTAAGCTTTGCAATAACCTTGAGCTTATTTATCAATAACATTTAACTAAACGTGCTTATGCAAAACAATATCATTAAACCATTATTAATATTTAATATTAATGTTAAATAACAATTAAAAAAACCTGACTTTAAGATTAAAGAAAATGATATAAAAAATACAAAAATAATGAGAGTTTATATAAAAATTATTTTTTGGCTACCATTAAAATTATATAATAAAACATAAAGGGAATGTCATTACTAATATAATAGAATAGTAAAATGAAACATAAATTAAGCTTATTGTTAGAAAACATATTAATAAAATATATACATCTATTTTATCTATTTAAATAATTTATATTTATAAACAATTTTCTTGTGAGTTTATAATTGCAAAAATGAATAGTGGGGCTACTGAGTACACACACACACACACACAACATGGAGATACATGCATTATACATCATATATACAAACGACATATAACAATTATACACCCCCTATCAAAAAAAAAATTAAAATTAAAATTAAAAAAAAAATTCCCTTAGACTGTGAAGCACGCAAACGTACAACACGCATATGCTGTGTGCATACTCGTGTCAGTCAAACGTGGCTGACCAGCATACAATAGATGCAATTTCTTGTAAGAAAGAAACATTGACCGTGCTCTGTACATACGTATTGTGTGTGTGTGTGTGTGTGAATAATATATATACGTATTATTAAATATGTTATTTAAATACGTTTTATAATAGAACTATATTTTTAAGTTTTATATGAGCATTACTGCAAATAAAATTAAGCTGATCAAGTTCATAGTACAAATCCTTTATATATGAAATTTTACACACAGGCGCACACACACACACATACACATATATACTCAAGACATACTCTGACCGTCCGACGAGCGAAAGTCTGCTGTGTTTATATACTATCTGCTGTGTTTTTATGTAATATATTTAACATCTTGCTGTGAGCATGAGAGCAAGACACGCGTTTGCATCTATATAGCGTGTGTGTGTGAGAGAGAGTAGCTACATGTATGGATTGGAAGATCTTCATGTTATATATTTTAAAATATATATATATTTTGATAAATACCTAGTGCAGTTTATTAAATATTCTAATATATGAATTTCTAGTTTTTATTTAATTTAGTACTCCTAAAACAAATAAAATAAAATAACTTCTACCATATTAGTAAATATTAATATGAGATTCTTTTATATTAATGTTTATACATAATATGTTACGTACTTATATGAATTTTATGAACTTCTATATATATCTATATATATATATATGAAAACTAATTTTTTAGTAATAATAAACTTGCACTGCAACTTATATCATGTTGGTATTATATATATTCATTTTATGTAGTTATTTATTTTTAATAATGTCATTAACAAAATTAAAAATCATTAATAAATCTCTGTAGTCCAAAGACCAACATTATACGGTGTATATTTATAATATAATTATAATTGGACTAAGCATAATATTAATAATTTTAATAGATATCAATAATGAATTGTATGTTGTACGTATATAGTTTATTTACATATATATGTACCATCTATTAATATATAAATAATGTACAGGCACGCACACACACACACACACATCAATCCAAGTGGTCAATGTTTCTTTCTTACAAGAAATTGCAGCCACGTTTAACTGACATGCGTATGCACACACCATATGTGTGTTGTACGTAGAATTATAATAAGATGGATAATGTAGTATAGTTGTAATTTTACTTATTTTAATTAAATGATTATTTAAATTATTGTATATCCTTGTGTATTATCTAGAGTTTTTTGTACAATGGTTATAAATATATGTGTATATAATATACATAGACAATATATAAATGTTTAAGTTAAATAAAATAAGTATAAAAAATAGTTTTTATTTGTACTTCAATGCAAGTATAAATGCTCTCAGTACGCAAGCATCTTAAAATAACAGTACAAATCCCTTTATACATAAAATATCGACGTTTTACACACATGCACGCTTAACACATACACATACACACCATATATATATATATATATATATATATATATATATATTCAGGATATCTCTGACAAATGGAAAAGACGAGGAATAAAATGAAAAAGAAAGAAGAAGAATCTTTGTAGTGAAAATCTACACGACGAAGTCCAAGTGTCGTGCTAGAATAGTATGTGTATATATTTATATATAGACACACACACACACACTATTGGTTGGAGTGTTGGATATAATATATACTTGTGTGTGTGTGTGTTGTGTGAGAGAGAGAGAGAGAGACAGAGACAGAGAAACGCACATAGAGAGTACAAGAAACAAATGTATGTGTCTTATATATACTATGTTAAATTTTACAATAAAAACACATGTGAAGCAAATTAAAATTAATCAGAATTAATGTTTAAAATTAATACTTTAATCAGTGGAATATAAAAAACAACCAGGAATTAGAAATCATTCGCAGTCTTTATTTTGAATCTCTAAGCATTTAAAATTGATACTTTAATTAGTGGAAATAAAAAACAATCAGGAATTAGAAATCATTCACAGTCTTTATTTTTTGAATCTGTAAGCATTTCCTCCGATCAAAATATTAAAACGACAAAATACAAGATCATCCAAAACCACACGCGAAGTTTTATAACTGTATAGCAAATATATATCCGGAGTCTAATATTCTAAAAAGTAAAGTGCATACATTTGCCTTTACCTTTAATTATAAAAGTTTTGAGAATAAAATAATCATAAATAACATTTAAATATTATAAATTATGTAAGCGCGTTAGTCAAACCAGTAAAAACAACACATGTATAACTTGCGGGGAGAGAGCACAGAGACAGAGGCATAAGCAGATTAAGGGCTTCTAAACCGCTATGTATTAGTTATTTGTCCTTGTTCTTATCTAACACATAAACACACTCAAAGCTTTCTGGCTATGGCGGACTGCAGGTAAGCAGTAGACACACACACACACAATGGGCTCGGAAAGCTACACAGAGGCCATACACAGGCTACAATCGAGCAGCACGGTACTGCCCACAAAGCAAATAGAGTCCTCCGCTCTCTCACATTCCCAGAACGTGTTCAAGGGTCTTCCCCCGTTCCCAGTGAAGAAAGAAACACACTCTCCACAGGATCTGGAGACGGCCGACATGGACATTGTGGAGGAGTCCGACCTCAACACGCTCCTGGAGGACCCCCCAAGGAAGAAGGGCACAGGAGATCCCACAGTGAGAGTGTCTTCTACAAGACACACAATGTAGGAGACGAGGAACAGAGCGACAGGGAAGAAGCCGCTTGCTCGGATGATCTGTTTGCCTTGTACATCGACATGGACAAGATAAACAACCCGGTGAGTGATGTACCCAGCAGAGACAGAGAGAGCTGGATAAAGAGCTTAGTGGATAGCTCCATTGGGAAGAGCAATACGTTACCTTGTGAGACGAGGTCCAATAAGAGGCCGTCACACCACGCACGGAGCGTGTCCGTGGACGGACTGGTGCTTACCGAGCTGCATAAGGAGGCATCCACGGCTGTGTCTCCGACTATGTCGTCCGACAGTACTACCAGCCGGCATTTCCATAGTAATTCCATGGATGGGAGCATTAATTTCCGGATTGATCTTGATGGGGAGGTTAGGAAGCTTAATCCCAATGATAAGCTTGCTGAGATTGCTCTTGTTGATCCTAAACGAGCAAAGAGGTACACATATCAGTCTCCCCTTGTGTGTATATGTGTGATGCCACATGGTATACATATCTGCATATGTATACACGCACACATATTTATCTCTTTAACTCTGTATGTGTGTGTACGTGTAAGCTGCATCTAATTAGTTTTAGACACGCGCGTACAGTGCTTACATGGTGTTTTTTGCACAGAATACTTGCAAACCGGCAATCTGCAGCTAGATCAAAGGAACGCAAAGTGAGATACATATCTGAACTGGAGCGTAAAGTACAGACCTTACAAACCGAGGCTACTTCCTTATCTGCTCAGCTCACCATCTTTCAGGTGTGTGTGTGTGTGAGAAGAGAGAGAAAGAGAGAGAGGGTTATCACTAATCTTAATGTATTAAATATCGGTTCTTATGCAGCGAGACTCCACAGGCCTGACAAATGAGAACAACGAGCTTAATGAGATTACGAGGAATGGAGCAAGAAGCACAACTGCGTGACGGTACTAAAAGCTCACACACACACACAGAGTACATAAATATAAGTATATATGTTTACCTTGGTAATGTATGCAGCTCTGAATGACGCACTGAGGGAAGAGATACAGATGTTGAAGATGAAGATGGTGAGTACACAGCCAGAGTACATGCAAACTGGATACTTTGTGAAAAGTGAAGAAACCAACACGTCCACACCCAAGTTCTAACACGTGGTTTAGCGACTATTATGTTGAGGAGTAAGAACATTTTGGAAGACTGTTCACATATTAGTTAGTTAATACGGCCTTACTATTATCTCTGTTGCATTTATCTATTTATTTTCATTTTTAACTTAATACAAGCTTATTATCCTCTCTCTCTCTCACACACACAGAGTCGGGCGTGTGCGAGTACCTTTGGATTCTATTGGAAGAAGGTCGTGCAACTAAGCCATCTGTGGACCAGCCTGAATGCTGCAATTGTTGCATTAGATTGTCGAAGTTATTGTGCATGTTTTCATGTGAACTTCTAAGGAGCTCGCGTGTCGATGTGTGTTCATTGTGCAGAGCGTGTTGAATGTATGTTGCTTGGACTACTGCTCTCAACATATCACGTGGAGTTGAGGATTCCTTGAGCAAAACCTGCAAAAGGTGTTGTGTGAATGTGTTTACTCACATATCATCGTTATTAAGTACATATCTGGTGTGTAAGTATTGTGTGACTATATGTATCAACGTTGTGTGTGTGTGTGTGTGTGTCTGCTGGTATAAAATGTATCATAACGTGTATGTATGACCTCTACCTAGTATGTCCATGCATCTAATATATATGTATTGGTGTCTCCCGCACGCTCACACAAACAGACATAAAGCATACAAACCTTGAAACGATCGGCCTGATATGCTAGAATATACTCCTCTCCACGGTATATCTCAAACAGCGTTTCAGCATATTCTTTATCGGCTACTACTTCACCAAATGACACTCCAAGTCGCAACTTTTTCTCCATCTCTGATGCTACTTGTTTAGAGGACTCAGAAATCGTATTCTGTTATATAAAACATTTCATATTTACGACCGATTAAGAACCTTATGATGTAAACACAGATAGTAAATAAAAAAAGTTTAAAAATTAATAATTGATTAGTTGATATTTTAAAATTTACCTGAGTTTGTTTCTTGAAGAAGAAATCCAAGAATGGCAAGATAGGCTCCTGAGAATTTACGTCCTTCACAGACGGAATATGCTCCCGAGTCAAATACTCCGCCATAATAAGACCTAGTATGAACACATTAACCAATGAACTCTCTCTCTCACACACACACACAAACGTTATATAACCTCATATTAATCAATATTATATAAACAAATTAGATATGAACGTCTACGAGATATACAAATGTTAGAACGTGACAATTAAAGCTAATAATAGAGATTTTAGTATGTAACAAAGTGTGTACCTGTTCTGTAAGGGTTTAAAGTGTGAAGCTGCACGGCCTGATAAGATTTTAAGTTACAGAGGATATGAACAGCAGAGACCAACGTAAAAGTAACAATTAATAAAGGCCCTGACGAACCCACACGACTTGATACTACAATTCCCATTGCAATGCCAAGTGACTTGCTTAACATTCCTTGAGCTTCACCTTTGGCAATAACCTGTATGAACAAGTTTACATATATGTATGTGTCGCTTACACACACAAAACCATAAACAATATATCTGTATGTATATCTACAGCCACATCGTTATGACTCATTTATGGACGGGTTCTATAAGATTCCCTCAAACACGCGTATGTATGCTATAGAGACATAATTTCGACTTACTTATGCCGACAGGACATATGAACAGGCGTACACGCAATACACACACACACACACAACACAGGCTAAGAATCGAGGATGTGGTTTGTACTAACCTCTGCAAAGTTGTGCTGAGTTGCAAATCCAGCATAAAAGCAGCTCCTTGTTGCGGCCTAAAGAGAAAGTAGATATGCAGAGAATTAAGAAAAACAAGTATATGCGTTTTAACACTGTTAATACAGAATATTAAACTTTATAGTGTGCGTGTGTGTGTATGTGTGTACTCATTGTTAGTAGGTGTGCATAGATATGTATAGGAACTTTGTACACGTACCTGGATTAAACCAGCAGCAGATTTACCAGCTCCAGCAATTGCAGTAAGTGGAACAAATGCATGAGGAAATGTTGGTGTCAAAAGCTCCAGGGCATTTGCATAGTTTTCCATCAGATCCGATATTAATCTAAGAAAACACCAGTATATATATGTAACACACACACACATAACACACCTCCATCGCTTGGGATGTACATCAAAATGTCGACCGTATTTTGAAAGTAGAATCTTGCTCAGATACCCAATCCCGTCTTTAAGCACCCAGTTAACAAGCTGCTGCTGTTGGTATTGCCCCCTTTGCCAAGTCCAACCGCATATAGCAATGCCTGTAAGGAAAACATACACATTATCCCCCCCCCCCCCCCCCTTCCCGTCCCATACACACCTGCGTGTAAGAACTCCACTTATCTGGCTGGCAATAATTTGACCCATCCTCCAAAGTGTGTACTCCGTATAGTCATCACTCACCGTCTTCGGGTAACCCACAGGTAACATTGTAGTCTTCACACACATCCAAACACCATCTACCAACGTCTCTAACACCAAATTTATGTTCTTCATGCTTCCCAACTTCCCCACGCATACATTTCCGTTCGTAAACCATAGCTTCCTCCCCATTCATCTTTGTCACATCCTTAACAAGCTCTTTTGTATGTTCATCCATAACGTATCTTATCCACTTGCCTTCCTTCACTACCCAGAGTGCATTTTCACTAAGTGGGTGTACCATCTCCTGCTTCTTTGTTATCTCGAATATCTTGATTAACAACTTGGGCTAATGCTCGACTGCTGCAAACTACAAAAAGACCTCCAAAAACAACTATTGCTAGAAGTTTCCCCCGATTTGGAGGATCTTCGCCACCCCCACCACCACCGTTGCCCCAAAACCTCCTCTAAGACCTCCTCCACCGTTAGAACCAAATGCATTTATACGTGAAAGAGGGGCTAGCCATATAGACTTGCAGCTACAAAATCCTTGTTTCTTGGGATTTCTATGCAGAACAACGGGGATTATACACCTCTGGACTGTGTAAACTCTCTGAAATTCTGATGCATTTGGCAGGAATGTTTGTTTCTGTAGAGCGATTACTGTATTGCGGCTGAGGAATTCATATATTCCTGCTAGCTATGAAGTTCTTACCGGGTGCTCGGTCGCCATACAACGCCGGCGCCTTGCAAGCGCCTCCCCCGCAGAGCATTGACCCGCCAAGAACCCTAAAGTTAATACAGTATGGTGTAAATTTGTGATATCTAATATAGTATAGATATCACAAATTTACATATGTTTATGTAATATCTTAAATACACAAATTTATGTAATATATGTTTATGTAATATCTTAAATGTATATGTGTGTTAAAATGAAATAAGTAAGCCTTAATAAATAAAATATGTATATGTTGTGTTTTTAAATTTATTTAAGAAATACTAATAATATTAATAATATGTTATACACATATTTATATATTTGATGTATATAATGCAAACTAGTAAAATATGGTGTTTTAAACTAGCTTATTTATATAAATATGACAAAAATACATATAATTGTATAATAGTATTCTTATAATTTCTTATAATATAAGCTGAAATTAAATTCATATTAATTAATAATAATTTTGGCACATAATTATATAATATTTATTACAATTTATGTATATAACGATTTTGATAAACAAGTCAATATAACTACTTTAATTAGTAAGTAATTATTAATGTGTTATTATGTTTTATTTTTAATATTTTTAATAAATATTTGTATCTTTAAGATTGACTTATATTTTATTTAACTAAGTCATCTAAGTTAAAATATATGTATTGAATATGCTGTTTAAATGATTGAATTGTAAAACAATTTATAGTATTCCAACAGTATAAGTTGTAAAAGTTATCCATCCCCATTTAATAATAAAAAGGTGATATAGATATGTACAACATAATTATTGCTCTATAGGTGCGTTTATAAACAGGTGATGCATATAAGATTAAAAAAAAAATTATGAAATTTATGTACTTACAGATAAAATAGACACATTTATCAACACCAATGGAGAAAATATACTTAATTAAGTATATTCTTTTTTAATCTTGTATAACCACAATATATCATTATCTACAAGAGATGTCACTATATAATTAATTAAAGGTTAATAATTGATAAAATGAGTGGTGTGTTAATAACAATGAGTGATGTATCTTGTTAAGTTGAATTTATATTAAGTCTGCTTTTAAATTATAATTATAATTGTAATTGTCCATAATTATAATTATTTCTATGTCTGTCTCTAAATTGTAATTGTAATTATTTATAATTATAATTATTTTATAAGTTTCCATTTAATTATAATTATAATTGTTTTATACTACAAATTGTAATTGTAATTATTCATAATTGTAATTGTCCATTAGGAGGAGGCTACATAAAGGCCAATTGCATTAAAAAGCCTAGTTTAAAAGTATATAAATTGTATTAGAAATACTTAAGAATGACTTATTCTAATTTATTCATATATTTAATTACATGCATTTAATATTCACCTTTTGCACCATCTATTATGAATCCCAAGATAAAAGCTTTAACTTTTCATACTTAACACTCCCACATAGTAAAAAAGAAAGAAAGAAAGAAAAAAAAAAAAAGTTAAGTGGTATTATATAAGTGATTAGCACATTTTCTTTAAAAAATTCCTACCCAATTTTGCCTAAGATATTTAAGAAAAAAATGTAATAATGATTAGGATAAATGTATTACTTATTATAATTAAACATTTAAATTTACTACAAATTGATATGAATTTATTAGGTTAAAAATGTTAGGGTCCTATTAAAATCATGAATTCCTCATCTTTTTAAATATTAACTTACTTTTCTTATATATTTTTTTATTTTATGTAATTTTGCACTTATTATATCATTTATTTACACCAACTTACATTATCATAAGTTACCTCATTTCACCTTTGTTTATAACTATAATGTATTATTGATTATTATAAATGTTAAAATATGTATAAAAATTTGTATACAAATATGATTAAACATTCAACAAGTTTAATATTTTCATGTAAAGCTTGATGCTTTACAATTTACATCTAACCATTCACTTGTGTACTTGTTGTACCTATAACATATGAAAGGAATATTTGTGCTAATGTATATAAAAATAAAATAAAAAAATTATTGAACATTATATATTAAATTTAAATAAAAACTTTAATGCACATAGAAATTCATATATATAACATGTACAATCAAGAAACTAGAAATATAATTAAAAAAAAGTTACACAATCTTATAAAATAAAACTAGGAAATAATAATATCATAAAAATGAGTAAAATTCATATAATTTAATTATATACATAGTTATAGCCAAATGCATTCGAATATTAGTTTATTAATGATGTCACTAAAATTTAAATTTAAATTTATAAATTTAATACTAAATGTAACTTATGTTTAAATGAATGGAAAACAAATAATTCTTAGAAATAAGTTAACAAATATATTTTTAAAAAAACTTTACATTTAAGGTAATTTTAGGGTTCTTAGCTTTTTTTAAAATTTTTTTTTAATATGAATAACCTATAGTTAATTATTAATAAGTTTTATACACATTAATAACGATCTTACAAGTTCATAACATAAACACAAAAACAATTAAATATTTATAAAATTACATTAAGATTCTCATATTATTCCAATAAATTCCAGTATTAAACATGATTATCATAATTAATTTAGTTAATTATTTCAGTACTTGATCTTTTGTATGTTGGTGGAAATGCATTATTTGAGCATTATAGAATATTTAATGGAATATTCTATAATAGAAAGAAGAAGGGAATATGCTGGCCGGGTGCTCTTTTGCAATTTCAAATAAAGAAGAGTTAAGTTTATGTATCTTTTTAGTAATTTTGAATGCATCATTTTATAATCATTTGCATAAATAAAACCTTAAAATTTTATATAATATGCTACATTTTAATTTCTTTCTTTTTATATTTTAGTACAACATCACACTATTTATAATTAAAAAAAGAAAATAATAAATTATTAAAAGTAAACTTAAAACAACCAAAAATTTGAAGTAACATGCATGAAAATAAGAATATAAAAGAGGATATTATAAAAAATAACAAATTTATATAAATATTAATTGGCCTAATATAAATTTAAAAGAAAATTTAATTAAATCGGTATTATTATAATTAAAGTTTAATGAGTGAAGTGTCGAATGTGATAATGATTTCAATTCACTTAGTAATTCTGAATTTAAAATCGTATTTTAAAAATATTTTTATTGTTATTAGTTTTTCTTTTCTTAAACCTTGTTTAAAAATAAATTTCCTTTATGAGTTATAAATAGCTTATGAGTTAAACTTTACCTAAACTTTGTTTTATATACAAAGTCTTCCATGTTTATGAATAAATAAATAATAAAATAACTTCTTAAATATATTCATTTATGAATGCAAAACATAAATCTTCGTTTCGACTATAATTAATTTATATTTATATTAAAAAATTATAAAATTTCAAGTCCTTACCTTTTTTATTAACTTAAATGCTATTATGTAAATCTTTCACCTTTTTTATGAATTTTTGTTTAATAACTTGTCTTTAACATATTCATACAATTCTTTCATGTTTATGTGTCAAAGTGTGATTGTGGATTCTTAATTTTTTAATTAAAGCATGTTGTCTCTAATTACCTCTTTCTTTATTAACTTATACAAAACATAATAGTGTTTAGTTATTAATAAGACATTGTATATTTAAAAAAAAAATTTCTTCATATCGGTTCAAAAGAAAGTTCACTATTCTCTTGTTCTTGACATATAAATGTGCTTCCCAATATTAAACCGTTATTTTGTGTGTTTTAATAATCATAACATTTGTTTTTGAGTTTCCTTCAATGTTATGCATACTCCTTTTACGTATTTGTACAAGGATTATATTAAACTTTATTTACATAGTTTTTTATTACTTAAAACATAATGAATACTATTAGAATCAAAAACATACTTATTAACATATATTATGTGTGTTGTGTGTTGTGTGTTTTGTGTGTAACCATAATATATCTGAATAATTAATAATTAAAGCACATAATGCTTTTGCAAAAATCACAAGTTAAAACTATTGTGTGTATGTGTTAATATATATATAATATACATATATAATATATATATATAATATATATATATATGTATATATATATAGGTTTGTGTTGCATGTGTGTGTATAACTATACACATAAATTAGTAATCATTAAAAATGTATTTTAAAAGAAATTTAATACTCCTTTAAGAAATAATATAGAAATTAATATTATATTAGCTATTAATATCTACTATTATATATTTAAAGTATACTTGTTTTAAGAAAATATATTTTATTTGAGTGGTTAAACTTTATTCACTGTTAAACTTTTGAAACATGGAATTCATAATACAATAAAAAGGCTTAAAAACTAATAATATTTGTATTAAATGTATAATAGGATACACCTTTATGAAATTTTATTTGATATATATGTATGTGTACAATTTCTCATATAGGAACAAATTAAACTATACTTTACTAAATAATCTTTAATATAAATATACATGTAAATGTTTTGTTACATATATAATATCTTTACACATGAAATGTTTATGTTTTGTTATACATAAGTTAAACATGAAATGTCTATGTTTAAACAAGAAATGTTTATGTTTTATTATATATGTGTATAATATTTATTATATTAATTAACATTTATTAGCCTATAAACAAGCATGTATACATGTGTAGGATATATATTTAATTGTGCTCCACCACTTTAGGCTTTAATATAACACACAAACACGCACGGTGTGTGTGCATATGCATTTGTGTTTTAAATTTGTTATATGTGTATAAATATGTATTAAAATAGTAATTATAACAAATAATAATAACTTTATTTCAAGTTATGAATAAATGTATAAATTAAATATATTAACATATAATTATATGTAAATATCTAAATTATGTTGTATAAATATATGGTGAAACATGAAATTTTCAACAATCTTATTAATTAAATAATTTATTTTTTTTGTTATTTTACGTATAAGTGAAAAATTAGTGGGTGACATAATGATAACAAATTAAATAACTTCTTTTTGTAATTTTACATTTTATTAATGTAAAAGTGCAATGTATGTTTTCTAAAAACTTATAATGCTATATTTTATATATTGAACATGTATAAATGTTTTTTATTTCTATCTAAAACACCAAGGACACTTATATATTAATGTTTATCCTTTGTTTTTAATGATTATAGAATTTAAAATGATAATTAAACAAGAATATATATACTAATAACATTTTATGTTTAAATTAAATTAATATACAATATATTTTAATTAAATAATTTAAAATATGTTAAAACTTAATTAAAATTAATACTAAAAAACAACCATGAATTGATGGTAAAAATATGTAATGTGGTCCACATTATGAAATTAAATTTGACTTTGTTTATGACTAAAACATTAATAAAAACTTTGATAATAATCTCAATAATATAATATCATATGAAAGATTCAATACCTAAAATATAATATATTTTAAAGATATTTTTAATTTTTAATTTAGATTTTGTTAAATTTGTTTTATATTTATGTTTTTTAAGGTATGAAACTTGTATATATTGTCTTTAAATTATAATGGGTATAAAACAATACAAAACACATTTTGTTATTTTAGAAAACATAGAGATCAATAATGATTTAAATATTAAGAGACTTTTTATATTAAATATAAGCTAAATAAAATTAAAATCAATTAAAAAATATATAAAAATCTTAAGTAGTCTATCCCATTTCATATAAATAATTTATTTACTTTTAAAATACTCCATGTAATAAAAAATTGCTAAAACAAATATTAAAAATTATTAAAATCAATAATACTTTAATTTATTTATTTTTCTTTTCTTAGTTTCGCAAAGGATTTTAGGAGATCCAAAATTATTTATGTAATATTTTGATCTTTATTTATTATTTAATGCTTGTCCTAAATGACATTATTAATATTGCATTGTTAAAAATAATACTTAACGATGTGATCTTTTAAGTTATAAGTTTGATTGCATAAACACATACACACACACATTCTTTCACTCATATCAACTCAAATTATAAATTATATAATTCGCATACATATATGATTTATTATGTATATGTAATTGTAAATATACATATACACAATGTCATTGGAGTACTTAAATAAATAAGTATACAGATTATGAAGGTTTAAATAAATGGGACTTTGGATATCTTGGACTTAAATATAGTTTTAAAAATAGATTATTATTAATATATTTAATTTACATAATTTGCAAAATTTATTCACATATAATATATTTAAAATGTTCATCATAAAACTTCAAATGACACACATTTTATACTTAAAACTATTATACATTTATAGTAAAATATATTTGTGTAATTTTTACTCTTACACTTTCATATATATTATACACACATGTTGAATAAAACTTAAGTTATCTTAATTAAAACATATGTTTATTATATATTCTATCATCTTTTAAGCTGTCTTACTTTAATAAATATAAAATATTATTAATATATTCTAAGTTTATTTATTTAAGACATTCTTATACTATAAATTTACTATAATCATGCTAACATGGCATAATGATATGTACACATCTACAAGCAAGCAATTACATTACGACAAACTTCAACTTAAGTCTTTATTAATTTGTTACTTAATTAAACAGATTTCATGACATTTTTTATACTTTAGGTTAAGCATAAATGTTCAAACAAATAATTATTTATTTTCGTAATTAAACTTAATTAATATGATGCTAGAATGTGAATTCAACATTTGGATTGTCTTTATAATTATTAAGCATTTTGATCGAATTTAAATTGTAAACTAATTTTTATAATTCACACTTTCTCATTGCTACGATGACAATGGTATTAGTGTTGATTCATTTTTTAAATCATCTAAATCTAATTTGATCATTAATCAAAAAGTAATTTTTTTTTGTGCTTTCTTAAGCATTTCATATTATAAATATAAAATTAATTTTGTTAATGGTTGGGATACAAGAATAAGTATATTAATTGGGGTTTAGACCCTGGTACAACAATGGATGGACCAAATTCAATCCCAATTAAACAGTTTATATGTTATACTATTATAATTAGTGTATTAATACACTAATTGCAGCAAACGATACATTTTGCCTTTAGTTTTGCCCATTGGCCATCCTCCGAGACTACCGTTAACTCAGACAATCAACAAAACATGTCTTTACATTTTCCTTTCGGTCAACATCTAAGACACATATTAACTTGAACTCATGATCTTTGTCCTTGTCCAACCCACATATGGGAGGTCGAACTCACTTCATTCGTCCTCCACATCCTCCTTATTCCTTCCTTGAAGGAAAAAAAAAATTTGAAGCACTGGCTTCATTCGAACTCGCTGCACTTGTCCTCACTTTGCCATATATGTTCGACCTCACTCAATTACTACATCCGTTTGACCTCATTATGTCGGGGTTAGATGTGTCATTCGGACTCGCTATGGTCATCCTCACAATCCATATTGTTCATCCTCACTCCACTATCATATCCACTCATTCTCGCTCCATCATTGGGGTTAGACTCTCGTCCGTACCTTCTACCCCTTCTCTGAAGAAAAAAAAGGTTGAAGAGTTGAAGTAAAGAGGAGAAAACAAGAAAATTTAAGGAAAAAACATTGTGAAAGAAGAAAAAGTGGCATTGGAATAGAAATTTTTGGTAAGTATTAAGGTGGAAATAAGGGAAACATGATTAAATCTTGAATAACAGAAAATTTTCTATTATAAGAGACTTTGTCCAAACAGAAAGGTTGAATAATAGGGAACATCCTATTAAAAAATACTTCGGCGACCACAAGATAAGCAAGAGACTCACACTGCTCAACCTTCTTAATACATAGCTCAACACTTGAGATGGACAGATCAATAGGAAAAGTCCATACTTTCTTAAGGGAATAAAAAAACTCCTCAATAACAACAGTAAGGCAAAGACTCTCAATGGCACCCATAATCGGGGAAATACACTCAGCCCAAAATTCTGGCAAAAGTGACTCAACCCTTGGAACATGGTTGTCAATATCCAGAGGCAAGATCTAGCTTGGTGAACCAATGGCTCCGCCCCAATTGATCCAAAAGGTCAACACCAGAAACAATAAAAGACTTTGCAAACAAAACAAAAGTAAGATTTTTGATTTCACGTACATCCTCAACATCCAAAGTAGTATGAGAAGGACATAAATACCCAACTCAATAGTGGACTAAGAATGAGAATTATAAGAATCACAAATGATTAATGTGACAAGACAAGAAAATAATGTAGATGAGAAAGAAACACTAAAAGGTGGCTCATGCCGAAAAATATGAAAAGGTTGGGAAAAAGGAAAAAACAAAGAAAGAGAAACAAATGATAAATTTACCAAGTGACACCTACTCTGCGAGATTTTCAACTTGTTTGTATAACTATCCTTAAAGAACTTGAGTTCAAACTCCTCATCACAATCTAGAATGTACTCGAGCTCATACACATTGTCTTTTCACAAGCTTGATTCTTGAACATCCTTTAAAAACTGAACTACATCATTCATAGTTTTCCAATCGATGTCATGATTTAGCTCCACATCAATGGAGACGATACATCAAGAATAAAAAACATTATGTAATCATGTTCCACAGAAGTTGGCGACAACAATACATCAAGGATAAATGCAGCACCAATATGATCACCCCACAACATCAAAAGCTCGATCCGAAGAGGGCACAACCATAGGAACAACGTTGCTGAATGATACTAATGACGCATCATATATAGCCTTGGATGAACCACTCCTCGATTGATGATGGTGTGGCATGGCGAAAGTAGAGAATTGCAAAGGAAAATCGAAAAAGAAGAATAGATCCAAGGTCACCGGGTTCGACGTTCTAAAGCTTAGGAGCGCATTTCTGGAATGGTATGCCGTGCCCCATCATACCACACACGAGACAATAATGTGCCATGGGCCATGGCCATTGGCCACATATGGACTAGTTCAGGGATTAGGGTTTTTATAAAACATTTTATTTTATGGGCCATACTCCCTCCCAGTACAACTACTCCGCATGGATTCATAGATGAAAACGTCTCGGTGACCCTAAATAGATTTGATATTAGAAACTAAATCTGGCAGAAAGTTATAACATATCTAATTCTACAAAAAAACGAAAAAATAAAACTTAAAACATAATTCTGAAGCATGAACAAAACATTTCCTAAAAAACTTTGCCCTAAGGGATTATGAGTGGTTAGGATATGAGAATAGATATATTAATTGGGGTTTAAACCGTTGCTTATATAAAAGAACGTATGGACCAAATTGAGTTTTATTGTACAATCCATATGTTATATTATTATAATTAATATATTACTTAATAGGGTAATACCATGTATATACACCAATGTATTTATGAATCTCACAACTATTAAGGTGAAAAGAAAAGTTCAACTAAATAAGTTATTTACCCTTTTTGTTGATTTGTAAGTAAAAAGGGATTTGATTGTATATAATAAATGGGTAGATTGCTAGTTTTTCTATTTGATTTGTAAGTTTTTATATTTAAATTGTTAAATAAAGTGATATACGACATTGGCTGAAGAATTTGCCATCACTATTATATATGAATGTTTAAACTTATGTAATATTCGTTAAAACAATTATAAAGACAAGACACGTAGTTTAACGTACATGTTTAATGAAACCATGCCTCTCGTTGTTCCAGAGATCCCACACACACAATGACATCTCTCATTTGGCACACCTTCTACAGTCTTCCGGTGCTATAAAGGACATCGCACAAGGCATCACAATACATGCCCACATCTCGGACACACAACCGCCACAGCACGTATCTGGCCAACCTCGTGGTGCAGATGTATGGAAGATGTGGAGACACTCACAAAGCACAGCAGGCATTCAATTCAATGGCATCCCCCAACTTCTTCTCGTGGAACATCCTCATCCACGCATATGCCCACAACGGGCATATGCGTGGAGCTAGAGAGACCTTTGAAAGAAATCCACAGAGAGACATTGTTTCCTGGACCGCACTGGTGTCGGGGTACGCACACGAGGGATTACTCCAGGACGCTAGGTGGGTGTTCGACAAGATGCCGGAGTGGAACTTACTCTCGTGGAACGTGATGATCTCCGCATATGCCCAGAATGGGCATCTGCAGGAAGCATTGACGACGTTCAATGGGATGCTCTACAGGAATGTGATATCATGGAACTGCGTTTTGCAAGCTTACACGCTCAAAGGAGACCTCACAAGCAGCGAGAAGCTCTTTCATTTGTTCCCAGAGCGAGACATTGTCGCGTGGAACTGCATGTTTCAAGCTTATGCCCAGAATGGGCATTTCCGATCCGCAGAGAGCATGTTTGAAACCACACCTGTGCGAGATCTCGGACTCTGGATCGGACTTGTACAGGCTTACGGGCAAAGTGGTTGCACAGATAACGCTAAATCCGTCTTCGAATTGCTCCCAGCACGAACCTTAGCTGCATGGACTGCAATGTTACATATACACGTCCGGAACGAGGACATGAACGAAGCCAGGAAGGTGTTCAAGAGCATGCCTGAGCAGTCTTCAGTGGCATCGACCAGCATGATATCTGCATATGCACAAACCGGGCATATCAACGAAGCAAGGCGTGTTTTCGACAAGTTCAGGGAACCGGATGTCATTTTGGGGACCTCGATGCTTTCGGCGTATGCCCAGAATGGATACATGGAAGAAGCTAAGTCTCTTTTCGATCAGATGCCTGACAGGAACGTGGTGACATGGACGGCACTCCTTGTGGCGTATACACGAGTCGGACACATATCGGACATGGAGGAGTTGTTCGATAAGATGCCGGAACGGGACTCTATATCATGGAACGTCTTGATGCAAGCTTATGCAGATAACGAGCGTATACACCTATGCAGGAATGTGTTCGAGAGCATGCCACACAAAGGAGAGGTGCCCTGGAACACCATGGTAGCAGGATACGTGGCAAACGGGCGAGTTGAAGAGGCCAAGCTTTGCTTCGACAGGATGCCCAAACACAACGTGGTCTGCTGCACTGCAATGCTTGGTGCACACTCCTCTGTTGAGGAAGCTACACACATGTTCTTGTCCATGCCCGAGCAAAACGTTGTCTCCTGGACTGCCATGATTGGTGCATATGCCCAAGGTGGACATATCCAGGATGCCAAGAAGCTCTTTGACGGTATGCCTGAGAGAAACGTTGTCACCTGGTCTGCACTCGTCACTGGGCTTGTCGAGAACCAGCAGTCGGTAGATGCAAAGACAGCATTCGACAAAATGCCCAGGTAACACACACACACACACTCACGTGCTTATTGAATGTAAACAGGAGGGATTTGGTGTCATGGAACACAGTAATCCAGGTAAATGCTGAAGACGGAGATATGCAAACAGCAAAGGAAACCTTCAACACAATCCCGGAACGCAATGTGATATCGTGGAACGCTCTCATTGCTGCATATTCCCAGCACAAACATCTCAACGAAGCTATCCAGGTGTTTGTGAAAATGCCCAAGCATAACATCGTATCATGGAATGGAATGGTACGTGTGCGTGCGTGTGTGTGTTGCATACATTTACATACACATATGTGTATAGCTTGCAGGTTATGCACAAAACGGATGCCTTGATAAGGCAAGAGAGTTTTTCAACCAGATGCCTTGGAGAAACCTCTTGTCTTGGAATGCTATGATAGCTGCATATGCGTCGAACTGGCACATAGATGAAGCATTTGAGACTCTGTGCTGGATGTGCCTTGAGGTAAGTATATATTAGAACATTCTTAGTATATGCTCACATGTCTATAGGGGGAGAAGCCAGACCAAGTGGGATTCTTGAGCATTCTTACAGCGTGTAGTCATATGGGGAAGCTGGAAGAGAGTTTGAAATACTTTATTAATATGATAGGGGACTATGAGTTGGAAGCAGCGAGGGAGCATTACTGTTGTATGGTGGATGTTTTAGGGAGAGCCGGGGAGCTTAGGAGAGCTCAGGAGATGATTACGGACATGCCTTTGTTACCGGACGTGTCTGCTTGGGGCTCCTTACTTGCAGCGTGCAAGCTGCAGGGAGATGCACGCCTCGGAGCTCGTGCTGCTCAGCATCTCTTTCATATGGAGCCCCACAGTGCTGCTCCCTACTTGCTACTATCTACCATGACTTAAGAGAAATACATCTTCGTGTGTGTGTGTGTGTGTGTGTGTGTGAGAGAGAGAGAGAGAGAGAGAGAGTAGTACTATTAGACACCTGTGTGCGTGTGTGTTAATATGATAATAGAAATGAACACTTAACAGATTGGAAAATATGCTCTTATTCAAGCAACAGGGACCTTACCAAGATGAGAAGAAGAACTCTCGTGGTGACACGTAGTCGTATACACCATACTCGTATTCATACCCATATCCATATTCGTGTACAGCTTCTGTCTCTTGGGTGCTGGTTCTGAGTTATGCACCGAGTTATGCACTACTGTGTTATTTGTGTAGACAACCGGAGGTGATACCCTCACGTTTTGCACTCCCTTTTGCTTTGCTAAAAGTACGGATTCCGTACGCAGTTGCTTCACTATTTCTCGTACCTTCCTGATTCCTGTAATATCTCGTATATAATTATATGAGTTTTATCTACTTAAACAAACAATTTTAACAGCAATTATAAAGTTTGACATACACTATGTAGTGACAAAACGTAGTCGTATTTGTTATATTGGTATATATATAGTTCTTTGAGATACATAAAATGATAATATATGCCTCTCTCTCTCTCTCACGCACACACACACACACACACGCAATATCACGTTACTCATATATAAAAAAAAAAGACAAAAGGGCATGTACCTCTAAACACGCACCCTAAGCAATGAATGCATGAGTTAACCACCTCGCAATTCATCAAGTCCGTGCCTGTTCTACCTAACTACCCAAAAACTAGTCAATGCAAAACTAGTGCGTGTACAAATAGACATACACACACACACACACACACATCTCTCTCTCTCTCTCACACACACACACACACACGCACACACATGCGCGTGCACAAACGGACATTAATCCCTCTCTCTCTCTCTATCTCACACATACACACACACAGAAAGAGTTACATATGACTTTACTCTGTCTGTCTGTCTGTCTCTCTCTTTCTGTCTGTGTGTCTGTCTGTCTGTCTCTCTCTCTCTCACACACACAAAGAGTTTGTTTACATATGACATTAATGTCTCTCTCTCTCTCTCTCACACACACACACAAAAACACACAACAAAACAGTTTACATATGACATTAATCTCTCTCTCTCTCTCTCTCCTCTCTCTCTCTCCTCTCTCACACACACACACACACACACACAAACAGTTTACATGTGACATTAATCTCTCTCTCTCTCTCACACACACACACACACACAAACAGTTTACATATGACATTAATCTCTCTCTCTTCTCTTCTCTCTCTCTCTCTCACACACACCACACAACACACACACACACAAAGAGTTTACATATGATATTAATGTTAATATATAACTGAAAGAAGACAAAACGGCATATATGTACCTCTACGAAGATCAACCGCAGCCGTGGTGTTAGAGTTTAATGGCGACCTTAAAACCTTTGAAAGAGAAAACAAAAAGACCCCACATTAGAACCCTAAACAGTAAAACTTAAACAAAACCTGAATCACTAATGGCCGTAATTGGTGAACAGCCTGTTCAAGCTCGTAATACTTGGTGGGATCCCCACTTAAACCCTGTTGATAAACCACTTGATTCTGCTGGAAAAATTCCACATTTTGCTGATAATAATCCATTTTTTTAAGCACCCAAATGCTTAAAATTAACACCCAAGTGCTGGAAATAAAGAAATCTCCACACCCAAGTGGAGAACTCCACAGATCGGATGCTCGAGCAATGCCCTATTGAAAAACAGATAATAATTGGGAAAGAAACCAAATAATTTATTTTTATATATTTATAAGGCCTTTTAATAATACCCACATTCACATGGAGTTATCTGGTTGCTGGTTTATATATATATATATATATTTTATTATTTAAAGCTCAATAAATATCATTTACCTGTTCATATCTTTTTTTAATCAGTTTTAATAACTGTATTTTGTTTCTTATTTTCTTAATTATGTACAACTGTAATTAGTTAGAGTTAAAATTTGTTTCTTAATTTACAGCATTAAATAAACCATGTTCACATGCACTTATTATTAAATAAATATAGTGACTGCATTGAAAATGATATATCAAATAATATTTCATTATTATAGTTTTCATTTTTAAATCAATATATAATGCCATTCATGGTGTTGTGTGTGTGTGTGTTTTACTTATGTCTGTATGACAATATGTGCATGTTAAGAGCAGGTATAACGCCCCAGATACCTTATATGTATATATAATATAAATTAATATAAAATAATGGAAGCTTAAGAAAACTATCTTTTAATCAATATTGATATAAATAATCATATACATTTAATAACCTCAAGCAGGAGCAATAGCAGTAAATATCATAATTGCTATGGTAATCCCATTAATCTTGCCAAACAGGGACAAGGAATATTCCCCCCATTGTTGGTGTGATGCTGGACATGTACAATATATATATATTCAACTACGTGTTTTTATGTGTATACAGACGTGTGTGTGTATGAAGAGAGGCATGGATTTTGTTACATCTATATATACATATAATACATACGCATACCACATACACATGTACGAATATGTATGCATATAAGCACACACTCACACAAGCGTATGTATGAACGTATATGCCCGATTCAGGGCATATGCTGTCAGTCACGTAGTTTACCAGACTTCATAGAAAGCTTTCAAAGTTGAAAACGGTCTATTATTTATGAAATTCCAGATGTAAATAAATATATTAAATACTAATGTACCCCAATCATGCATATAATGTGTGTGTGTGTGTGTGTGTTCAAGGCTAACAGGCGCATTCCTCTGGGGTAAGCACATTTAGACGTGTGTGTATGTGCATGAGAAGACAAGCCGTGTCGCAAAAGTATATTCCTTTAAGTTATAATTTAAACATGACTCGACAAGTTAATTTAATTTATAAACTCTATAGAAATATAAATTGCATAATATAATACAATAGAAATATCAATTGTAACAACGATAGAAATATAAATTATATAAGTATATACATACATTAAGTAACACAAGAAGAACAAAGTCAAACTCGGTACGAGCCCTAAAATAAAGGTCAAATGAAAATGGCGCCAAGCTTATTATTCAAATTCAAACTTCTTAATACTTAGGTCTTTGTATTATACTGAGACGGCAACATAGTTACATTCCCTTCACACAGTTGATCGAACGGCTCAGATTTATAATTAAAAAAAATCCCATGTATTATTTCAACATAAACTTCAGATAAACAGCAAACTTAGAAGGCAACCTCACGGTTGAAGATCCAGCTAAAAGGTCCTCTTTGTGGAACATTCTTGTGAGCTTTGGCATGAGCTCTCTCCTCTAACTTCCTAAACCTCGCCCCCAACTTGCACACATACTCCTGTGCCTTCGCACCTACATACACACAATCGTGTATATATGTATAGCACACACACACGCGCGCGCGCGGGTTACCTCTTGGGGAAAGTCCTTTCATTTCTGCAATCCTCCACCTCTTAACAAAATGCTCCATGATATCTGTGTAATCCGTTGCAGTATACACTCCCAACTTCTGTGCCAGTACAGTGTAGTGCTCAAACAAGTTAGGATTCTCACCATCATACATGAGATGTGCAGGCATTGATATCTTCTTCCTCATCATGTCTTCAAATCCCAACAATGCACCTTCAGGATCCTGCCATAAACAATGGTACGTGTGTGTGTGTGTGTGTGTGTGTGTGTGTGTGTGTGTGTGTGTATACGTAAATATATGCTAACCAACTCAAAGAGCTTCTCCACAATTCTTGTGTAAGCACCCTCATGACGCTTCTCATCAGAGGCTATGAGACCGCAAATCGTGGCAAGCTTTGTATCACCATATTCTTTTGCTTGTCGAGCAGTGTTTCCATGTGAAATAAAAGTTGCACGCTCCTGGAAGGATGTGTAGATGAATCCCAAGTAAGGATTGTTCTCCGTTTGTGGATCCTAATATACACAGTTCAGTCTCTCTCTCTCTCTCACACACACACACACAGAGTACCATGCCAGAGCCAATCAAGTACTGGATAGTGAGTTCGATCTTTCTCATATCCACACGTCCAGTTAAGTAGAGATACTTGTTCAAGAGATCGCCATGCCTGTTCTCTTCAGCAGTCCATTGACGGCCCCAACGAGCCCATGAAGTCGGACTTGCACCTGTCTCGTCTTTGGTCCCGTCCAGAGTGTTAAGCATTGTCAAGTATGTTGGCAACGCCTCCTCTGTAATCTGCTCATACACATGCAGCGTTTGTACATGTATGTATATGTGTAAAAAATAAAACATACCATATCTCCAACAAGAACCACCAAGTAATCATCAGGTAAGCAAGCTGCTCGAGCTCTCAGCTCCTTTACTTCGTCCATAAATTGCTCTGAAGATGGCTCTGGAAGGTGGTCCTGTAAAATATAAGTTATATACTGCACACACACACACGCACTCACGCAGAATATATTTGCCTGTGGTTGCCAACATTTCTGTACGGGCTTGAGAAATGTGAGGATGTTATCTTCTGCCCACTTGTCTAAAGACTTGAACATCTCAATCTTCTCTGGGGGCAATGAATGTAGAATTGGTGCCTTTGACTCACTTGTTTGTTGCCTGGGAACAAGCTCTCTATATGTACACATGCACATGTCACATATGTGTGTATATGCATGTATATGTATATACAACTTACTGGGTTGAGATGGCAGCAGCCTGGAGCACAGTGTTGTATCGAGCACAGCCAACCTTGGTTCTTAAACTTGCTCCAAACAAAGAGTGCGGTACCACAGCATGTGAATCCATAAAGCTTGTAGCCATAGCCATACCTCTGAAAAAATAAAGAATATATATAGAAAAGCAAACATAAAATGCATTGCCCATCATCTAATTGAATGGAGAGAGAGAGAGAGAGAGAGAGAGAGAGAGAGAGAGAATCCCATACCTGTTGGTGGGTGATTATCTAGAGAGAGCCCTGCTTTGCTGTATAGAGAGCCTGTGTGCCTTTTAAACCCTGCATCTTGGTCGCACACCATGCAAGATGGTACGGCATTAGCGTACGGATAGGTCATTTTGTGCGGATATTATTAATCAGATATAAAGTCTTATTTATGGCAACTACATACACACTCCCTGACAACATGAATTGTATGAACTACGTATTTTGTTATATATATATATATATAGACACATACATATATATACACACACTAGCTGGTGTATAACATGACGTTGATTGTGTGTGGATATGTAAGATGTCTTAGTGTTTCGATTATTAATCAAATTCAATTTGAAGATGTGCTTTTGACTTGAAAATTACTTTAACGTTTACACACACACACACACCACACACACACACACACACATATATAATACATTTCATAAATATACTGAATAAAAGATATAACTAAGAAATTGCTTGTTATGACAAAAAAAACATTAATACAAAAAATGAGTAACGGATATTGAAATATGTTATGATCCTCCCCTTCGAACCAAGGAGTTAGACCATTATGAAGAAGAAAAGAACTTATTTTATATAAGATAGCCATTTGTGTTATTAATATAATTAATATAACATTAATTTAAATAGGTTTTACTGTATATTATAAAGACTCTTGTTTTATAAAGCAGTAGAAACTTAATAATATAATATAATGCACATATATACTATTAATATTTAGTTATATTTAACTACAGTAGATGTAGGATTTCATGCATACAAAAATAAACACGGATAAACATGGATAAAAATATGAATATTCTCTAAAGTATTTTATTCATCACTTGTCTCTACAATTATACATCTTTTCAAAATTTAAATATTTCATTATGAAAAATTATTTTCTCAATAGAACATGGTTAAACCAATCTGTAGTAACACGGTGTTTGCCTGTGTTTTAAAGCATTGACCAAGTCAATACACAGGGTCCGTATTAACACAGCTCTCAACCGTGTTTACTGCGTGTTTTAGAGCTATGTTTACTCCTATATACACATGGATGAAATATATCAATAATATATAAAAGTATATATTCTTTAATACGCACACGTCTGTGTTGCAGAAGCTTCTGCACATCCAGATATATATTCAGATACATAGTTTATTTAGATTGTGTCTTGTGTGTATATATTTATATATTAATATTATACACAAACATATATAGATTGCATATGATTCAGATGTACTTTGAATAAAGCCATAAGTTGAATTTTAGGCACTGTTTTGGTACCACTTGCAAAGATATTAATTTTATATGCATTATTAAAAATATATATATATATAACAAACTGCTGTCTGGTTAACCATCATAACAGATCAACATAGACCTAATTATTTTTGAAATCGTAAGCCAATCAGTTCATTTAGCCAGATTCAAGTCAAGTAGAAAGACAGATCAATCATATGTGATCAGAAAAGGATGTGAATAATGGCATTCCTGCAGCTGAAGAACAATGGTAGCCTCAGGATGAAGCAGCCAGGTTCCATGAAACGCCTTGCCGGTTATGAGAGGATTATTATATCCATGGTACCGCCCGGTGATGAAACTCCACCTCAAGTTGCCAGAAGCAGCCAAGGGCATAGCATTTACATATTTGAGCAAACCTTTCTTCCCGTTCACACATGCTCTCTCAACAAGTTTCTTCTGCAGCTTCCATATATTGGCTTCAGTCTCCAGAATCATGTCGCACACTCTGCCGATTGCTGCTTGGAGACTAAGGCCATGGTTGATAAGCACAGAGATCCAGTTGAAGTAGTACATTTTGCTATAGAGCTCCTTCCTAAAAGAGAACAAGTCGTTTGTGAGTGCGCAGTGATCAGAAATGGCGTCCATGAAATCAATGAAATCGGAAGACTCGTAATCTTCTTTGTCCAGGCTGACTCCCATGCAGAACTGGCCGACTAAGAATACTGAGCCATCGATGAAAATAGTTCTTCGTCGCATGCTGCGATATGTCTCTGGATCTGGAATGTCGTCCTTTTCAACCTCTTTATTGTATAAACCAATGACAGCTCTGTGGTAGCGCTCGAATAATGCTGGTGACATCTGGCGTTTGAGCTCACAGTGTACCTCTCGGAAGAACAGCCACTCGCAAGGATATTGAAATCCTTCCCCTGTAAATCTAAGTAAGTATTTCTCCTGCAATTTCCGAAGTGTATACATGTTACCTGTGTTGCAGGACTCATCATAGCCATCATTCACTAGCAACCAGAGCAAATGCTTTGCGAGTCCAGGTTGAGATTCCAATATATCATCAATCACGAACAGAGCCAGTATGTTTTTGCTGGCGAGGATCATTCGGTTATCATCTTCTCCTCTTGGAATCATGAAACTTCCACACATGGCCATTCTGGACTGGATGAACTTTAGTTTAGCTTTGCTATTGGTTATCCCAAGCACCTGCATAGCGCGCTGGTTAGCCTCATTGTTGACACGAGCGAAATTGGATAACAGTCGAATGGGATAGTGCTTTTGATTTGGGGTAACTCGAAGTGAGTGATGCTTGAGAGCTCTTTGAGAAGCTTATCACTAGCCATATATGAATGTCTTTGTAGATTAATTTTCTGATATATAGTGTTGGTGATATCGAAGTTTATAGTCGATGGACACAATTATTTGCCGATTCTTGAAGTTCTCCACTTGCTAATTGTTTGTTCCTTTGCATTGGTCCGGACAAACACGTGTTTGTTGCTTCTGATGTATGATGTAGTACCTATTTATTGAATGGAAAATAAGCAGCCGTTCGTCCAGAATATACCTAGGTATTTGAATTTTATTTTAAAACATTCTAAATTATTTTTTTTTATTTTAAATCTTGAATTTAAAGAAATTACTAAATTTTTGATTTAATTTTATTTTAGGCCTCAGCATTATATAGTGAAATAGCTTGTTTTAAGTTTGCCTTCCCATACAAGTAAAAGTTAATTGACTTTTATATAAAAAGTTTTTTTTTTTTTTTTTGTAGATTATGCTATGCAACAAGGTATGACTTGACACAACGAGACGTAGAAAGATTTGAAGTGATACGAAAAGAAAGTTAAGTTATCACATATACACAATAATTTTTTAAAATTAAAGAAAAATTAATTATATATACATAGTAATTCGATATAATAAGAGATAGAGAAATTGCATATGTTATCACATATACACAGACAAATAAAAAATTAAGTTATCACATTTTAAAACCACCAAAATATATTAATTTAATGTTGATGTTGATATTAAAAATATCAAAAAAACGGATGGTGCAAAAATCCAGAACTAAAGGTTTAGATTTATCTCTAGAATAAAAAGTTTAAATTTAAATTAAAACTATAAATTCAAATTCAAATTCGTAACAATATATAAGTCCTAGGTTATTGGCCGATTTCTTATAATGCTAAGTAATTAATTTATCTTCTTATTTTATAGGTCTTGACATCACATATACATAAAAATCTGAAAGAAAAAAAAATAAAATTATCACATATACATAGTAATTTATAAATATGTTATCGCATACAGCGTACACACACTAACTTAAGTTATAAAAAAAATTTTAATGTATTAAAGTATTAAAGAAAGAGAGATCATTGTATATTTAAAAAAGAGAATTATTACATATACACATTAACTTAAGAGAGTTAAGAAAAGTTACATAATATATTAATAATAATTAGCTTTAAGGGTTAGGACATACTTGAGAGAGAGTTAAGAATTAGCTTTAAGGGTTAGGACATTAAGTTAAGGTGTAAGGATTCAACAAAATAGTTAAATTAAATAATTAATGGTGGATATGTATTATTATATATAATAAGTTTATTTGAGGAACTTTACATATTGTGGGAATTAATGGTAAATTCATTAAGTTAAAGATAACAATTGGGTTAGAGGTTTAATTTAGAAATAAATTCATTAAGTTAAGAATAAAAACTTAATTAAGGGTTATTAAATAATGATTCAACTTAAGAATAAATTCATTAAATTAAGAATAAAAATGAGGTTAAATGTCTAACTTAAGAATAAAATCACAAAGTTAAAAATAATAATTAAGTTAAGAATCATTTAATAGTTAAACCAAGTTTTATGAGTTTAAATATAAACTCACCAAATTAAGAATAATAACTGGTTAAAAGAGATAAACTCATTAAATTAAGGATAAAAACTAAATTAAGGTTACATTAATTAATAATAATTATTAAATATTTAGCCCACTAACAATAAACATGTGTATTAGAATATAATAAGTTTATTTTGTGGATTTGTTCAATATGTCATTAACACCCCATTAACGACCATTTTAAATCTTATTCAAAAACATCTCAAACCTGTGACACTATAGAGACTATTGACATGGATGATTAAAAATAAATAATTGGGTTAAGAGTAAACTTATTAGGTTAAGAATAATAATTAAATTAAAGGTAAATTCATTATTTAAAAATAATAAATGGATTAAAAATAAACTCATCGTATTAAATATAACAATTGAGTTAAGAGTCTAACTTATGAATAAATTCACTATATTATTAAAAATAATAATTTGATTAAGATAATTAACTTAAAAATAAACTTGTTATGTTAAAGATAATAATTGAGTTAAAGGTCTAACTTAAGTCGATTCAAAAACCTTAAAAAGTTTATAAAATGGAAAAAAGAAAAAGAAGTTTAAATATAAAGATTAAAGATTAAATCAAAGATAACAATTAAGTAACATAATCAAATTAAAAGATAATAACTATGTTAAGGATCATTAAATAGTTAAGTAATTAAATTTATCCTTAAGATGAATCCTTAATTTATAAACTATTTTAAGTCCACCAATGGTGAGCATGTGTGTTAGTAGGTTTAACCTTAATCATTAAAAATAAAATATATTAATAATATTATGAATTTAAGGTAAAAGGGTTTAAACAATATATTTTAATAATATGTCTTAACTAGATGGTTTATAAAAATAATAAATGTAAACTAAATTACAGTAATTTGATATATAGAGTATACTTTTAAAATCATACCTTGAATTAATACACGTGTATTTATATTAAAGTTTAATTAGGGTGGAGAGTAAATATCATTTTAACACACCCGACACATATTATATGTTTGAAGATATAATATATATAAAATAAAGTACATATGTATATTAATATTAGCAATTTAAGCTATGGAGTAATGTGAGACAACTTTAATATGTGTGTGTGTGTGTGTTTAGAAATATGTGTATATATGGTAACTCAAAACAAATGATTCATAATGTAACTTAATATCTAATTCTTTAGTGTTACGCCAAGAAAATCCTATAGTCAAAAACGTAGCAGTGGTCGCCACAGACAAACCCATATTAAGAGTCTATCGGAATATGAAAGAACAAATGTAAAGTATAAATCAGATTTCAGAAGGTCAGGAAAGAGTAAGGATGCAAGGTATGTATCATGTAGAACTGCAGATCCCATCACATATGGGTATAGCATATAACAGACCCGTAATAAGGGTGACAAACAGATAGACAAACCCGTAATAAGGGTAACAAACTCATAGACAAATTCGTAATAAGGGTAACAAACAGACAAACAAACCCGTAATAAGGGTGACAGACAAATAGACAAATCCGTAATAAGGGTGACAGACTTGCAGACAAACCCGTAATAAGGGTGACAAACTAATAAACAGACCCGTAATAAGGGTGACAGACAGACAGACAAACCCGTAATAAGGGTGATAGACTCACAAACAAACCCGTAATAAGGGTGACAGATTCACAAACAAACCCGTAATAAGGGTGACAAACTCACAAACAAACCCGTAATAAGGGTAACAAACAGACAAACAGACCCGTAATAAGGGTGACAGACTCACAAACAAACTAGAAACCAATCCTCAGATGGTCAAACGGGAGTGAGAAGAGAAAAGATATAGCAAGAAGTACTGCAACCTCGATGCAGTAGAAATGAGAAGTAGAATCAAAGAATCAAGTAAGATACCATAGAGAAAGTAAGAAGAGTAAAGATATAGCATGTATACTGCAGATCTTGATGCAGTAGAAATCAAATAATCAAGTAAGATATCAAAGATAGTAGAAAGAGAATAGATATAGCAAGTAGTAGTGCGGATCCCAAACGCAATAGAAATAAGAAGTAGAATTCAAGTAAGATAAAGAAGTATGAGAGTAAGAGAAGAGTATATATTGTCAAAACATAATACAATATTCAGTATACCCCGGGATGCTTTCCTACCCCTATATCCACACTTCCAGTCCAGTACATTCAATTATCGTAACTTCCTTTGAATCTTATCCAGTTGGTTGCGTAACTTCCTTAATGTCGTTATGATAATTGCTCCTTAGACGTAATACGCTGATACTTAGAACTGCCGTATTCCGGTTCCCTCTGGCACTGTTGTATTCCGGTTCCCTCTGGCACTGACGTATTCCGGTTCCCTCTGGCACTGTTGTATTCCGGTTCCCTCTGGCACTTCCGTATTCCGTAATTCTATATTCTTCTTTAACTCTTGTATTTTTCACCATATATATTGTTTTTGGTATTTTCCCCGTTATACTTTCCTAATAAAACATGTGTAAACTTAAAAATTCTATGATGCCTAAGTACTATTCTAACATTAGCAAAAATATACATATGTGTATAATTATTAAAGCTTCAAATGGTGAATTTAGTTTAAGATATCATACATTCTACATAAAAATAGGACGGCCCAACCTTTATTTTGACATAATGCACATAACATTATACTCTAATAACTAGGAAATTTTTTTAAATTATGATTTTTAAATACAATTTAAACCCATTAGGATACACCTTATTGTAACCTTTTTAAAATTATTATTTTTAAAATAACTAAAGTAAAATTTAAACTATCTAATTAATATATATTTTTTAAATCACAATTGATACTACACTGGATTCACAATTATAAGTATTTTTTTTTCCTTTTTTCACTTGTACGTGAATATATTATAACCAACTAAATATATAAAGAGAAAGTATATATATATAAATACATATAAATTTAAAATGTTAATTTTACACTCAAATTTAAATGTTATATATATTTCTAATTACAAACATACATGTTTATAAAGTTAAATAAGCTCCATATGTCACACGCAAGTCTACTTTTATATAATATATATTTATATATGTTAAAATGAAATTGTTATTATTCTGATTTCATGTGTTTATTACTTTCAGTCAGATGGAGTACGCATTTGAAACAATTTTTAAACCCTAATTTAATGATAAATAATCACCATTTATAGATTACAATTTAATGATAAAAATAATGCCAAGTCACCATTTGTAACGATAGAAAGTCACCATAGATCACAATTTAATGATAAAAATAATGCCAAATCACCATTTGTAAATCATAATTTAATGATAAAAATAATGTTAAGTCACTGTTTGTAATAATAACTGTTGGAACCACTAACTACATAGTAATCTAACTTAAAAGTCACGTGACGGCTAGACGAGGCGATGTTGCTAAACTCATAGAAAAAAATTTGAATGTTCCACATAGTTGACTTTTGTTTTATTTAAATAGAATATATATATATATATATATATATATATATATATATATATATATATATATATATATATATATTTAATGCACACATAAGTATGCAAGTTTTTTATCTTGAATATAAATATTATTAGTTGATTTTTATATAATTATAATTTTATTAAATAAAGTTAAGGTTGACTAAACTTTAATTAGGGCATATTCTTGGATATTAAATTTTTCCTCTATTATATAATTTAGATATAGGATATAATTTTTTTAGTATGATAAATTTAAATATAAGATATGAAATTTAAAATTAAAATAAAATCTAAATCATTATTTTAAATATAGATTATAAACTTTGATAATTCTAAGCCTACTAATATATTTTATGTTTTAATTCCTTAAATATTTATAATGTATCACATAAACATGGTGTTTACAGTCTAACAATAACTTAGCAATAGCTATGTTTAAGGTGGATGATTAAATATATTACAAGGTTCTATGTATATTTGCTGTATATATTATAGCTCCTTAACAAGAGATCTCGTATGCAAAGCACCTTCAACAATGTAATACTTGCATCTTGTTAAAATTTGAGAAAATTACATTTATATTCTTGAAATTTATTATATTTATATATATACCCTTAAAAATTTTATATTTAGATATATACCCCTCTAAAAATTATTAAAAAACTTTAATTATAATATTTTAATTTTTAAAATAATAATATTAACTAAAAACATATTTTCAATCCAAAATATATTGTAAACAACTTGTAACAATGGGTAACATGTGTGTTATCTCTAATCTCCCATTCAATAACCACTTATTGTGACATGAAATAATTAAAGTTTATTAAGTTTTAAATGTCAAAAAATTATCATAATAAAAAATAAATATTTCTAAAATAGTTATATTATATTGTGATATATAGGTTTAATAGATTGTATTTGGACTTAAATATAATAAAATACAAATTAATTATAAATTTTTATTGATTTTTAAAAAATATTTTTTAATTTTTAATTTTGAAATTTATGAAGTTTTAAATTAAATTTCAGGAGTATAAATATAATTCAAGAGTATAGCTCTTCTCTTACTATTTATTAGATGTCATGTGTTTTGATTCTTTTTATAATTATAAATAGAAATTGATTGATATTGACTGGCTAAGCAGACAGATTACTATATGTCTCAATTGTATATAGTTGAAAAGCTCTTTTTTAGCTTCCTTGCAATAGATTGAAGTTCGTTATATAGCATAACCTACCAAGTTAGTAAATGTTTTTCATATTATTGTATGTGCATCTAAATATATTTCATTGTGGCCCGTTCTCTATCATCCAATCTTAAGAACATCAATCATAATTATAAGTTTTAAGACTTGATTTTCACTCAAAATTCTAAATTTATATTATATTTTGTATTCTCTATCGTTTTGATACTTTTGAATTTATTTGATTTAAAGAAATTCAGAAGTTTATTCTGAACTTTAAAATTCACAAATTGATATGCAAATATGTAACTTAAGCTATATTAAAAAACCTTATGCTATAAAGTAAGCGTATTTATATGTATAAATCTATAACACATGCATTAATAATGCCACACACATGTGCAAGCAATAACAAATGTACACATGCACAAACATGTACTTACCTTATTAAAGGTGGAGTTCTTTATTAATAAATTTCACCTAATTAGTATAGAATGAAGCCTTTCTATATATAGTTAAGAGTTCAAAACATAATTATCTGCATTATTAATAATTATGTGAAAAACATTTACACAATTAACATGCTTAATCGTCTTCTTAATAAGACCCCAAAGATATGCACCTAATTTATAATTATAAAAAGCATTTACATTGCCCAAAATTTTTTAATTTTGAACATTTAAAATCATAAAGTTAATTATATTTTTGAATTGGATATCCAATTAACCATTTGTAATACTGGTGCATCCATATGTTTTTCAACCTTGTTTAACAATTTTAAGTCAAGATTGTTCTCATACTTCGTTTTCAATTGTTTATCACACATTATTCGATAACTTAAAACTCTTAAAGTATATTTTGGCCTTATCATAGCACATGCATGCCAAAACTTCATGTACTATTGCTCCTAAATGCATTAATTAACATGTGAAAACATTCTTTATTTTAAATGCATATCTACTTATATTTGCTCTTAAACATTTCTTGTTGAAAGTGCAACAATAGCTTAACAATGTTGAAGGGGCAGTAATATTGACATGAAGATACATGAGTATAATGGGCTTTAACTTTTAAATTTATTGCAAAAGCAATGGTATTATCTGAAACCAAGTGTAAAAACTTCATCATCTTTAACTTGGTAGTATCATTAACATTGGGACATAAAAAAGCACCTTGTTTAAAAACACACCTTTCATTAGTATAACCACACTTTTTACATTTTTACATTTTTACATTTTTTAATCTTTTCCATTAGCATACATATTTGCTGGTTCAACCTTAAGCCTATTATGACTTTACTAGTAAATCCAGTACAATTATCTCTTTCACATGCCAGCTATAATAATAATTAATAGTTATATTCTTAAAATCTTTAATCTTTAATCAGATTAGGCAATCAAAATTTAATGAACACTATTAATTATGTATTGTAATCTTAATTCTATTGAATATCTCTTCAAACCTATGCAATTCAATTGGCCTGTTGTTAAGACATAATGTAATCTACACTGTGTTAAGTTAAATTTGTAACACACATTTTCCCGCCATTTCCTAGGGTTTTGAGCCAATGCAGGAAGCTGTGATGGCAAGAAGCAGTGATGATGTGGCTGGCGTGATTTTTGATTTGCACACGGAAACACATGTATGTACACATATATACATGATATATCAAACGTGCATTTTAGTCTGTTTAATTCTATCAACCTGTCAAGCTGGTTGAAAGAACTTGTTTTCATAAGCTTATACACAGACACAAATGTCCAGGTAAATACATCCACACGCAGTCTAATCCATTATATATAGAATATGCAGACGGACCCTGACTGGGAACTTGGGAAGCAGCTCCACGCTGAGGTCCTTGCAAGCGAGCATTGAACAGACAGATCTTTTAATTGAAATGTTGGGAAAATGCAACAGTATAGAGGACGCACGCAAAGTGTTCGATGCCAATGCATACTCGTGCAACGTGATGATTGCCTGGTATGGGCATCTGCAGCATGCCAAGAACATGTTCGATGAAATGCCACAGCGAAACTCTGTCTCCTGGAACTGCACAAGCAAGGAGATTGTTAAAGATCCTAACCCAATCTCCTGAGTTACTGCGAGACTAAGAAGCTCTTTGATAGAAAGCATGGTATTCATGGACAACACGATCAGTACATATTCCTAGAAGAAGCCAAGAGATTCTTTGATGAGATCCCCGAGAGGGTGGAATGTGATGTTAACAGGGTATGCCCAGAATGAGCAGATTCCGGAGGCGAGAAGGAATGCCGGAGAAAGACGAGCCAGTGCATATGCCCGGAGTGGTGAACTTTCAGAACCCTGAAGATTGTTTGATCTCATGGAGAAGCCAGACGTTGTATAAGCTAGCTGCATACGCACACCACTGTGTGACAAGGATTGTAATAAGAGGCATGACAAGGAGTCCGTTTCATGGAACACCATGATGATAGATCAAATACCAGAGAGGAACATAAGCTCATTAACGTGATGAATACGCAGTATATGTGGATGTTCAATAAGCCAGGCGCTCTTCGATCGGTTGTCGAAACTGAATATGATATACGGTGCAATATATTCAGAACTTGGTAAGTGTCGTTAACCTATTTCACCGTACATGTATATTTGTTAATGTGAAACACACATGTTGACGCAGATACACGTTGTGTGTGGACCTTACACAATCCAGGCTAAGTTCCTCAAGCGATCATCGAACAGATAGATTACTATCCAAACTCTTCTTCGGTTTGCGCAGCAGTCGCAAAACGATGCCATCCCTGAGCCGTGGAATCTGATGATTGCTGCATATTAAGGGAACTCCTGGAACTGCACATTCCGAGAGTGGTCATCGTGCAGAAGCAAGGAGCTTGTTCATCGAGATGCTCAATCCTAATCCAATTTCCTGGACTGCCATCCTTACTGCTCCGGGCATCTGTGAGAAGCTAAGAAGCTCTTTGATAGAATGTCACGAAGAACGGCCTATTCATGATCAGTGCATCCGCCGAAGGGGAAGCTGGGTACGCCAGGGATGGGAATGTTTCCAAGGCATGTAAGATATTTGATCAAATACCAGAGAGGAACATGTGATGGTCATGGGGAGTTAGTTCACCAAGACAGGGCTCTCTTCGATCCAATGTCTAAACATTGGTACTTGTTTCTTCAAAACGACTCATTATCTAGTACGTTGCGATCTAGTGTTCATTACTTACATTAACATTCAAGTAGCAGATAACATTAGATTTATAGGAGTATGTCTTTACAGCAGCAGAGATGTACCAGTTCTTCTAATTCTTTTCTTCTCTGGTAAAAGATCGTCAACCAGGTCACTGTTTCTTTTAATCTTCCTCTTTACCAGTTCTGAACCAAGGCCTCCATCGTCAAACTTGCAAATCCAAGGATGGTTAAGTACTTGGTCTGTAGTGAACCTCTTTCTGGGGTTCATATCCAGCATACCAAGTATTAGCTCCTTTGATTCGACACTTACACCATTCCAATCCAATAACCTGGGTAGATCTTCTTGAGCTTTCAATCTCTCATCCACATTGACTTTAATGTTGGAAAACGCTCTCTTACCAGACAAGATCTCATGCATGATGAGTCCCAATCCCCAGACATCAGATGCTGGAGAATATTCACCATTCACTAGCACTTCAGGAGCTATGCATTCTTCGGTACCACAGACACTGCCTAATATGGTTCTCTTCTTGAAGCCATCTATGGACATTCCAAAGTCAATCAACTTAACTTCGTAAGGTGGGACTCCTGTGTGATTAGAAACATTGCCAAGTTTCATGTCTCTGTGGAGAATCCCTAACCCGTGTATGCTTTTTAAGGTTCTCGCTAAGCTCTTGACGATGAATGCAGCTTCTTTCTCATACAAGCCTCCTCCATTTCTTTGCACTCGGTCAACCAAATCCAAACTGCACAATTCTGTAATCAAGTGACATGCTGTGGAATTCTCCTCCTCTATTACTTCGTGTAAGGTGATCACACCCGGACATCCCTTAAGCTTTTTCAGGATGCTGATCTCCCTTGATGCTGTTTCTACCCCCTCTAAAATCGACTTACATGCTACTACATTGTTCACATTCTTCTTTGATGCTAAGAATACATCGCCTTGTGATCCAGATCTGATTAGCTTGACAATAGAGTACGACGCTGCAAGGCGTGGGAATGCCTCCTCAGGTGGCAAGTCTTCCATAGAAAGATGCGGGAACTGTGCCTGAAGAAAGTAAAAACCTAAAATTTTAAAAACCTAAAATTCTAAGAAAGAAACTTACCTTTTATAGTGTAAATCACACCTCCTACGCTGTGTGACCTTTAAGCTTCCATGATCAACATGAAGATGGCCCATCGGATGATTTAAGTACGTAGGAATGCACCAGCATAGAGAAAGCAATCGATCACACATCTAGATAATGCAGGATTGTCCATTACAATAAATATGAATAAATAAGGCTGACCTAAATTAAAAAACCTGTTATAGACTTGCATTTGTTAAGTGTTAAGGGAAAAACCTTGTTCCCCACAAGCACATGTTATCGTGTCTGCTATGTTATGTTATTGAACATTGCAAGATGGCCCTCGAGTCATACTGAATACATGTATGTACAGTACAGACTCATGATACAAGAAGACTGTAACTTGGTAAAATGGTTGTTTGCTGTTTCATTGAGTGTTCCACTGGCCAACGCAAAGTTTACAGCAGTGCTGGAGAAGAGCGGAAAGACTGTGGTGATCTATATACATAAAGCAGATGCCCGAGTCTTCGTAACATCTTCTGTGGTAAGGATACATATAGACGCACACGTATACGCGCATTGTTTGTGTAAACTCACGTTCTGAAGCCTATCATCCCCGTAAATAAGAATGATCGAAACTAGAATGGAGTGGGAACCTGTTTTCGTGTTAATGGATGCTTAGAAGAACAAGAAGCATGATATATGATAACTTGTAGAACTTATATGCATGCCCTCTTATCATTGCAACATTCTTCTGGGGCATTTCATCAAATAGTTTCTTAGCTTTATTTTCCATGGACGTACGTGCTGTCCATGAAGAGGCGCTTCTTCGTTTTCTTAGCCTCCTGCAGATACCCGTAACTAGATCTGTCCAGAGGCTTCTACACGATGACCACTCTGGGAATATGAACTGGTCATGCAGTTCCAGGAGACAGTTCCGATCATCCAACATGTTCTTAACTTGCTGTATCAGGTCATATGCAGCAAGCACTTTCCGAACGTTTCCAAATTGAAAGAAATCTGTCTGTTCGACTCGCTCGAGCATTTCCTATTAAGGGCAAAAATAAGGGTAATTAAGTAATGGAAGTCCATTTGGAAAACAAATTGAATTAAGAAAAGCAGTTACTCCGGAAGCAAACTTGTAAGAGTAGCTTAAGTCCCTCCAACTCTCTCCTCTGTTCCATGAGCATGTCACAAAAGACACGCTCCATTCGTGGATTCCCTACCTGTTGCCTTTTCTGGGAACTTACCTTCTCTTCTAAGTATGAAATCCTTGCGTCCGCAAGCTTCTCAAGGCTTTCCTTGCATAAACACCCGATTTCATTGCCACAATGACTAATCCATTCTCTTTCGCAAATACCTTCCTTGTCAAGTTCATCAACTGGACCAATCTCTTTACCATAGCATCTAATAGAAATTTGTCATCTAACCAAAACAAAATTTCCAGGAAATGTTGCACATCTGCACTCAAGTCTATTGTTTCACTCCACTCTTCTTGTAAGTGAGAATTTTTACGGTACACTTCATTTTCACGCGGAAATTCCTTTCCATCTATCTTATGCAAGCATAGATCCGTAAATGCCTGTGTCACTTCCTTTTTCTGTTTCAAACCTATGAAATCAGCATCAAGTTTCATGAAAGTTTTCAGCATATATAGTCGCTTCATTTTTACCAATATTTGCATTCTTTGTTTCGAGGGAGTAGCATACAATAATAGTGCTGCAGTTTCATCGGGACACTTTAGTGTTCTTATTTCTTCATCAACGTTGTCTGGTAAAAGAGACACCCACTTTCTCACAAACTTTTCTGCAATAGTGTTATAACCTATGGATGCCAACTTAAAGATAAATCCTGAAACCATTTGTAGAAAGCCATCTCTAAAGCAGGAATGCAGTACTCGTCTTTTACTTTGCCATTTGTCCAAGGAAGCATAAAGGACATCAAATATTTCTTCTCCAACCCCAATCAAAAGCTTGAAGTCCATGGGTACATTCTCTATAAGATAGTAAGCCTCCTCGTTTAACCCATGTTTGACAAACAAGAGCACCAGTTTAATAATATTATCTGTCCATCTCCAATTTAAATCATATTGCTTGTTGGAAATCTTATCGAACAAATTCTTTCCAATAACCATTGCAACCTCATGGTACCCACAAGATTCAAGTCCCTCAACGACATATACCATATTCTCCACTTGTATATCCTGTGGCACGTTAACAAGCAAGCTTTCAATAACTTCTTTGCACTTGTCCCAACCACACGAGTGTATTGCTTCCACCATACAGTTCTTGCGGATCAAATTCCAACCCCAAACCTTTATTATCCTTAATGTTCTATCTTGATCCCCGGACGCAAGAAGCAGTTCGACCATGTGTGCAAGAGTGTTATCAAACGTATCAGAAGCATGCAACCAATACATTAAGTGGAAAGCATGATCAATAAGCTTAGCCTTCAGGAATAACTCCACCACTTTTTTTAAAATTGGAAATCTGGAGGCCATCTTTAGGCCTGGGAAAAAATAAATAAATTAAAATATTAAATAAATCGAGTAAGTCGTTCTTTCCAGCATCCGAGCATGTCAATTGATCTCCGTGGTGATCTTGAAACCAGTTCAAAGAAGATTCTAAACTAACTGAGGCACATAGAGCACGGAATTTTCTTGCCTTAGGCCATACCATGAGGGCCGGCACTGGACCATGCTTATAACAAACATCGTCTCCATCGTGCTTCAGCACTTCGTAATCCTTGTTCAAAGACCACTTCTCAAAGTTCACAGGTTGATCGTATAGTGATATCCAACCAGTAACTGTATAACTGGGCACCTTAGTATATCTAATCTCATGGATCATGCAAAGATGAATATCAAGAAAATCACAAGTTCGAATAAGGTCAGCAACAACTCGATCGTGGTACTTGAGTTCAGAGAATGTCACTTGGTACTGGCCGTAATTATAAGCAAGTGGTATGGCAAGCTTTGTACTGTAAGGGATCTCAGCCCATTTTAATAGCAGGGACTGGACATGAGAGGAAGCGGAGTTGAAAGATGCCATATCGTAATCATTTCCTGTAACTGACCTCGGTATATCAGCCCATAACACATGCAGCAACTCCGTCTTGACTGCCATCTTAACCTTATTGCCCTAATTGTAATAGGGTTATATATTGTAAAGCTATATAAATTATGTAGAGCTTTTTGGTGGTACATACACGTCTTGACTGCCATCTTAACATCCATCGGGACAACTTGCATATGCATATATACATGCGTTAGGCTACGAGAGAGAGAATATAATATATATATTATGTTAATGTATTCATACTTGATTCATCTAACTACTACTACCTGTGAGAGGTTTAACGATGTGAGAACCTCATTCACTCCTCTTTATTGTGTGTGTGTGTGTATATTCTCTATGTATTTGTGCATATTGTGTGTATATAAAGGTTAAGAAATGTTCTACTTCAGATTCTGTGCATCTTTTCATGTCACTATCCCACTTTCCCAGTCTGATAATCCATACCCTCCATTGCAGTAATCTGATGTACATCTTGTTGACTGATAACATAAGATGCACAGTTGTCCAATAATCTCCGTCCACAAAGGCTCCTTGCACAAATGTAAACGTGGTATGGCACGTCAGCTGACAGCTCAACGGAATATGCGGATGAGAGATGATTTTAAGGTCGCCAGGGAGTAATAAAGGATGGAAAATTGATTGTTCTTCATGTCCCTGCACCGTGGTATGAGGCGTAGCAAGATTTCAATGCTTAATTATTTATGATGACACGGGAATAAAGTTTTAGCAACGTGGAAACACCAGTTAGCAGAATATATTTTAATGCATCGGAGGGTAAAAACGGTCGGTCCAGTTACGAGTAGGATAGCTTGGGGACGCTCTTTTGTACGTGTGTTGTGAGTTAGAGGGGCATAACCATAAGAGCGTGCAACCATATAGAATATACAAGAAATATTATTTTAATATGCATGAGTAATAATGTTGTTTATAATTTTAATTTACATCGATGACATTTTTTATTATCAATGTTGAGGTATAATTTGTGATAGGCAAAGAAACAGTGATTATGATTAAAATAAAAGGATATATATAGTGAGAACAATAATACAATAGTACAAGGGAATTAATGTTATGTTCACTAATGACATTCATACTCTTTTTTTGAATGATGTATAGAAAATACATAAAACATTATTTATATAACAATGTGAAAACACATATACAAGCTAATGTGCATACATGCCCTTATAGCATATATGTATATTAGTAACCTACGTTTATATAAAAGATATTTAAGTTAATATACTATCGTAGTAATCTATTTAACATTTCTTGGTTTGTTCTGTTTTGAACCACCACCCTTGTCTTTGGTAGCTAAACAACATCAATAATTATTTAGTTGATTGTGTCTTTTCTAATAGTTTTTTAACAATTGTATTGGGTTGTTTTCTATTTCTTCTTTTATTATGGAGTTTCTTATAGAGGAGTTTAGAATAATCATGGAATGAAGTTCATGGTTTAGGTGGCATGGCCATTGAACAAGGCCACGTGGGTTTAAGAATTAAGATGCCTATTGAAAAGGGTGCCTTGGTGTTGAGATTATTTTAAAAGATGTTTAGTGATGAGGGTTTTTAAAATATATATTAAAAAAATATGCTTCCAATTACTAATTATAAAGGAAGTTTAAAATAAATATCAAATGGAGCTACGTGGTTCAAGATTTAGGTGGCTGTCGTATGGGACTACATATGTTTAAGATTTAGTATATATGTTGGATGAGGTTTTTTTATTAAGATCTTCAGTGCCAAGTTATTGAAGTTGGAGTAAGCAAAACATATAATGGTGGGGAGGTATGGCATGCTCAACACATTTTTGGGTTCTTAGCCCCAAAACCAACGAGAACAATGGCTCTGCTATTGTGCGATTCCAACATGGTATCAAAGCAGAAGATCAAGGCACTAAGAATTGATGGTTGCAAGGAATATTTTAATAATGTTTGTTGTGCCTATGGAATCCAACATGAAATCACAACAAGCTATACTTCATAGTAGAATGGAATTGCTGAACCAAAAAATCAGACATTGGTAAATGTAATATGAAGCCTTTTACTTAATGTAAAGTTGAATAAGGAATTTTGGCAAGATGTAGTTGTTGTGGCGTTCCATGTGTAAAATTGACTTCCTACTACTACGCTAAAGGGGAAAACATCTAAGGAAATGTGGTTTGGATGAAAGTTATACGCATCTCATCTTCGTGCATTTGGTTATGTGGCGTTTGCTCACATTATTCACCATATGCAGAAGAAACTTGATTTAAAGAGTAAGAAGTTTATCTTTGTCCGCTATGCGGGTGATGAGGAACCCAGCTATAAAAGGTATAAACTTTGGGATCCATTTGCCAAAGTCAACCTTGTTAACACCGATGTCATCTTTTCTGAGAACGACTTAAATGTGGTTTGGATAAAAGTTATATGCGTCTCATCTTTGTACATTTGGTTATGTGGCGTTTGCTCACATTATTCACCATACATAGAAGAAACTTGATTTAAAGAATAAGAAGTTTATCTTTGTCCGCTATGCGGGTGATGAGGAACCCAGCTATAAAGGGTATAAACTTTGGGATCCAATTGCTAAAGTCACCCTTGTTAGCACCGATGTCATCTTTTTTGAGAACGACTTCACCTGTAAGGTGATGAAACTAGCATTTATAAGTTTCATTAATGAGGATCTTATGGTACCTATTATTCTTTTTGGGTTCCAAAATCTCAATGGTAATGGTGCTATTGAGGGTGATGCTATTGGGCCTAGGCACCCCTTACCATGAGAATGATGATGTTAATGCTAATGCGAATGATGAAGTCGAGCTCCATCATCTTCATCCATTGGAAGATGCCCAACTTACTAACGAGGCTCCACAGCTTGAAGAGATAGTGGTTGTCAACACTGTCCATCACTGTTGGGGCATGCCCCTCGTTTACGTAAGCCATCACGCAAGATTTTGGAAGATGCGACTTCCATACTTGACCAAGATGAAGCTGAATTATGCATGTTTGTAAACAAGATCATCCCTTAAATGTATGATGAAGCAAGCCATGGGGTTGATTCCTAGTTTTAGCAAGACAAGATAAATTCTCTTATCGAGAATCAAACTTTTGATGTTTGTGATGCCCTAAGAGAACACAAGCTTGTGGACTTTAAATGGGTGTTCAAATGCACTCATGATAATATGACTAACCAACACCATTATAAGGCTCGTCTTATGGCCAAAGGCTTTACACAGGTGAAAGGCATCTGTCATAGTTTTTACTATGACTCGACCCTTTACTTTGGACGTTGACTGTTGTTACTTACTGTACTATGTTGATGGACCCTAGATGTAGTAGGAAACAGGCCCGCTTAATGCACTTGGGTATCTGATGATGGTCCGGCCGGGTGTCATTAGGTATTTGCAGGAAACTCTAAGCGAAGCTAGAACTTACCTTCTAGAAAACCCACCCCCAATTTTGACATCCCGAATAGGTTGATTGATCTTTGCAGATGAGTTCGGCGTGTTAAGTAGGGTTAGGAACACCCCTAGGGTTGACCTGACCCTAGGGTTGCCCTAACCCATGCCCTAAAACCCCCACCCTTGGGTAGGGTTTAGGGGTAGGAGTAAGGGTGAGTTATAAGCTCATATTGCTAATTTGTCTAAGGGGCTAAAATTCAGTGCCAGCCCACTAACACATATAGGAAAGGGGGGGGGGGGTCCGTCACATAAATAAGGTAGAGTATACGTAGGAGAGCTCCTGGGTTCATGAATGAGTTCGTTGCTCTTCTGTCGGTGCAAGCTTCAGCTTGTGTTGTTAAGGTACAACCCTTTGTTGTGCCGCCCTAACTTCCAGATGCCAGGGGTACGTCCCACCTTCGGGGTAGCTTACCCTTAACGTTGGCGAATCCATGCCTGGGAGGTTTTGTCGGAATGCACGTTCCAAGAGGCAGAGGTTGAGGCTTGTCTCCAACCTCCTCCTCCACGTCAAGCTAGGTGTAGCACTCACAGCCAAGCAAGGCACATCCGTGTCCTTGTCCAACTGTGGGCGTGGGATCTTGTTTGACAGGTTCATGTTACTTGGTTCCTGAGGGTTCATTGAGGGGTTCTAGAGTTGGCATTTAAGAACCACGTTTATGATACTTGGTGCAACTCTTGAATCTAAGGGCTATTGCATGATAGCCCACATCATGGAAGGCAGTGTCACATGGAGATGTTACACTGGTGCTAAGCCTTGGGCATCCGCTCAAGGGAGGTTAGGTCTCGTAACTAGGTGTGCTTTGGCACACTTGGTTAGGGGAGTGTTCTCCTTGGAATCCAGGGTTGAACAACCTAAGCTCATTAGCAGAAGCCCTTTTAAGGCACTCGCAAGGTCATGTGCTTAGGGTTATCCCAAACCTAGCCTTAGGGAGTTTGCTTAGCAGAACACTCGTGTCCGCCTACGGCGCACACTCGTGTCCTCACTAAGTACTAGCCCTAGGTCTAGGGTATAACTTGGCCACTCAAACCCTTAGGGGTTAGTCGTGGTTCAGGGTACCCCTTGTCGCCCTAAAGGGGTTGTACTCCCGGATGAGGGTGATTCCTCAAGGGGTAAGTGACGATGCCTTAGCTCTGTTGGGGTATGTGTGGAACACACGTCTCCTTGATGGGGGTTAGGGCATGAGCCTGTCTAGGTCTTCTAGGGCAAGACCCTAAGTCAACTAGGGTTATCCCTCAAGGGTTTTGGGGCAGACACTCTAGGGAGACTTAGGCTAAACCCTAAGTCAACTAGGGTTATCCCTCAAGGGTTTTGGGGGTAGACATCTAGGGAGACTTAGGCTAAACCCTAAGTCTCCTGTCCACTTGGGCATTAGAGTCTAACCTAGGGGTCGTTGGGGTTGTTCTGGGAAACTTAGCGTTGCTCACACAGGGTGATGACGCCGAATGGCCACCTGGCAGCCACGTGTTGCCACGTGTTGGCCCTTTGGGTTAAAACTCTGACAATTGGTATCGGAGCCTATTCTCTGGTCAGTAGGACTACCTAAAGTGTAGTGTATTTTAGGGTTTAGTTAGTTCTAAATTCTTGAAGTACTCTATCACTTTCGGCTAATGTCTGAATTCTGCGTGGAGAGTTGGTCCTGAGATCTATAACTCTTCAAAGTACACCTACTTCATAAGTGGGTGTGGGTTATGGACTTAGAAGGTAGCACTTGGAAGGCAACTTCCAAGTTGCATGCCAGGTTACGTTTTAGTTACTTTACCTTATGGTGTCAGGTTACTTTACCATATACTTCCACAAGACGTGGCGTGTTAGTTTGTTCTGGCTTACAAACTAAGTCTTGTGAAGTGGATCATGTGATATGCTAAGTTACACATTATTGAAAATTTTTCTTTTTTTTAAGGTGTTTGAATTTGGGATAACACATGATTTGAAACATATATGTCCATTGAGTTTTGGCTTAGGTCAAGATTCAATATCGTTTCCAACAATAGTGTTCAAACGGGGAAAACTTATGTTCAAAGTGCATCTTTGACTTCGGGAGAAGGGGCATATTCAAACATAAGAATGAACACTACATTTTGACATAAAGTGTAAAATAAGCTCTTATTATAGTGCATGTTTCTGAGAGTGTAACTCTAGAAGCAGACTATGGTGATGAACTTATAATACAACGGAATGTCAAATATTAACATATGATATATGTTAAGCAATGGTTTGAAGATCCAATGTAATCAAAGTATTGTCCGATGTTCGAATATTTTGATGACGCTAGCTGCAAGTAACATTAGGTGAAATAGTTTACTAAGTTCAAGTCACCTAATTTGAACAAGTACAACTTGAAACCTTAGTTAGTTGTAGCGCGCACTCTGTATTCAAGTTAGCTAGCTCGGCTAACTTGATTATGAGTATCATGAATAAGATAGAATAAAAGATTTTGGCAGTAGACATTTAATGTTGCATCCCTATCAATGCAGCTTTTGGGATAGATGGCATGATCTATCAGAAAGAGTAATGTTGGAAACATACGTTTACATTTTCAGTTTACTGAGTAATGAAGGACTTGCATAGTGAAGGCGTTCGGCGCACACTTGTGCATTTTCATTGTTAACTCTTTAATCTTGAAACTGTAACGTTGTTTGCAATGTGGGGAGAAGTTCTTGAACAAGGGTGATTCCTTGGTTAAGAAGAGCATGATTTGGGATTCTTCACTTTTTTATCGACTAAGTAAGGAAACTTGCTAAGTTTGATAACTTATGTTGAGAATTACCAATGAGCTAGTAATAGTCGGATTTCATTGGAGGTTTAAGTGCATGTACCTCCTCAGAGAGTCGGTGTTCGATGAGAATTGAAGTTGATATTGATTTTCAATATCAATTTCATTTTAGAGTCGAATACATTATTCAAAAGACGGTTTCTTGACTTGCATCATGGTCGCAAATGTGGGCACTTAAAGAACAAATAAAGTATGTATCTTCAATCTTTCGGAATATTTAAAAATAAATAAAATAGAACTATTCTTGACTCAAGGTTTGATTGTATTCCTTGGTTAGTTGTTAGTTCTATCTCAAGGTTTGATGGTGTTCCTTGAGTTGGTTCAATAGTATGATATTGTGTAGCGGGATTAGCTCAAGAAGATGGTGTCCCTTCTTGATGATTGTAGTTCAAGGTTCGTCCAATATCCGGTTCGAGAATATGAGGTTTCCTATCACCTCATTGTTAGATATTTATATTTTAAACTTTGGCAAAATTTGTGACAATCTTTTAAGATTGTTATAAATGACTTGGCAAAGATGGTATGATATCTCTTCAATATTGAGTTTGGAGCGCTCAATATCAAACTTGGTTATGATCACATGAGGTGGCCGTAATCATATAATATAAAGACTCAAGTGGATTTGAGTCTGACACTTTGGTAAGGCACTACCTTAGTGTTATAACTTGAAACGTGTTTTCAAGTTAGTTGAGAAATGAGACATTTTCAATACATTGCTTGAGGGGCAATGTGATACTTTCTGGATTGCTAGGTGTCTAGAGTGAATAATGTATCTTAGTTCAATGTACTGAACTAGATATTTTTATTCTGTTTGGGGAGATCTATTGAATTATAAGGTATGACTAAAACATGAAGTTGATATAATACTTCAGTGTTATGATAACATTTATGTGGAGGTTGATATCTTATTAAATCAGTTAGATAAACCAGACACTAGTTCATGATTCCTCTTAGTCTCTGAACAAGTTCCTCGGAATACTGTCATAACATTATATGTCCATCTCAAAAACTCAAGTTCAGTTTATGTAAATTAAGACCATGTCTATATTATAGTTGTAGCATTTTGATAATTGATATGATTGTAAGTTTATATCCGCTAGTATAACAACTAGTTGATAAGCTTAGGATTTAAACGTTAAAATGATCATTATCCATTCGAGAGTATCAATATCGAAATTGCGACTATTTATAAAATAAGGATTAGTTTTAAAAGATGTTTATCAAAAACACTAGTTGCTTCAATTAGTGAAAATGCTATACTTCGGTATAGTGTTGAGAAACATTTACGAAATTAGTTTAAGAGTTGGAAATAAATATAATGTTATAGAGGCGTGTAGTATTCTAAATTCAGAGAGACTCTTATTGTGGAAACTAAGTTCTAAAATTCGGTATTCTGAACTTAGTATGATAAGGAGTTAGGAATTATTGAATGGCACCTAGTATGTTGTGCTTTTTTGGGAAATGAGTACAATGAGATGACAATTAAGAGACGTGTTATCTAAAGATTTTCGATTGAGGCACTAGAGATGGGTTGAATTTCCTGGTTTCCACATTGGTTTGTAAGAAAGGTATGTTAGCTTATCTGGTCCCTGAACTGGTCGGTGTTATGGAAGAGTACAAAGTTGGGTGCGAAAGACGAATAGTAGTGCTATTACACTTGGTCGCGGATTTGACTGAATTTGATTCCTATCGGGAATAAATTTATGTTAATAACACACCAAGTGGATGGCAGTTGGCAAATTGGCAAGACCTTGTTGTATACATGTGTACAACCATGCACCTCTGTGATCGCCTATGGCCAGATTGACATGTTTACAAAGAACAGGGTTTTACGAATTGTACTCTTGTATCGGAAAAGAGCTTGATTCCGATAAAAGTCTCATACTTAGTCTAGCGTAGCTATACACTAACGAGGGATAGGTATAGTAGCAGACCCTTATGAAAAGGGGTAATGAGAAACACCGAGGGATGCAGAAATATAAAGCTATAATACCGTAACATGTGGAAATATGGAACAATTGGAAATATGGAACAATTGGAGAAATGAGAAGGCGTTTGGTTAAGCACTTGAGATGGACGTCAAAGTGCTTGTTGTGTGGTAAGACGACAAGGTTGTCAACAGCGTTTGATATTAAGGAATAAAGCAAACCTTTATTTCTTGTTAACCAAGGGGCTGGCAACAACACTAACTAGAGGCCTCCAATATAAATTCTAGTTAAGTAAAGAAATTAACCATTGTGTTGTGTGCGTCGGGTGACAGACTTTGCAGACGTGCAAAAGGTCTCCAAGTGACTTCATGTCGCAGGTGGTGCCTCTGGCAGCTGGGTTTATGACTCAGTGAACGGTGGTTCTGAAGTACTTGGCTTCGCGTAATGCAAGGGGGGTAATGAAATTATGTGAACTTTTGGCTGACTCCGCATAGAGTGATATGTTAGTTTTGGTTAATTTTTTCTAACATTATATAGTCTTGGAGTTGGACGTCAACGAGGACGTTGACATTTTCAAAGGCGGGAAGTGTGTCATAGTTTTTACTATGACTCGACCCTTTACTTTGGACGTTGACTGTTGTTACCTACTGTACTATGTTGATGAACCCTAGATATAGTAGGAAACAGGCCCGCTTAATGCACTTGGGTATCTAATGATGGTCCGGCCGGGTGTCATTAGGTATTTGCAGGAAACTCTAAGCGAAGCTAGAACTTACCTTCTAGAAAACCCACCCCCAATTTTGACATCCTGAATAGGCTGATTGATCTTTGCAGATGAGTTCGGCGTGTTAAGTAGGGTTAGGAACACCCTAGGGTTGCCCTAACCCACGCCCTAAAACCCCCACCCCTTGGGTAGGGTTTAGGGGTAGGAGTAAGGGTGAGTTATAAGCTCATATTGCTAATTTGTCTAAGGGGCTAAAATTCAGTGCCAGCCCACTAACACATATAGGAAAAGAGGGGGGGGGGGCTCCGTCACATAAATAAGGTAGAGTATACGTAGGAGAGCTCTTGGGTTCATGAATGAGTTCGTTGCTCTTCTGCCGGTGCAAGCTTCATCTTGTGTTGTTAAGGTACAACCCTTTGTTGTGCCGCCCTAACTTCCAGATGCCAGGGGTACGTCCCACCTTCGGGGTAGCTTACCCTTAACGTTGGCGAATCCATGCCTGGGAGGTTTTGTCGGAATGCACGTTCCAAGAGGCAGAGGCTGAGGCTCTCCAACCTCCTCCTCCACGTCAAGCTAGGTGTAGCACTCACAGCCAAGCAAGGCACATCCGTGTCCTTGTCCAACTGTGGGCGTGGGATCTTGTTTGACAGGTTCATGTTACTTGGTTCCTGAGGGTTCATTGAGGGGTTCTAGAGTTGGCATTTAAGAACCACGTTTATGATACTTGGTGCAACTCTTGAATCTAAGGGCTATTGCATGATAGCCCACATCATGGAAGGCAGTGTCACATGGAGATGTGACACTGGACTAAACGTCACATGGTACAACGCCCGAGGCACGCCCTTTGGGGTTATGTCATGGGCTTGTCGCTAAGGGGTTGGATACTCTAACAAACAGGCATGCTTGTGCTTGCACTAGGGTGCTAAGCCTTGGGCATCCGCTCAAGGGAGGTTAGGTCTCGTAACTAGGTGTGCTTTGGCACACTTGGTTAGGGGAGTGTTCTCCTTGGAATCCAGGGGTTGAACAACCTAAGCTCATTAGCAGAAGCCCTTTCGTAAGGCACTCGCAAGGTCATGTGCTTAGGGTTATCCCAAACCTAGCCTTAGGGAGTTTGCTTAGCAGAACACTCGTGTCCGCCTACGGCGCACACTTGTGTCCTCACTAAGTACTAGCCCTAGGTCTAGGGTATGACTTGGCCACTCAAACCCTTAGGGGTTAGTCGTGGTTCAGGGTACCCCTTGTCGCCCTAAAGGGGTTGTACTCCCGGATGAGGGTGATTCCTCAAGGGTAAGTGACGATGCCTTAGCTCTGTTTAGGGGTATGTGTGGAACACACGTCTCCTTGATGGGGGTTAGGGCATGAGCATGTCTAGGTCTTCTAGGGCAAGACCCTAAGTCAACTAGGGTTATCCCTCAAGGGTT
>PUQB01000087.1:0-250797 GCA_003024785.1 Selaginella tamariscina | reverse complement strand
GGTCCGTCACATAAATAAGGTAGAGTATATGTAGTGAGGGGTTCAAAAGATCTACTGGTGTAAGCTAAGCTTGTATCGTCAAGGCGCAACCCTCTATTGTGCTGCCCTAACTACCATACGATAGGGGTATGTCCCACCTTTGGGTTATACTATCCTTATATTGATGGCAGGATCGCGCCTTTGTGATGGGAGTACGTTACTTCCAAGGAGTTAGTCAGATTCCTTGGCCCGAAAACATGCTCGCAAGCTCAAAGGTATTGCCCAAGTTCACGTTCCACAAAACTAGTGGTTGAGGCCTTGCTCTGGCCGCCTCAACCATGCCAAGCTAGGAACGATAGCTGTAGCTCGGCTAGTCCACGTGTCTGATTCATAAGGTGAGCCTCGTTCGTGGACTTGGTCATCTAAGGGCTTAAGTTCCTAAGGGTCAGGTTCCTAATATGGGTTACTTTACCAGATTCTATGAGGTTTCCAGAGAGGGGATTCCAGGGTTGGCACCTGACAAGCCGCCTTTGTGGGAGGGAGTTGTGGGCGGGATTAATCCTGCCCACCAATTATATTAATCAAGCATGAGATATTATCCCTATACATAATTATGTATTATTGCACATGCATATTATTAAGCACCTGCAATTTAGATTTCTTAGAAATATTGCATAAACAGATATCATAAATAACATAATTATTTATGTGCATGACAATATGTTTAGTACTGAAGATAAAGTATGTCTTCCCAAGGATCTTGTGTGTACGTATGGGTGAACACCATTTGCAAGCATGTTGAGGTTTTGGGAATGGAATTTGAAGAGGGTTCTTTTGTATTGTGGAATTTGGATAAAGTCAAGGCTGACACAGAATATGCAGAGTCATAAACAAACAGTAGTACGAGTTTATTAGATGATGGCTTGCCTGTTGTGATGGATGAGGTGATTCTCTTTCTTCATGAGATCGAGGTTGGGAGACGCATCATCACAACTATAAATCCAATGGAAATAGTGTCAGAAGAGAAACTAGGGGCCGACTTCGTGGGTGTAGTTGTGACAGAGGTTTCACCTAATGGCACATTGCATCCTGGATCCCTCGTGAGGTGATGAACATCTAAATTAAGACAATGAGATGGTTCAACATATTCTGGGTTGGATTTCAATAATAACAATCCGGAAGGACAACCCATATTTGAAGAGGTTCCTTGCATTGGTCCTATTGTAAGAAAAGGCGATTTATAAGTTGCAAATCTTCCTCTGCAAGTTTTGGCAAGAGGGTCAAGATGGATCCTACATCTTCTACAAGTGTTACTAGCATTTCCATGATTGACTGTTGCAAGAAGAAGTGTTGTCAGATGGCAGATCGGAATGAAATTACCCAATGTAAACATGTCTTTCGTGTGCTCACCCAAAAGCAAAGGCATGAGTTTGTATATGCTGCACTAACTAGGTGTATTGATGGAATGGCCTTGGACACAGGTTATTAGAGTACATCCATGGTATTTAATAAGGGTGACCATTTGCTTCAAAGCTTGGTACACTATATACGGGATCTCAAAGACCACGTTCTACCATCGAGGGATGAGTGGCTAGATGGAGCGCGAACCTCAGTACATGGGAACACTTGCATGGTCAAAACCCGCTCTCACATTATGGCAAGCTTTTGTGGAAGCAAATGCAAACAGGATGCCTCACAAATGTCAAACCAAAATGCAGGGGTCAGGGAAAATCTCAAGGTTTTGCCTTCAATCTACACTCAATTGAAATTATGTGAACATGTGAACAAGTGCCTCGGTTTGATGGGGCTTCAAGCAATCTGCACTGGTACTTTAACAACATATGAAATACTCATTTTAAGAATGTGGAGATTGCAAAACACTCTAGCTGTTCTAAGTGTGACACTTGTACATCATTGAAGGTTGTAGAGGCTTGCAACGATTGTCAAAATTGATTTTAAACCATTCATGAATAGTAAACCAAAATTTAGGGTCTCTTATAAATTCCTGTTGGTGTTTCAGGACTCGTGTGATACAGAATTGTTATGATACCCCGACTACATGACGTTTTAGTGTGGTCAAGATAGTTGAGTTGGTGACTCGCAACTATTGATGACCTGGGTTGCAAGGTTTTATGGAAAAGTTTGTACAAAGTTGTAACGCTTACAACATGTCGAAGATGCCTTGTCACGCACCCTCTAGTCTTCTTTGTCCATTTTTATAGATTTCTTCACAGATCTTCCTCCTCGTGGATTTGATGTAGTTTTTGTGGTGGTTGACCGTTTCACCAAACAGGATCATTTTCTGCCATGTAACAAGACGGCTACATGCCAAACAACTGCTGAGTTGGTGATTTGCGAAGTGTTCTGACATCATGGTCTTCCTAAGAGCATTGTTTCTAATTAAGGCCCATAATTTATGTCCAGATTTTGGCAAGAGCTTCTCTAGAGTCTACAAGTTAAAGCGGATCTTTCTTTAAGATATCATCCGCAAACTGATGGGCAATCAGAACGCACAACTCAAACCTTAGAGCAGTATCTTTGCTGCATCATCAGTTACCAACAGGACAACTGGTTGGACCTTCTTTGTCGGCAAAGTTTACTTACAACAACTCCGTTCACGCATTTACAGGTTAGACACCTGTTAGAGGCCAAAAATATAGCATGTAGGATCTGCATACATAGGACTTTCCTACGGTGGAGGAATAACTTGTAGGAAAGTAGTAGTAGGAAATATCCTGTGTATAGGAAAAATCCTACAGCAGTAGGAAAAATCCTACGGGTAGGAAGGATCCTACGGTTGCAGGAAGCAGACAGTTATGACGGTTGGAGGAGGACAGGATTCGGTTAGGGCAAGCGAGGGCAAGGAAGGGCAGGAAGAAAGAGAGGACTATGAAGGCTATGGAGAGCAATGCATGAGAGAGAGAGTATCTTTGGGAGAGAAGTAAGTCTCCACACTTGCTATCTCTTTGTATTCATATAGTAATGCAAGTGCATATTTATGGGGTATTGTGAATGCTTATACATGGCAATGGCCAAAGCAAAATCCTATCCTTGACCTTAGAGACGAAATAAGTATATATCTAGAGCTCTCTATTGGACGAAATCCCTACACTTTAACTTGCAAAGCTTTTCCTGCGCTGTGAATAGTGTTTTCTGTACACAGGAAAGTTTTGTATGTTAACACATGGCGACCACGGAGGGATTTCGCCATTGTTGTGGAGGAATTTGTTGAATTCCTAAGTGAGAAGTGACATAGCTCTTAGAGAAGTAGAGCTTAAGTGAAAAAGAAGTGTGTATATATATGATGATGGATGGAGCCTTGGAGGCAACATAATCCTAACTCATCTCTAGCAAGAGAGAGAGATAATAGGCAGGCCGAGAGAGAGGCTGCCCGAGCTGAGCAAATAGAGCTTGCTAATAGGCAAGAAGCTCTTATAAAACTCATTGATCAGATAGGAGAAAGTGCTGCTAAAGGTGTGGAGGATATACAATACGGTGACTATCAAACTGCAGGAGAAGAGAGTTGAAGGAACTCCTCGGAGAACAGGATTTCCTATTAGACCAGGAGGAGCATCTCCTGGAAATTCCCCTCTTGGTGAGAAGGAAGGTGGTAGAGAAAACCCACCGAGTATGTCTAATATGACACTTTTCCCCGGAATGTTGGGAGGCACGTTGATGTTCCCAATATTTTCTGCAGGAAAGAAGGAAAATCCTAAAAGACATTTATTGCAGTTTGAGGAAGTTGTAAAGTTGTATAAAGTAAGCAATGTAGATAAGTTGCTTATATTTCCTCACACATTAAAAGGAAATGCATCTGATTGGTATTATGAGTTGAGAAAGATGTGAGAGAAGATTATGAGAAAGTTACAGAAGCTTTTAAAGAATACTTTAAAAAGGAAGAGTTGCCTGAAGAGCATTAGAGAAGCTCAGAAATATCCTACAAGGAAAAACTGAAACTCTAGAGGAATATACACACCGTTTTAAAAAGCATGAAAAGAAATGCTCACTATATGTTAAGGAAGAAGCTTTGCTTCAATGGTATAAGCAAGGATTGCAGAAGCCATATAGGCATTATGCAATGACAATTGAGGAAGTAGATAAAAAAGATCTTGTAAAGCATCTTAAAGATTATGAGAAGAAGAGGAGACAAATAGAAAATATAGCAGAAGGAAAGATAAATCCTCAAGGAGAAAGGAGGATAGTTCATATGATGAGGATGAACCTATCAAAGTTCGGGATTATAAGGCTGATGAGAGAATGTTATTACAGCTAGTTAAGTCCTTGAAAGGTAATCCTGTGTATAAGGAATTAGATGCCAAAGTATGGTGTGCCAAGTGTAAAAATCCTGGACATACTAAGGATGAGTGTAGACTACAGTTGCCAAAATGTCAAATATGTGATAAAGAAGGACATTCGGCAAAAGACTGTAAGTATTTTATTAATCAAAATGTGGCACGTGTGGAAAAAGAAAGGAGAAAAGAAGGAAGAAATGAAGGCTGGTATAACAGGCCGTTTCCTGTGAGACAACCACCTGTTACCACATTCCCATCTCGGAATAGGAAGCTCTATTATGAGGAACAGCCTGGGAGTTGGGAAGAAGGAAGAAATAGGAATCCTTTTGATAACAGAAGGAATGTTCCTTATACAGGAGGAGATGATAGGCTGTATGAGGGAATCAAACTAGATATGCTCCACCATATAAGCCTAATATGGGAAGGAAGGAGACGTCCTACAGAGGACCAGAAAGATATCCAAGAAAAGAGAGTTATGGAGATCAAAATAACTATAGACAAAGACAAGTACAAGGAAGGAATTCTATTAATCTTACTTGTTATACATGTGGAGAGAAAGGACATATTTCTCCAAATGTCCTAAGAATCAGCCTTCCACCTCAAACAATGCTCCCAAGAGAGAGCTTGGAGCTCGGTTCATTGATGTGGACGAAAATGAGCTAGAAAACCATCCTACCGTGAGAGCAGTAATCTGTACAAAAAAAATATGTCAGAAACAGGAATACCTTCCAACAGAAGAAGGAAATTCTGTGAATCCATTGCGGGATAGTACGCAAACAATGGGAGAGATGACACTCATCTCCAAGAACGAGATCTCCCTGAGTATATCTCGGATGATGATACACAACCGACGGATATACCTAAAGATCTAAAAATAACTGATTCTATTTTAGGGAAGAATATTCAAGAGAAAAAGAATATTCCTGTAAAACAGAGTAACCCTAGAAAACAGAGCATTCCTGTGAAACGGATTTAGGATGACGTGGCAAAATCAATGGCTCAAAGTGCATTGAGCCAAAAAATTACAATCACGTTGGGACAATTAATACATATTGCCCATATATTAAAAATCAAATCTTGGAAATGTTGAACATTATTCCAAAATCCTTACCTGCATATACAGGAAATGAAATTCACCAAGTAGAAAAACATTATGAAAAAGAAGGTGATTATGATGGGTATGTGCCCAGCATTACTGTATATATTGGTAAAAACAAGATAAAAGAAGTCCTTATAGATGGAGGCTCAGGAGTTAATTTTATTGAGGAACATGCTTGTAAGAAAATGGGTTTAGGACCTTGAGCTGCTCCTTTTAATTTAAAAATGGCAGACCAAGAAGTGTCAAGCCTACAGGTATAGTGAGAGGAGTGACTATATCTATAAAGGGTCTTAAATATAAAGTGTCCCTTATTGTCCTCCAAATGGAAGGAAAAGATACTGTATATACTATGTTATTAGGTAGGCCTTGGCTGAAAACTGCTAAAGTTATACAGGATTGGGGAACAGGAAAGATGACGCTGGGGAAGGAGAAGGAAAACCGGTGATATACAATCATACTAAAAGGTATGTTAAAAAGGAAAATAGACCTCTTATTTTAGAAGGATATGACTGGTTTAATGGCTTAGACGATCAGGAAGAAGTAGAAATCCTGAAAGCATATCCTGACTTAAAAGTCCTGACGGATATAGACTTAAATGTAGTGCTGAAAGGAAAGAAAACTGTTCAGCAGAAGGAAAAGATAGGCCCGGATTGCAGGAAAAGTTCTATAAGGCAATCCCATATGAGATTGATTTACAGGAACAACCTGCGGAGTATACATATGTGTATACTACAGATCCTTTGCAGCAAGTGAATATAGGTACAGAAAATGAACCTAAAAACCTATTCATTGCTCAGGAATTAGATAAGGAATTCCAAGAAAAAGGATTGAACTTGCTTCAAAAATATCAGGATGTTTTTGCCTGGTCCTATAAAGATCTTAAAGGCATACCTCCTGAATTGTGTACACACACTATACAATTATTACCAGGAAGTGAGCCTGTGAAACAGAGAGCATATAGGATGAATCCTAATTATGCACAGCTTGTTAAGGAGGAGATAGATAAGCTGTTAAGTGTAGGTTTTATTTATCCTATACAGGGTGCACAATGGTTATCACCACTTGTGATTGTTCCTAAAAAGAATGGAAAGTTGAGAGTATGTGTAAACTATAAGAAGTTAAATGATGCCACAAAGAAGGATGTTTTTCCTATTCCGTTTATAGAGGATGAGCCTAAGGAACAGGAAGGAAAAACTATTCAGGAACAGGAAGAGAAAGCAAATAGTGAACCTAAGGAACATTATGAAGAAAATCAAGTGCTACAACTCAAGGTATCAACTTCCAACCAAGAACTAAAGGAAGAGAGGAACAACTTTCAAAAGCATAAAAAGGAGAATCTAGAGTATCATGAAGATCAACATCATAAGGAAGGAGTAGGATAGGTGCAGTGAGGACACTGCAAATTTAAGGTGGGGAATAGTGTTAGAGGCCAAAAATATAGCATGTAGGATCTGCATACATAGGACTTTCCTACGGTGGAGGAATAACTTGTAGGAAAGTAGTAGTAGGAAATATCCTGTGTATAGGAAAAATCCTACAGCAGTAGGAAAAATCCTACGGGTAGGAAGGATCCTACATTGCAGGAAGCAGACAGTTATGACGGTTGGAGGAGGACAGGATTCGGTTAGGGCAAGCGAGGGCAAGGAAGGGCAGGAAGAAAGAGAGAGACTATGAAGGCTATGGAGAGCAATGCATGAGAGAGAGAGTATCTTTGGGAGAGAAGTAAGTCTCCACACTTGCTATCTCTTTGTATTCATATAGTAATGCAAGTGCATATTTATGGGGTATTGTGAATGCTTATACATGGCAATGGCCAAAGCAAAATCCTATCCTTGACCTTAGAGACGAAATAAGTATATACTAGAGCTCTCTATTGGACGAAATCCCTACACTTTAACTTGCAAAGCTTTTCCTGCGCTGTGAACAGTGTTTTCTGCACACAGGAAAGTTTTGTATTTAACAACACCTTTCTTTACTCTTACATGCTACCATCCACATTTTGACTTTGCTCCTCATGCTTCTCCTTCTTCCACTTCTGTAGTACATGATCATCTCCAGTATCTTTATCAAGTACATGATGATCTCCAAATTCATCTTTAGCAAGCACAGGAATGGTACAAGTGTCACGCTGATGCTCATCATCAACCAGCACCTACATACAAGGTTGGTGATCTCGTTTGGCTTCTTCGTCAACATATCCGCACCAATATGCCTTCTTCTAAGTTGAATTTTCAACGATTGGGCCCTTATAGGATTGCGGCTGAGGTCAATCTTGTAGCTTTCCGATTAAAGTTGCCATCTACTGTGAAACTTCATTGTGTGTTTCATACCTCTTTGTTAGAACCGTATCATGCTTCTTCTCTTCATGGTTGTGCTTCTTCTCCTCCCCCTCCTGTGGTCATTAGTAATAAACCTGAATACATAGTTGTAGCCAACCTTAATTCTCATCTTCATCGCTAACAACTTCAATACTTGGTGGATTGAAAAGTTTATTTACCTATTGATTGCACTTGGGAACCTGTATCTAATTTACTCCATGCTTCTTCAAAGGTTGCTGCCCTCCATCAATGTTATCCTGTTAAACCAAGTCCCAGGACTCGTCCTTAGGGAGAAGGTGCTGTCACGACCTGATATAGAATATAGGATATGTTTACAGAATACAACCTACAAAATATAGGATACATGATACGGAATATAGGATATACCTACAAAATATGCTTACAGGATAAGGAACATTATTTTTAACTTGGAGTATCATTTTTAGCTTATTCTTGGAGCATCATTTTTAGCTTATTCTTGGAGTATCATTTTTAGCTTATGCCTAGATTAGCTCTTAGAATTGAGAGTCCGACCTAATTATTATAAAATCAATTACTATTAACACCAGTCATTTTACGATCATTCTTATTTTTTTCCTTGCTCTTGCCTTGTTATTGAGTCAAGCCTCCTTGTTCTTATCCTATTCTTGGGTCATAACTTGACACAACCCAACAAATAAAAACGTGCAAAATTTGACGATGTTGGGTTGCCCATAAATTCCCTTCTCTATGCTCTTATGCTCTTTAAGGGTTGTAATGGCAACAAAAAGTTAAACCATTCATACATACATATATAGGTTTTACTATGAATATACATTTATGTGAATATATGTATTTAAATTAATAAACATATAAAATTAAATATACCAATAATAATTTACTTATAATGTACATAGATATACATGTTTTACTTGTGGTTATTAAAAAGAAGAGTTGAAATAAATGTGGCCTTGTATAAGTTATTAAACGAGTAAAAAGGATTAATTTAAAAAGTAAGATTTCTTGCATACAATCTATGTTTATTGTTTAAACATTATTTTATTATTAATCATAAATATATTTTTTATAATTATTTTATTACTTTTACTTTTATAACGTCTGAAATTAAATCTTTTGTGATAGGTTAGACTAGGCATCTAGACCTCAATTTAAGCATTACTTTTACATAATGGAAGTTTCAAAATTCAAATATAATATCTAAATTTTATATATTTAAAAATTATATATAATGTAAAGCATGAGAGAAATCCATATAAAATTTATTTGTTTTCATAATCATATATAATCAGAGAATATCCAAGGATCTTACCTAGTTTTGTTTGATTCAAGCACGTTCATGACGACATTATGCTCCAAAGTCTGAAAAATTATAATGTACTTTAGTAAGCTGATATGGCGCCGGCAGACAAGGGTTCTGGTCAATTATCCGTACGTATCCCAAGTCAACTTCTGCAATTCTGCCACGTTTCCGTTTTGTTCAGCCGACGAGATGTTGCCACGTAGCTAAACACCAGAAACAGTGGAAAACTTCTCTCTCCATATATACCACACTCATGAGGCGGTGAGATGGGAAATAGTTCTTCAAATCCTCACTCCCAAGATTTCCTCAAGTGTGTCAGTGTTTTGCTAGATATTGAAGTGCAAGCAACACATCTACTCTTCCCCTTGTAACTTATAAACAATTTTCATGGCAGATTCACTTCCTTCATTTGAAGTCCATACACCCAATCCTTCAACTCCAGAGGTTAGGACGAATGCACACACGAAGACCTTTGCCTTGCCTGTAGATTCGGAACACAAGGCAAAGAGGCTCAATCTTCTGTCCTGCAAGCAGCCCCACATGAGGAGCTTCCATCTCGCATGGATCTCCTTCTTCACATGCTTCACCTCCACTTTTGCAGCCCCACCGCTAATCCCTGTGATTAGAGATAATCTCGACCTCACCAAGCGACATGTTGGACTTGCTAGCATTGCATCTGTTACTGGATCCATATTTTCCAGGTTCCTTATGGACCTGTGTGTGACCTTGTAGGACCTCGCTATGGTTGTGCCATACTCATAATGCTTACAGCTCCTACTGTGTTCTCTATGTCCTTGGTCTCAAGTGCTACGGGGTTTTATCCTGGCGAGATTTTCATCGGATTCTCACTTGCCACATTTGTGTCTTGCCAGTTCTGGATGAGTTCCATGTTCACAACCAAGATCGTCGGTATGGCAAATGGTTTCACTGGCGGATGGGGGACTTTGGAGGGGGTTTTACCCAACTAATAATGCCTCTCCTGTATCAGCTCATTCTCAAGTTTGGGGCGCAAGATTTTGTTGGCTGGAGGATTGCCTTCTATGTCCCTGGGCTCATGCACGTCTGCATGGGTCTCATAGTTCTTTCTCTTGGCCAAGACTTGCCTGATGGAAACTATGCAGATCTCAAAGATCAAGGCCAGAAGTCAAAGGACAGCTTTGGAAAGGTATCAATTTAAAACAGACATCTGAAATTCTTTCAGAGATATTGACATGGGCTCATTTTGCAGGTGTTGCTGAACGCAGCTAAGAACTACAGAACATGGCTATTTGCGTTTGTCTACGGCTACAGTTTCGGAGTGGAATTGACTGTATTCAACAACATAACCGAGTATTTCTATGATGAGTACAACCTTCACCTGCAAACTGCAGGCATCGTTGCTTCAGTGTTCGGTCTCATGAATGTCTTCTCCAGGCCCATGGGAGGCATACTTTCTGACTTGGTCGGACGCAGGTATGGAATGCGTGGAAGGATGTGGATCCTGTACATATCCCAGACATTAGGAGGCATACTGTGCATCATTCTTGGCTTCAGTAGCTCTTTAGGAACCGCTATTGGTGTAGTAGTAGTATTTTCCATATTTCTTCAAGCTGCATGTGGGCAACATTTGGCATAGTTCCTTTCATATCCAGAAGGTCCTTGGGAGTTTTAGCGGGGTTAACTGGCGGAGGAGGTAACCTTGGGGAGTGGTAACTCAGCTCATCTTCTTTACAAATGAGACTTTCTCGTTTGAGAGTGGGTTCACATTTATGGTGTCATGAGTGTCACCTGCACGCTCTTGTTGTTTTTTGTGTACTTCCCTCAGTGGGGTGGTTTGCTTTGTGGGCCTTCCAAAGACCCAATGGAGACGGAGGAGAAGTATTATCTCTCAGAATGGTCTGAAGTTGAAAAAGCCAAGGACATGCACCTTGCTGCTCTGAAGTTCGCCGAGAACTCTCGTTCGGAGAGGGGACGCCATAGTGGTCAAAGCCAGCCTGCAGCTGTAAATCCTATTGTTTGATTATGACGAAAAATATACATATATATATATATATATATATATAAAATTAAGTTTCTAGAATCTACGAAACTGTCTCTTCATTTGTATTTCTTCTTAATTAAAATGGTTTTCTAATAAAGGATCTAAGTAAACTAATTTTGTAATGCTTAAATCTGGGAATGCTAATTTGTCTTATACTTGCTAAAGTCTTCTAGTAACTTACATATGGTATACTATTTCTGCGCTAGTTATATACTATATATATATATATGATGCCAACGTGCGTGGGAATCTTTATAAATGCATATGCATATGTAACAACAAGTGGAATTAAAAAAACTGAGGAACTTTCCAAATGGCTTGTTTGACATAAGGGGAATATCCTTTCTTACATTTACAGTTTAAACAGCTACTTTTTAGATATTTTGACTTATGGTTAACACGTTTGGTAAGATGTGATAACGTGTTATATTAATACTTTCTAGTTATAGAAATGCAAACGTGTAAATGTTAATATACACACACATGTATACACATGCATGCGTATATGCTCATTTGACAACTGATGAGAACTTTTAAGGTGGTGATTAGCAAAAGATGAAGTTCTTTACAGTTATTATTTTTATAAGCTCATTATACGTGATTATTTCTAGCTTTTCTACTCTTTCAATTTGGACAAGTAAGAACTATTAGCAACAATACAAGAATTAACTTCGATCGCTGATATTTGTAAGACTTGTGAATTGAGATCGGATTGTGCCTTAGCTTTCTTAGTAACTCATGTTAATTGTTCAGTAACTAAGGTACTTAAGAATTATCATAATGCGAGTTCTCTTATCTTTCTTAAATTGGGATTCTTATGGTTTAAGAACAAGGGTCACCAGTAAGTTAATTTTCTTAAGATCCCATGTACACATGCCTACTAAAATACCACAACCGACCAATTCAACTAACTTTAAAGTTTTAATGTATATTTATTAAGCATATTAAATATCAAACATATATTAGGTTTCATATAGATATGTGTACATATGAGTTGAATTGCAATATGTTTCACGTAAATAAATAAAGCCTATTTTTAGTATGTGTATATATTAATTATTAACATAAATTAAGAATTTACATATAATATTAATAATAGTTGTGATAATAATACATGTTTAACATCTAGCAATGAATTTGAAATTTCATAGAATGTGAAACAATAAAAATTTCACAATCCTATGGGTGAAGCTTGATAAAGCTCTATAAGAAAGGAACATAATATTTTGCTTCATATGTCACACTTAGATTATAAATGTAAAATATGTGACCATATTATATATATATTGTTTGTATGTGGTGGCGGTAAACTTTTGTCTACGTATTAGAAGGATGAGCAGCAGTCTTTTGTAATAACGGAGAAAGAATTATTTGGGAATTACATAATCATATATATATATATATATATATATATATATATATTTAATACATAATGTAAAGCATCAGAGATATCCAAAGAATCAAACCTAGTTTTGTTTTATTTAACCACGTTCGTGGAAGGTGAAAATGACGACATTAGCCTAATTCTACGTATTGAAATTTGACATATGTAAAGCATCAAAGGTATCCAAAGAATCCAACCTGCTAGCCTAGTTCTACGTATTGAAAAAAAAACATACAAGTATATATAAAACATAATGTAAAGCATCAGACATATCCAAAGAATCAAACCTAGCTTTTGTTTTATTTAAGCACGTTCATGGAAGGTGAAAATGACGATCTTTTCATAAGTACTTTATAGTACAGATGTGTGGCGCCGGGAGACAGGGTTTTGGTCAATTGCCCGTATCCCAGGTCAACTACTGCAGTTCTCGTTTCGTTTCGGCCGACTAGATCCCGCCACGTAGCTAAACAGCCCAGAACTTTCTCTTTCCATATATACCGCACTCATATTTCCTCAACTTATTTATAATTTGGCTATGGCAAGCACATTCATACAAAACCAGCCAGTGCAACCACGAAGGCCTTTACCTTGCCTGTCGATTCGGAAACAAGGCAAAGAGGCTCAACCTTTTGTCATGCAAGCAAGCCCCACATGAGAGGCTTCCATTGATGCATGGGTCTCCTTCTTCACATGCTTCATCTCCACTTTTGCAGCCTCACCACCAATCCCTGTGATTAGAGATAACCTCGACCTCACTAAGCTAGACATGGGACTTGCAGCATTGCACCTGTTACCGGTTCCAAAATTTCCAGGTTCCTTATGGGACCTGTGTGTGACCTCGTTGGGATAGTGCCACATTCATCATGCTTACAGCTCCCCAGTCGCAAGTGCTACGCGGTTATAATTTGGAAATTAAAAGACTTTTGTCTTATGTGTACATGTACAGGTGTATGCATATGTAATGTAAATAATACTATAATACAAAAATAATATTGTCGGTGATACTTTGATGTTTTCCATAAGTTAGATTTGCTCACAATTGTAAAGAAGCATCTATAAAGCTAAATAAAAAGAAATGGGCCATACATAAATACATACATATATTATCCATGGACACATCACACATGTACACGCACGCTTCCATTGCACACAGATGCAACTATTATTTTCCTATATAGTCCAAGCACGTTAAATAAATTCCCTGTCATAGTTACTTTATGTCCCGCTTTATCTTCACAGCATACATGTTCTGTAGTTGTAAAAGGAATTGCACACAATGCAATATTCTCTTTTAATGTCAGGAATTCCCAAAACACCTAACCAAATTACACTTAGATCACTTCAATTTATGTAATCACTAGCGTACAGAATTATTCTATAGAATTATGTACTTTCGTTTCGTTGGTGTATCCAAATGAATTTTAATAATTTTCTTAAGAACAATTTTAAGTTAGGAAGTCCATCTGTATATTTTGTACAATTTAGCTGATTTATAAGAATATTCTTAATAAATATTTTGATATTACGAAATACAAATTAGAATATTGTTAGAATTGCAAACCTTCTCCTCGTCTATATTGAGTCACTTTTATTCCTATCTTTAAGAAATATTCTTTGAAAATTATATATAAGTATGGAAAATGAAATTGCAAAAGTACACAAGTTTATTCTTTTTAATTCTTTTACTTTTTTAAACCAATTTAATACTACCTACTTTAATAATTACTTCAATAATCCCTTTTATTATTGATTTTATAATTCCTTATATTATTGATATAATAAGTTTTTGTGAGATTGATATTGAAGAATGTGCACTTTTTATAAGAGAAAATCAATGCCAAAGGAAAAGATTTCATTGATATATTCATAAAGAAAAAGTTTACTTTGCAAAGCATATTGTACAAATCAAAATGTTACTATTAGTTTCAAATGTTTTATAAGATTGATGCCTTTTTAAATTTTCCTATCAGGTTATTTTTATTATCATAGCTCCCCATAAATTTCATTGTCTTTCCATCATATCTTTTTGATTATTACAAACCCATGAATGCATCATTAAAAGTATTATTTTAAATCTCTTTATTCATTTCATTAACTCAATAAATTTATAATTTTAAAAATATTTTATTACATTCTCATTAACTAGTCACTATAAGAATGAGTAGTTTCTATAAAGTGTTGTATAAATTAACACATTTAACTATTATAAATATTTTAACATCTCAATCACATATTAATGTACTTTTAATAAACTTATATTTCAAAATTTACATTTCACTATTACACTTTGATTTTTATATAAGGATAAAGAAATAGGTTAGGGCATCTCCTATACCATAATAACATTTACTATTTCAAAATATATATATGTACGTAGAAGGAAACTGTAAAAAGAAAGGTATTTTAAATTACTAATAGAAAACTATACAATTGTTAATTATTATATAACTTGTATTATATAATCCTTGTTCATTTGAATAATTAAATTTTAAAATGTGTTTATCCATGGACTAATAAGAAGATAATAATTATATATTAATAAATTGTTTACATATGAGATTCCATATTACATTTTATACTTAAAGAAGTATAAAATGTAAATATGTAATACATTTTTGTACCTTTTAAGCATTACATGTAGGCCCCATGCATTCCCTTTTAACAAAAATGGTTAAAATATAGAGTGATAATGCTTAATTAATTTTTGTTATTCAACCCTTTTTAGTAGCCACTTTATTATTCAATTGATTCTTTTACACTTTACCATTAAATATGACATGTTATATAATTTAATATTGGATTTAAGGTTACATTAAGTTGATGGATATGAATTAAAAAATTTATGCTTACACAACACAATAAATGCTTTAGAATGATTGTAATTTCTTTTATATATGTATTTTATAAAATATTAATAATACAATTTTTTAATTGTGTCATACCTTGGAAATTCTCTTCGTACCTAACTTTTATAATATTTGTATGAACATGAGCAATTGGATTAATAAAATATAATGTATAATTGATTGTATAATATCGATACTAAAGTTGTTTTAACCACTTGCTATTATAATTAACCTAATAATCACTATAGTAGATAATACTACTTGGTTTTACATATTAATAAATAATATTTATTAATGTTTCGATTGATTAATTTACTATAAGAATCATAAATATATTAGTTGAATCATGTTATATGCTGCAAAAAAACCCATGGTTCTTGAATTTATTTATTTATGTGATATTTTTTATTTTTAAATTAATTTTCATATATCTTTAAATTCTTTTCAGGACTATTAATATTATACCATATTGTTCTCCTCTTAACCATAAAGATTAATGTTATAAAGAATGTTCATATACTACTTAATTAAATGACCTTGATCTACTTGGAGTCACTATGTAAGTACTGTGATAATTAATATACTAATTTTATTTTGAATAATTATTACATATATCTTTATAAAAGTTGTATCAATTAGTCATAATTAATTCTTGACAAACCAAATACATGTACACAAGTATCACAACACTTACAATTTCACTTAATTTATCAAAAATTATTATGTTATTTTTTATTTCATAACATCATAATTTTTTTGAATAAATATCAGACAAGTTCAACACAAAAATTTAAAGTATTTTGTAAAGAATTTGTTCTCTCAATTATGATTTTATTCAAATTTGAACTTAAGTTAAATTTTAATTTTATGATTGATTATGTTTTTAAAGTTAAAGAAAAACCTTAACTTTCCAAATCAAGATATCTACTTAATTTAGATCATCTCTTTAATTTAGGATTAAATTGAAATATAATATTTAGTACTTAATGCATTATGAACAACATCTTTAAACAAGGGTCAAATAATTTCTTATGGCATTAAGATTGGACAAACTTTTACATCACTTGATCAATTATTAATTTTTAAATTTTTATTTAAATAACTAAATAGAATAACGAATTTTCAAGTTGATCTTAAATACTAGATTTTATCCAGGTTAATCCACATTTAAAAACTTGTATAATCACTTGGTTAAAAAATAAAAAGTAAAATTTGAATTAAATTTAAATTATTTTTATTTTATTTTATTAAGTTGAAAGAAGCCTATTTAAATGTCACTTAAGTAATTAAGTTAAGTTAGGACATAATAGCTGTGTAAATTTAACTTCAGCATGGAACTTATAACTTAAGTATCAACTAATCAATAACTTTATAAAGTTAAGGTACCTTAACTTAATTTAAAAAATCAAGATTAGAGTCTTGCACAAACAACCATATACTTTAAAACATAAAGAACATTGAAGAAGTTAATTGTGGGGAAGAGATTTAATATTTGGCATTGCAAGAATATGAGAAACATATATATATATATATATATATATATATAAACATTTTCTTTATTCTTGGTATGTTGTACCGTTAATGTAAAATGACACATGACTAATATATATAACACGTATAAAGTTAAATACATATACTATCATGCACAACAATAAAGTTAAAGGGAGAGGTTTAAAAGTGATATAAAGAGTTAATTTAATGCATCTCTATTTTAAATTAATGAAATGATTTTGATATTTTTATAACATATTGGGTTTCTTGCATCTTACAAAATAAAATTTTCCTTATTATATATGTTGAATTCCCTATATGATTCAAGGATATTACATTGTTAAAAGTATAAATAGTTTCATTATTTTTCATGTTTTAACTCAAAACTTAGCTAATGAGAACATCAAACACAATGTCATATACTCTATCCATATATACAAATTGATCATAACACAAGTACCAATAACTAATGGTCTTAAAAGGTACATTTTATTTAAATTAATCAATATATTAATAATGTCATAGTTTTTATCATGACTTCTCTTTACTTTGGATGCTTGATTGTAACTATGTTGATAAGCCCTAGGTGTAAAAGAAACAGGCTTGCTTAGTGCACTTGGATATTTAGTGATGGTTCGACCAAGTATCATTAGGTGTTTACAATAAATTTTGGGCAAAGCTAGCACTTCCATATAGAAAACTCTTACCCTAATTTTTTGTGACCCAAATAGGTTTTTAAGTGGTTCCGGTGAGTTTGGCATGTTAAATATGGGTAGAAACATCCTTAGGGTTGACCTAACTTCACACCAGGTTAGGGGTTTAGGGGTTAATGGGTCATTAATTAACTCACCAAGTATATTTTCTTTAAAATGAAATTTCGTGTTAGCCCACTTATTGAAACAGGAAAATAGGGAGGGTTGTCACATATATTAAGTAGTACATGTAGGAGAGCTCCTGGGTTCATGATTGAATTCGTTGCTCTTTTGTCGGTGCAAACTTTAGCTTATGTCGTTAAGGTACAACCTTATAATAAGGGTATGTCCCACTTTCGAGGTAACTTACCCTTAATGTTAATGAATTCATGCCTATAAGGTCTTGTCGGAATGCACGTTCTAAGGGTTAAAGGTTGAGGCTTGTCTCTAGCCTCTCCATCCACGTTAAGTTAAGAGCAACACCCGCAACTAAGCAAGACATGTTCGTGTCCTTATCTAAATTATGGTTGTGGGTTCTTAATTGATAGGGTTTCCTTATCGAGTTCCTAAGGGATAACAAAGGGGTTGTAGAGTTGGGATTGAGAGCCACATTCGTGGCACTTGGTACAACTCTTGAATCCAAGGGGTTATGGCATGATAGCCCATATCTGGGAAATAGTGTCACATTTTCATGTGACATTAAGGTAGATGACACACAATACAACGCTTTAAACATGCCCTTTAGGGTTGTGTCATGGGTTTATTGTCAAGGGTTGGATACTCTAACAAACAAGCATGCTTATGCTCACTAAGGTGCTAAGCCTTGGGCATAAGTTCAAGGGAGGTTAGGTTTCGTAACTAGGTGTGCTTTTGCACACCTAACTATGGGGTGTTCTCCTTAGGATCTAAGGGTTGAACAAATTAAGCTCATTAGCAGAAGCTCTTTCATGAGGCATTCCAAGGTCATGTACTTAGGGTTATCCAAACCTAGTTTGCTTAGCAGAACACTCGTATTCGCATATGGTGCACACTTGTGTCCTCACTTAATAACTTGGCCACTTAAACCTTCAAGGGTTAGTCATGGTTCAGGGTACCGCTTGTCGCTCTAAATGAGTTGTACGCTTGGATGAAAGTGATTACTCAAGGGGTAAGTGACAATGCCTTAGTTATTTCACGGGGGTATGTGTAAAACACATCTCCTTGATGAAATTAGGGCATGAGCTTGTTTAGGTCTAATAGGAAAAGATCCTAAAGTCTACTCGAGTTAATCTAAGGGACTTAAAGTAGGACTTTGAGCCTTCCACCTAATTAGGTATATAAGTCAGACTCTTGGGGTCATCTTAAAAGACTTAACATTGTTCATCTAGGGTGATGACGCCGGATGGCCACTTGACAACCACATTTTGGCTCTTCAGGTTAAAACTCTAACAAATAATTCACCTTTTCCCCTAACTTTAATAATCAACATTTAAATCGTTATAGTAATAATTTTAATAAATGAATTAAAAACAAATATTTATTTTTTATATATTATATTGTTTTATTATTCTATGATACAAAAAGATAAATATTTTTTAATTTATTAATTAAGTTTTAATGTAGATTTATAAGATATGTTTTTAAGTATTTTATATTTAAGTGATTCAAAAATTCTTATAAAAGAATTTGTATATTTGTAATATGTTTACATGTAACAAATTAGTTTATTAACATTTATTATGTTCAAAAATAAAAATAAAATTAACTTTCAATTTTCTGTCACCAAGCCATATAAACATTTAAATTCAAATAAAATTAACCTTTGTTTTTGTTTAAACATTGATATCAAAAGCAAATCCTAATATGATTATTGGGTTCTAGTGTGAATACCTTAGTTTATGATGATATGTAAAAGCTTTTTAACATGAAAAATTTTACACACAAGGTAAGAAGCATTACCTTATCTATTTTAAGAATATATGAAATTAACAATTATAATATGTTTTATAAGAGAAAATAACTATCGAGGTTTTAGAAATTAATCATGTAAAGATGAGTAGTTAGTTAGTACTCAAGTTATATAAATCACATATGTACTTATATAATGTTTATACGACGATCAAAGCACATCATATTAATGACTTGAACAACAAGAAATGACAATCATCAATATATGTCTAGGACATTCAATACTAAAGGCAATTAGATAAGCATTTATATAAACCATTTATAAATACGAACATATAATATATAGAAAATGACATAGTTCTAGCACAATTTATGTTGGTTCAATTGACATACATCGTATGAATGGTAATGTTATGCATGTGATTTTCATTTTAAATATAACATCAACTTTGACAAAAGTTCATGAGGAGAAGAAGAGAACAAATGAGTAATTAATAAAACTTTAAAACATTGAGTGAGAATGACTAATGTGTGTGTGCCTTTGTATGTGCACTATGCAATAGGAGTGCATAATTGTATCGAATGCACATAGTATATTTGTTTTAAAATCTTCGGCACCCAAGAATTTTCAAACTTGGGGTTTCAATGTGAACACATACATGCCAGCTTTTAAAATTTGAGGAATAAATAATCTAAAATAGTCAAAATGAAGTGTATTTATTTCTGATAGCTGCCCTAGAGAAAATTCTGTTAACTTCATACTTTGAAAGTGCTTGCTTATGGATGAATATGTCTACATTAGGATCTATGAAAAGTATGTGCATGAACACATAATACATATGCATGCAAGGCGGATTGAGTATGTTAATTCACTTTGAAACTTGTCGCACAAACATGTGAGGTACTGGGAGATTGTGAATTACAGTTTCCATGTAAACCCTTTTCATTATAAGACAAGTGAAACACCTGTTATAGCCGTCCCTTTACTTCATGTTCAACAAATTGCAAAAGGTCACATTCTTGTTTTCCTTGTTAAAGACTTTTCACCTACATCATGCTTGTTTATCTTCTTTCATTGTTGGGATGTCTTTGGAAAAGGGTGTAGTTAAAATATTCAACATGGTCCATGTGGGGTGGTCCTAGTGGGTATTTGATCAAAAGAACTAAACACTATACAAAAGAGAACCTTCTTAAAAACTTTTTCCACATGTTTTCCAAACTAATATGCATGGATTATATTTCCTATAACAAAAACATGTGTATAATGATCAAGGCTACTCCTAAATAATAATTATCACAATGTCATTGCATCCTAAGGGGAACATATATTACTTCACAACTGTATAAGAAATAGGGACACTTATGTGTATCGCACATCTTATCAAAATGTTCATTTGGCACCAAGGAATGTTCATTTATTACATGCAGAAAGACCTAGCAAAGTGAGTCCTATGTTGGAAAGCTTCGGTGTCAAGGCTATTGATGCTAGAACCGATATATTTAATGCATTGACTTATATGTCCTTGGTGCTGAGGATAACTTTTGAATCAAGTAGTCATATGAATAATTTACCTACTATGTTTAACCTTAGTGGCTAGGACACTAAAATTACATATGCACAAGTTGGGTATTTTTGTGATGTTCTTTGTATTGGACAACACCTACAAAACCTAAAGTAGGAACACCTCGCATACTGGCATGACAAATTGATGCTCCATACACGTTGAGTTTGATGTGGGCTAATACTTTGGCATTTGGCTTTTCTTGTATAATGCCTTATTGCGCAATCTTTGTTGTGCATGACTTGCTCATGTCAAGCCACGATCCAGGAACTAGGAAGAGAACGGATTCCAAGGACAGGAAGGCTTAACTCAGGAGTAGGACCGAGAGCAGGACAGGAACTAGGAATAGGAACAGGACGGATCTAGGAGCAAACATGATCAGGATAAGATTCGGGAGCAAGACAGGAAGGTGCAGGACAGGATCCAGGAACAAGACAGAAGCAGGACAGGATCCAAGCAGGACAAGAAACAAGACAAGAACAAGACAAGAGAGATTGATCGTAGTAAGACTGGTGTTGATAGTAACTGATTGTACAACAATTAGGTCGGAGCTTTTATGCTCACAACTCCAAGAGCTAATCTAGGCATCAGTGCTAAAAGTGGTTGCATGCATGCAAAGTGACTGCATGCATGCAGGCTAAGATGAGTCCACATGTCCCTTATCCTCTAGGCATATCCTGTAGGAATATCCTGCAACCGTATCCTGTGTCCGGAATCCTGTAGGAATATCCTGTAGGAAATCCTGCAACCCATATTGTATCCGGAATCCTGTATCCTGTATCGGGTCATGACAGCACCTCCTCCCTAAAGACGAGTTCCACGAGTCTTGGGACCTGGTTTAGCAGGATAATGCCGATGGAAGGCAGCAACTTGGAAGAAGCATGGAGTAAGTTGGATGCAGGTTCCCAAGTGCGATCAGTAGGCAAATAACCTTTCCAATCACCAAGTATTGGAGTTGGCGGCGATGAAGACGAGAATCAAGGATGGCTGCAACTTCGTACTCAGGTTCAGTGTCAATGACCACAGGAGGGGGAGGAGAAGAAACACGACCGGGAAGAGAAGAAGGATGATACGGCTCCAACAAGGAGGTGTGAAACACAGGATGAAGTTTCACCGTGGATGGTAACTCGAGTCGGAAAGCTACAGGATTTACCTCCGCCACGATCCTGTAAGGGCCCAATCGTTGAAAATCCAACTTAGAAGAAGGCCTGTTGGTGCGAATGTGTCGACGAAGAAGCCACACGAGATCACCAATCTTGTATGCAGGTGCCGGCTGACGGTGAGCATCAGCATGATGCTTGTATCGTTCCTGTGCCTGCTGAAGATGAACCTGGAGATCATCCTGTACCTGACGAAGATGCTGAGACGATCCTGTACTGCAGGAGCGGAAGAAGGAGAAGCGGGAGGAGCAAAGTCAAAACGTGGATGGTGGCCTGTAAGAGCAAAGAAAGGTGTCTGTCCTGTAGATGCGTGAACGGAGTTGTTGTAGGCAAACTCCGCCATTGGAAGAAGGTCCAACCAGTTGTCCTGCTGGTAACTGATGAAGCAACAAGATACTGTTCCAAGGTCTGAATTGTGCGTTCGGACTGCCCATCAGTTTGCGGATGATATCCTGAAGAAAGATCCGCTTTAACCTGTAGACTCCGAAGAAGCTCTCGCCAAAACTTGGACATGAATTGTGGACCTCGATCGGAAACAATGCTCTCAGGAAGACCATGATGTCGGAACACTTCACGGATCACCAACTCAGCAGTTGTCTGACCTGTAGCTGTCTTGTTGCAGGGTAGGAAATGAGCCTGCTTAGTGAAACGGTCAACCACCACAAGAACTGCATCGAATCCACGAGAAGGAGGAAGATCTGTGAGGAAATCCATAGAAATGGATCTCCAAGGAGCAGAAGGAACAGGAAGAGGACGAAGAAGACCAGAGGGTGCATGATGAGGCATCTTCGACCTATTACAAGTGTCACAACTCCGTACAAACCTCTCCACAAAACCTCGCAACCCAGGCCACCAATAGTTGCGAGTCACCAACTCCACTGTCTTGGCCACACCAAAATGTCCTGTAGCCGGGGTATCATGACAATCCTGTACCACACGAGTCCTGGAAATACCAACAGGAACGTACAGGAGACCTTCCCGGTACAGGAGTCCATCCTGTATGGTGAAAGCTTGTAGTCTGAACGGGAACTGGAGGAAGAGGAACTTGCAACGTCAGGATGAATGTGTGAGAACACATTCTTTGCCAAGTCGTCTGTAGCCAACTGCGAACGGACGTCCTGTAGGAGTGTTGAATTTGCTGGAGCCTGATGAACCTGCAGTGCCGCAAGCCGGAATCGATCAGGACCCAACAACACTTGCCTTTGACAGTCAAATGCAGGATCGCCGGGCTTGGTGCAAGGTAAGAGCGCCTAGACAATGCGTCCGCCTTGCCATTCCAAAACCGGGCCTGTAGACGATGACGAAGTCAAAACGTGATAGGAACTCCGCCCACCTAGCCTGTCGCCGACTGAGAACTCGAGCCGTTTGAAAGTACTCCAGGTTCTTGTGATCCGTAAGAACTTGTACAGGATGTGCAGCACCTTCCAGGAAATGCCGCCACTCCTCGAACGAATCCACAATGGCCTTGAGTTCCTTGTCATGAATCTCGTAATTGATCTCGCCGAAGGAACTTACGAGAGTGAAAAGCTACAGGATGAAGCAACTTGTCTTCTCCAACTTGTGATAGGACGGATCCTACTGCAAAATCCGAGGCATCTGCTTCAATGAAGAAAGGATGAGAAGGGTCAGGATGTGCTAAAATCGGAGCTGTCGTGAAGGCTCCTTGAGTGTTGTGAACGCGTGTTCCGCCTTGTCGGACCAAGAGAAAAGCCCTGTGCGCTTGGTGAGTTCCGTGAGTGGAAGTACACGCTTGGAGAAGTCCTGTATGAACCGCCTGTAGAAGTTTGCAAAGCCAAGGAAACATTGTACATCTCGTACGACTTGGGCCTCTCCCACTCCACGATGGTCTTCACCTTGTGCATGTCCATGGAAACGCCAGCAGGAGAGACGATGTAGCCCAAGAACTCCACGAATCCCTATCGAAAAAACACTTCTCCAACTTCGTACAGGCCATGCTCGCGAAGCCGCTCTAGAACTATCGTACATGCTTGTCATGTGCCGCCTGGTCCTTGGAGAAAATCAAAATGTCGTCGAGGTAGATCACCACAAACTGGTCCAAGAAGTCACGAAAGATGTCGTTCACCATGTGTTGGAACACGGCTGGGGCATTGGTAAGGCCGAAAGGCATACCGTGTACTCAAAGTGTCCATACCTTGTACGAAAGGCAGTCTTCCACTCATCGCCGGGACGAATCCGTACAAGGTTGTAGGCCCCTCGTAAGTCGATCTTCGTGAACACCTTTGCTCCTCGCAGCCGATCGAGAAGTTCCGGGATCAATGGCAACGGGTACCGATTCCGAATGGTGACTTGATTCAAACCCCTGTAGTCCACAACCAAACGTAAACTCCCATCCTTCTTCTTGACAAAGAAGATAGGTGCTCCTGCAGGGGACTTTGAGTGACGAATGAAGCCGGATGCCAAGTTGTCCTCGATGTACTGACGAAGAACCTCCAACTCTGTGGGTGACAATGCATAAATCGGTCCGAACGGTGGAGTCTTTCCTTTGCAAGATCAATAGGACAGTCGTAGGACCTGTGAACAGGAAGAACTGCAGCCTTGTGCTTGTCAAAAACGTCCTTAAAGTCGTGTACTTGGATGGTAGGGAAGAAGGAGGAGAAGGAGAAGGAGTAGGAGAAGGAAAAACAGGAGAGTCGGATACAGGAAAGGTAAAGAGGACGTAGGAGTTACTTGAAAGGCAAAAAGGTGGAAAGGAGCAGGATCAGTGGCGAGTTCATGCATGGTAGTGGTAAGAACTCGGAGAGGAGAAGGAGGGAGCTGTGACTGAAAAAGAGGAAGGATCTTGGGGGGTGGAACAGAAGCAGGGTAATAGAAAGAGGCAGGATTGGGAAGAACCTGTATGGATGTTGACGAGTGTACAGGATTGGAAGAATCCTGTATAGGAGTCCGTGGTTGCGCAGGAGTGGGAAAGCTTGCGAATGTGCTGACAATCAACAGGAGGTGGATCAGGAGTGGAGAGAGCCTGCGGATGTGCTGAGGAACTGACATGAGGTGATCCTGTCGAGAGGAGTCTTCAACATGGTACAGGAATAGGTACGGTCAATCCTGTAGCTTGTACTACCTCAGATACTAAGGATGTATCCTGCACATAGGAAGGTACAGGATTGATCCTAACTGTCGGAGAGGAAAACGTGAGCATCCTAGACCTCCAGTCGATCTGCGGATTTGCAATAACGAACCATGGCATGCCCAAATGATGGGAGTCGACCGTGTCTTGATCAAGTTGAAGGAAATTGTAAGTTGAATGTGCTGACTGCATAAGAGGTTCGGTAGCATGGGTAACTGCGCCAGAAGCAATCAGACGCCCATCGGCCACTTCTACAGGAACTGCACGCTTCAACTTCACCACCGAAATGCCATGTTGAGTTGCAAAAATGTCATCCATGAAGCATGCATTTGCACCAGTGTTTAACAGGCAAATCCTGAGCTCTCGATTATTAAAATGAATGTATACAGGAAACTTGAAGTGATAGAATGGTATGAGCAGCACCAATGGAGCCTGCACTACGTCCAACTTCGCGGCTCCTAGACGAAGTGGACATTGGAGTTTTCCGACTGAACTTCAGCTTCAACTTCACGTGTCTTGAAGTTCCTGGCTTTAATAACAATCTGCCACCTTGTGTCCTGCTCCACCACAATACAAGCACAGGTTCTCACTGTAGCGACGTTGCTTCTCAGCAGCGGAAAGAGAGCCACGCTTGGATTTCTCAACCTCCATAGGAACTGCTCCAGAAGGTGGTGCAGGAACATGTACCACAGCTGCAGGATTGGTTTGCAGGAACTGACGGGATCTTTCCTGAACACTCGAACAAACGGTTGTTGCAACGAACAGCTTGTTGCATGATCTCGCTAATGTTTGGGCATCCGGTAACGTAAGGAGAAGGTTCCTTCACGTCATCCCTCAACCCAAAACGGAAGTGAATCAATGCAGTCTCGTCCCATGGAATGTTCGTGCAAAGTTGCTAAATTCGGATGCATAGACAGAAGCTGGTCGGGATCCTTAGTGAGCTTCCGTAACTTCGTGCATGCAGAACGGTACTTATCAGGATCTCCAAAGCAGGCTTCAAAGGCAGCCACGAAACCTTCAAAGTCTTCCATCAATGAGTTGTCACGCTCCAGCAAGGGGGCAACCCAAGCCCGTGGAGATCCACTTAGTAAGGATGCCAAAAGACCCACCTTTTGAGCATCATCGAGTAGCGACGTGGTTGCATGCGGATCAAGAGTCGGATCTGATTCAGGAAACCTTGAAAATCGCACGATTCCATTGAACTTTTTGGCATGCTAACTTTGGCTCCAAAGAAAAGTTCGATGAAGAGGGAACCACCGATGCCTGAGAGAGAGCCTGCGCAGCAGCCTTGGAGGATGCATCAGCAGCTACATGCGCCGCATTGGTGGAACCTTGCAGATCGGTGACCACTTGGCACAGTGGCCAGCTCATGCAGCAACATTTGGTGCTCGCGTTGAAAGCGCTCAAAATCAGCCATGATCTATGAAAGAAAAAGGAGGAAAACGAAGGAAAAGAATCAAGGAAAAAAGGTAGCTGAAAACGGAGAGCTATGAAGAAGTTATATCAAACTGTCAAGCCACGATCCAGGAACCAGGAAGAGAATGGATTTCAAGACAGGAAGGCTTGACTCAGGAGTAGGACCGAGAGCAGGACAGGAACTAGGAATAGGAACAGGACGGATCTAGGAGCAAGACAGGATCAGGATAGGATCCGGGAGCAAGACAGGATCAGGATAGGATCCGGGAGCAAGACAGGAAGCGCAGGACAGGATCCAGGAACAAGACAAAAGCAGGACAGGATCCAGGAACAGGATAGGATCCAGGAGCAGGATAGGATCCAGGAGCAGGATAGGATCCAGGAGCAGGACAGGAAACAAGACAAGAAAAAGACAAGACGACGAGATTGATCGTAGTAAGACTGGTGTTGATAGTAATTGATTGTACAACAATTAGGTCGGAGCTTTTATGCTCACAACTCCAAGAGCTAATCTAGGCATCAGTGCTAAAAGTGGTTGCATGCATGCAAAGTGACTGCATGCATGCAGAGGCTAAGATGAGTCCACATGTCCCTTATCCTCTAGGCATATCCTGTAGGAATATCCTGCAACCGTATCCTGTGTCCGAAATCCTGGTAGGAATTTTGTAGGAAAGTCCTGCAACCCATATCCTGTATCCGGAATCCTGTATCCTGTATCGGGTCATGACAGCTCATGTACCACCATTGTTGTGCATGCTTTAAATTGTTCAAAATTAAGTTTTGTTTTCATACAGAACATGTTTTTTGCAATCTCTTTGGTTCATTTTGGCATAATGGTGCACTCGTATTCCGACATGTGGAAGTCATTCTATTTCATTGGACTAAACAAACTTCTCTTATAGTGTTTAGTTTCCTTCTAAATTACCTGGCTTCTAAGTGAGATACCTATTCCAGGAGAAATGTTCTCGATTAGGTTGATTATGTTAGACATTGCCATCTTGCTATTGGTTTGTGCTGAGTATCTTGCAATTAGATCATTCTTTGATGGTCTTGTTCAATTGTGGTCCAACAGAAGATGCATGGCCTCTTAAACATTGTAAAATTGCATTGACAAGGTCTGGATGAGTGGCCTCTATAATGTCCACCTTCATGTCCCCCACCTTGGTATTATATCACTAACTAGAATGACCAGGTTCAACAAAGTTTATTGTTAGCACCAAAGTTTTTTCTTCCTCCAAACCATGTATTTGTCAATAAACAATATAGTCAAAATCAAATGAAGTCAATTGTGTACCTTTAGTGTATGTCGGCTCTAATGATTTTTCCATTCCATCCACCAAGCAAGCCAAGTATTCAACTTGTAAAGGTCTCCCTCAATTGCATTTCTAGATCCCTAGAATACACGGACCATGTCAGAGATTTTCAATTGATCCTCAAAACTAGTCGCCTCAACAAGCATCACATGTTCTTGATAGGAAGATGGCTATACGTACTTCTTTGTTTGTTGATGAAGGCTCATACACTAGTGAAAATAACAATCGCATTTACATGCTACATTACCACTGAAGACGTTTCTCAATGCAATCTAACTAGCCATAGCCTCATCTCCCATGAATCCTTTAATTTGTGGCTTTACCAAACAACAAGCTCTACCAGCTTTCTCCAACACAATTTGTGTGCCTCAACATCCTCCATTTTCATTTCACAAACAGCCACCTTCAGTATTGATTGCAAACTGTCAAATAATCCAATTGTCAAAATTGATTGCAAACTATCAAATAATCCAATTGTCAAAATTACTTGAATATAAGCGAACATTTACTTATGATCATAGATGAAGATGTCCATAATACTTCAATCATAAACTCTATTTGTGTGATCAAAAAGAGGACATTTTGAATACATGTAGTATTTCCAAAAACCTTTGGCTATGAAGGATAAAAGACTCCAAAAATGGCCATTGTAAACAATTTTTTTGTGCAATAAATCATTTAATCCCTCTAACGTGCATGATGTTTTCTTTTTCGCATTGTGGACAACATTCTTTATCTTAGGATACAAACAAAAAAGAATTTTCCAAGAGTGAGCAACAAAATTATGACTGCAACCTTAGCACCAAGGAAATGCTCTTGAAAACTTGATGCCGAGGTTTGCAAGAACTTTCCTCAACATTGAGGTTTTCACCACACATGTCCTCTACACCCAAATTGTAAGAACATATGCCCTTGGCATCGAGGTTGTCTACACCAATCCTCAATACCGAGGTTTGCCAAACCTATCCTTGATGCCAATTACATAGATGAAGTGCAAGCTCAATTTTAAATTTCAGACCTTGGCGTTGAGGCTAGCATCTGGTTCCACTAACTCAATGTTAAGAAATATTTAATTGATTTACATGTGATTGTTTGTCAATGGAATAAGTTCTTCCAGAATATCATTGAGTTCAAATGTCTTTAGTTTTGTGGCTCTAGAGATACTGTCTTCCATCAATTGAGTAAAGACAATGTTGGATGCAATAATCATTATCACCATTCCAGTAGAAGCTCTGGGAGTGAGTGCAACATGTTCTTCTACCTTCTTCATCAGTGACTCGACATGAAGAAACTGGGTGGTTGTGCATTCCATAGTTACGAACACGGCCGGGATCCCGGCCGTGTTCACCGTGTTTCACAAACACGGCCATGGGTCGTGTTCCTACGGCCGTGTTCGTGAACAGTGTGTTATGTTACGAACACGGGCCGTGATCCCGGTGACCATGGCCGAGATCACGGCCCATGTTCGTAACATAAAACTGTTTAGAATATTCTTAGTTGAATATACTTTAGGGCGCACGGCATCACACAGGAACGACAGCAGCAATCCAAGGCACAACAAGCATGGCGTAGCAATCCAAGGCACAACAAGCATGGCGCAACAATCCAACACTGTGAAAGCATCCTTCTTCACGACAATGGTAATTTTGTATATATAATCATGTACATTTGCATATATATGTATGAGAATACTTATAAACACACACACACATATATATTTATATAAAATTTAAACTACAACATGTAAAAACGTGGAGTTTTAGATAATATGTACAACATATCCAAATCATAGTTACCAATTAACACGTTCGGGTGAAAATTTGCCGTTAGTAACGCGTTCGTAACGTCGCGTTCGTAACACACGTTCGGGTTCGAATCATGTCTCTTTTAAAGATTCTGAATCTTTCCATGAATTTAAATTAAGTTTATCATTAAGTTAGGTTTATCATTTATTATGCTTCCAAATAGAGGAGGCAAGAGGAAAGAACCTTTGTGGGAGTTTAGAATTTCTTTTCACTTTTTTTAGGGTTTGTCACGTTCGTTGGTCTGAAACCAAACGTCACGTTCGGTTGGTCTGAAACCAAACGTCGTTCGAATGAAAATTTGCCGTTCGTAACGCCGTTTGTAACACGTACGTATGCAACGTTCGGAAGTTCAGCGGTAAGTATGATCCAAATATTATATTCTTATATAAGCTAGACATGTATATGATGTATTTTATTTTATTTTATTTCTTTTTTGAAGAATGCAGCATATTTATAAGAGAGGTTTTGGCAACCAGCTTATATATGATAAAAACACATTTTTAAGGTTAATGTATACATAATTTGGCATGTATATGTTTCTTTAAATACACATTATTTCTTTGAGTTTTATATTTATTAATTAATTAAGGTTTATTTTATTATGGTTAATATAAAAGTGATTGTGTGTGAGCTAGAATATTCACTAGAATATTCATTAATATTCACTAGAATATTCGTGAGTCATCGTGAGCCGTGATCGTGTTCCATGGTCGGGTTCTTAAATCTAAGGCTCATGTTCGTGTTCCGTGTTCGTGTTCGTAACTATGGTGCATTCCAATATGTATAACCAAACAAGATAATGTTGTGTATGAAGAAACCACAGTATACTTTGTGGCAATGCACATGTTCCTGCATTCAAGATGTGCACCACAGTATTTGCAACATAGTTTCTCTTCCCTAAGAGATACTGGACCCACTCTTGGTCTCGATAGCAAATATACCTCTAAAACTTTTGATTTTGTCCTAGCTTGCGACTATTAAAGGAACTATTGTAACATTATGTTTGAACTACTTTTGGGACAGCTTGCAACTATAATGTTCATACCTTGCCATTTGATTCTTTTGTAGTAGGTGATCATGGAGTGATTTTCAAATAAGGATTGCTTAAATCATGTTGAATATCATCTGCAAACATAGTTATTAAAAAGAAAAAAAAACCAAATATATAAACGTATTTTACTTACCCTTAGTATCTTGGCATCTTACAGGTTCTTTGATTCTCCTAATGTAGTGTCTACATCAATGATTGGTATATCTTTGTTTCAAGCCACAAAAAAGTCCTTTTCCATAGATAGATCAAATATGTAACTTTTAAAATAAAGTGTGATCAACCACGTGAGATCGTCATATACATGTTGCATAACATGCAATTTGCATCAATTATGAATGTTAAAATTAGCATGCAAAGTAAAGCTATAGAACTAAAGAAAGGAACATGGGTCACAAGCATATTGTCTATAACAATTTTAAAAAAGTTAATTTAAGCCATGAAATTAAAAAGTAGAGAATTAGAAGCAAAAACATGATGCAAACAAAGGAATGTCTAATGGAACCATAAAGACACTAATAAGTCATTTAATTTAATAATAAATGTTTAAAAGATCTTTCTAAGGCAAAATATTAGTTTTCTATATTACTTTAAAATTGTAATGATTTCATATCGAGGTACATGATTAAACAATGAATGTCCCTCTGAGTTATGACTGAAATGAATATATAATATACATATTAAATATCAATAATAAATGAATTATGACAACCCGTTTTATATATTACAATATGCACATGTGTAATCTTGTGTCATGGATAATATGTGCCAATATGCATTATGCCATGCGTTCAAACATCGATTAGGGTTTGCACAAGTCTAGGGTTCACTCATATCTAGGGCGACTTCTCTCTCTAGTTTTGTGGTGATTGTTCTTCTCTTTCATTTTTTCAATTCAATCCTCAAATTCTTGTCTTTGGCAATCTATTTAAATGATAGATCATTCTCATAGGTTTTTACATATATTCTATTGGTTTTTTCATCAAAATAACATCTTCTTTAATAAAGCAAATCAAAATCTACTGCAGATCAAGCTAAGAGATACCTTAGCTACCTTAAAAGGTAATTTCATCAATTCTCTTTCATTCTTAATAACTGAATACGTCTATCTCATATGCATTGTGTGTTTATACTTCATAATGTCTTCATGTAATTGACTCTGTGGAATAGGCTAAAGCAAATAAAAAGTATGTTTTTTTCTTTGCAAATCTAGTTAGAAAGTTAGTTGGATTATCATTCTTTCAACAAAGACACACACACTTCTCTCTAATGTTTCATATATCGCTCTTTCACAAAATACACACATATGCATATGCATTAGCTTATACAGTCATCTTTGTTCACAACCCCCTAACTTTCTCTTTGTAGATGTAATTAACACCATACCTTGGCGCCAAGGTTGAACTAGTTTGTACCTATGTCATATTCTAGCCTACTTGATCTTCCCAACCTCAGCTCCGAGCTTTGTTTTATTTTCTTGCAAGTTTGTAAGCATTGGGAATAACTTAAATCCTTGTCACCGAGGATTTATGACTTTGTGGTGAATATGATTGAATGGTTTTTTTTTTTCATTTTTTTGGCTTGGGGGCTAGGTTAATGGAACTATCTAAACCTCAATGTTGAGGTTGTCCATAGAAAATTGAACCTCAACGCCGAGGTTGAGTTTTCTACAACCTCGACCTCAAGGTTGACTTCTTGCAACCTCACTGTTGAGGTTATGTTTGGAAAACCTCAGTACCAAGATTTTGGAATTGAGTTCCTACCTTGGAGCCAAAGGCTTTCATTTAGAACCTTGGCACTGAGGTTCTGGATTTGAGTTTGTTTCTAACTTGATTTAGATAGTCTCACCATATTCCACAAGTCATTTTAAGATGCAGAAATTTAAAAAACCTCATCACTAAGGGTCTTTAAATTTAAAGGACAATTCTTGTTAGGTCAATATGGTAAAAGACGCACACAGCCTAACACACAACTAGAAGTGCCAAATCCACATGTTCCACATGATGATGAAACCCAAGACAAGAACAAGCACTTTTGTCGAGTGACTTTGCAAGGAGACTATTGGCAAACTTACTTGACAGTTTGGAGAGAAATGGTGGGGAGAACTTGACTAGAATTCCACTTATTTTGTTGAAGTCCAATGAGCAAGTATGCTCACTTGTAAAAAAATATAAACGATCTCATGGATTTTTTCAAGTAGAACAAGTACATAAGCATTGCACATGCATTCATAGTAATAGTGGGTAAGAAATTAATGTCAAAGGAAAAGAAGAAAATAAAGAAGCATAGGTACTAGGTAGACAATGTTAGTTGTTCTGGGAACAATGTCGACAATTGGCCATCCTTGCTAACAAAACCTTTGACGAGTGAGATGAAAAATTGGCTCTAGTAGTTCAAAATCATCAATGAAGAGGAAGCATAATGCAGCGACAAAATGTTTCATGTGTCAGTCAAATGTCACTTGCTCAAGCTAATAAATGACTCACATATAGTTTCACTAATCCAGGCTCTGAGGAGAACAAATGAGTAAGTGTATTTTAAACTGCTTCTTGGATGACTAAACTGTTTTAGTATAGAGTCTTGCCTACACATCATTCCAATAGAGTTGCCTTAGAGATTGTACACTCTAAGATAGTGCAAGAGTTACTACAATTTTGAGTACTATCTAAGATCAATCTACCCATAAAACAGAAGAATCATTGATGAAGAGCAAGAAAAGTAAAGAGAACCTTCTAAAATGCTACCAAAGGCAACTTATATGTTTATACTATTTGGGGTATGTTAAAAATGATATATGTGCATACAAAACCTTGACGTCGAGGTCTTCTTAAATTACACTATTCATATAGTTCTTTTGTTTTATTGTACACAGCCTGAATATCGAAAGAAAAAAAAACATGACCAATTCACTTGTTTCTAGGGGAATGGGACACCAACACATTCAAAAGGCTAAGTCGAATATAAATAACAATTGGATGACGACATGGGCAAATATTTCTCCATCATAAATGAAAATGTGAATGGTGTTGAGTTCATTGGTAAAGTAACATGATTTGACTAGACGGATGCTTTCAACAAGCGACTTGGACTTGAAAAGTGAACCTCACTTGCTCGGTTGCCCCTAATGATTAGGACAAAGATTTCAAATAGTGGCTCATGGTGAGGTGGATGAATTGGATGATTAAGGGAATATGCACAAGCATTCTTGGGAAAATTGTCAAGGATCAAAAGGAGGCGAACACTCTCTATGCAAGCATGCGTACCTTTCTCAAAGAGAGAAGGTAGGTGTGGATGATTGGTATCCATACATAACGAAGGTATTTGCAATCCTAACGAAAGATAAAGACGATCTTTTTTAATACCATGTGCAACAGGCTGCAACCATATGATTATGTAGTATTTTCTATTTCATGTTCTTAACATTATATATAAATCTCCTTTTTTTATATAAATTCTTGAAAGGAAACACAACTTTGATGGCTTTGGCAGCATAGTAAGTGAAGTTGTGTATTGAAAGACAAGCTAGTTAATTTGTTTTTAACTTGAAGTTGTATTTGAAGTTTCCATGCAAAATCACAAACGAAGAATTTAAAGATTTACTTATGTACTTAGAGCTTAAATGCATTCTAGATGACGAGATGCAATTTTGTAATGAGGTTAGACTACTTGAAGGGCAGTGATCAAAGTCAATAAAGAGGAAGCTGTTAATTGGTGAAGCTAGCAGTAATGGTGACTTGAGCAAAGGGAAGAGGAAGAAATTCTATGTTGACAATGAGTTGTCCTCTTATTTTACTACACCAATTGAAAAGGAGCCAAGGTTTGTGCTACGACATTCTAGCGTTGGGTAAAGCTCTTGAAGTATAAAATATACCCTCTGACGTCCCCAAATTCAAGGAAGGAGTTGACAAGATTGTTTAGTTTCCAATTGAGTAGCCAACAAAATCCCTTTTATGGGCCCACCACTCCCTAGAAGTGACTGACATATCTACCAATTTCGCTGCGGCAGCACCCAGTGGAATACGGGCGTAATAGCGACACATGCTTCATATAAAATTGTCAAGCGACGCTATGGTAGGGTAGGGTTACGATGAAATGTGGTGGGGAGTACCTACCTACCACTTGTATTTTGAAGGGGGGGTCATTGGGAATGCTCCTCACACATGAAAAATACTACTCGAACTGGCAGGATGGAGCGGCCAGTGGAGATACAGGATGAATTGCATAGACAGGTGATCGACTCATGGGCTCTTCGTGCAATTCATCACAAATGAAATGCCTTATCTCCGCTTGGGCGGGGGAAAGGGCTATGCCCTGGCTAGGCACCCCCCCGGCTCGTCCCTATGAGATGGCGGGGGAGATTTGATTGTCATCAACCCATACATACCTGTGTGCCTACTCACCACTCCCACCCATACAATAATTTGCAATATAGTCACCCTACACCCACCCGTACAATAATTTGCAATATAGTCACCCTGCACCCATGAGGGAGGGGATATGACATGATTGTAGGAGACTTTCCAACTATTACAGGTCTTTCTCAATAGCCAAGGTCACAAACCTTTATTTTATGCAAGGGTCATTCCTAACAAGTTGTAAGGAATTTCATCACAAGCAGGGCTTTGTAGTGTTGATTGGGCCATGTGAGATAATCCGAAACATTCAGTCCAAGAATTTTATCACGATCCATAAGGTTGGTCTTGTTAACTTGAATCTACATGGCTGGAGATACAACGACAAGATTAAGGTTAGTAATGAAAAATGTCGCTGAGTAACCTTGACATTGAGGAATTTCTTAGAAGTCCTCATCCGAGGTTTTCGTAGATTATCCTCGGCATCAAGGTTTCTTTTATCAAGCCCTTGGAACCAAGGACTTTACAATAAGGTACTTGGTGCTGAGGACTTCCTAAATTTAACCTTGACACCGAGGATAATCTACGAAAACCTCAACACCAAGGACTACCTAGAAATTCCTTGGTACTAAGGTATTCTCAAATGTTAAATAATGCCCATGTTGATTGAGTGGTTAATGATTTGGTTTTATTACTTTATTTTAATAATGGGATGTTTATCATTGTAATGTGTTGATATCCATTTATTTGTGATGATGTGAAGAGAGGATTGCAAATTAATTTTAAACCCATTGATATATGAACAAATACTATAGTAAAAAACATTAAATATCAAAAAATGGCAGATGGAAAATACTGGTATTAAAATGTGCACTATGTATCTCTATTATATACTTAATTATTGTTTTTTTTTCAAGTGTTAAGGATTTGAAAAATCGTATGCACTAGTCACTAGGATTTTGTCAACACTAACCAAACTGGGACATTACATTTCCAACTTGTTCATGAGAATAGAGAAAATGCTTTATGCTTGTGCTACAATGGGAAGAAATGTTTTTGGGGTGAACATGGATCCGTTACTTTGTTTGCATGTGAGAGATATAATTTTGGCAAACCTCTTGAAACCATTATATTACAAAGAAATTTTTTTGCCGAAACAAGAGCCAAGCACAACGTCAAGTAGTGGTGGGAAAGTTGAGGAGGAAGATGAGGTGACTGATAAGATGAATGATAAGAGCGAGCATGATGAAGAACCAAAAGCTTAAGAAAAATAGTCACAAAAGAAAAATCTATCACTCACAAACCAAAGTTTGTTGACGAGGACAATAGTCAAGTACCAAAAGTGTCCCAACAAAGAAGAAAGAAAAAGAAAACATTCATAAACATGAGGAGGTTCCCCTCTACAAGGTTGAATTGAAACTTTAGAGATTGTTGAGGAAGAAATTTTGTAAAAAAAAAGAAGAAGAAAATTTTGTGGCACAACAACAAAGGAACCCTTGAGAAGGACCCAATGAAATAACTCATCACTCTAATACCAAAGTAAAAAAAAGAAAGGTGATGTTTTAAAAATGAACAAGTGAACAGGTAGTATATAGATTCCTTTGCTTGTAAATAACATTATAAATTTAAAAATAACTAAGGTATGTATCTTCTAGGAATGGATGTGTAAAGATCACTTTGTACATTAGTTTTCACAATGACATTTACTTTGTCTTTTTATTTTTTTTTTTCAACATTATAAAACTACATCAAAATCTATTGACTATCTATATTGTTATCTCAATAATAAGCACTTCCTAGACCATGCTATAGATGTACTCCTTAACTTATCTCATATTGTACCTCAACGTTGAGGAGATTGGTGGCAAGCATCATGAAGAAAGTTCTTACACAAACAATATTGCTCTCGTGATCCTTCGCACTTACGTGATTTAAGAAGAATATTCTATACACGAAATGGTACGGTTGCATGCTCTTGCCGCACAACACGTGTACGGAATGGCATGTAGAATAGTCATCACCACGTTTAGTGCACATGTTTCTTACGTGCTTAACGTTACGGTAAAATTTATTATGCATCATGTTAAAATTGATATTATGTCACTACATGATATCTTATTGTTACTTTAAAAGCATATATTAAACCTCAATATTTACGGAGAACTTTTATATATCAAAAGGTGTATAATAAATGTATCGTATTTAAAGTTAAGATTTGTAACTTTAATTTATATTTTAAAGCAGTTTCATAAGAAGACATAAAGTGAGCCTATAATTAAAATAAAAATTATTATAAGAACCTTCATGATGCAAAATGCAGTAATATTTAATGACATTAAAATTTAAAAATGTAATAAAAAGATTATTGTTATGATATGTAAAAGTTATTGCTTATTATAAGGATTAAATAAATAACATAAGAGAGATGATTAAGTAATTTAGAAAAAGGTGGAGATTGAATTATATGCTATTTTAAAATGTTTAAATTATACAAACGAGTGATAATAAAGACTTACAAACTGACTTTGATTTCACATTGTTATTAAAAAGTTATTAAAAAAAATTTATACAGGAGAATATGCAGAATCTTAATTGATTTTTATTTAAAATGTTAAAGAACGAGAGAAGATTATGAAAATATTAATATTCAACTTTTAAATTATTGTTGAATATGAAATTTTATCTTACTAAGAGGATTCTTTAATCTGGTTATAAAACATAAATCTTTTCTTATAATAAATCTGGTACATAGTATAAAATCTATTATTATTTTGAGAATTAGAAAAAATGATAATTCATGTAAGCTTAGGATGAATCCATTAATTATGACACCATGTATTAGAGGATTGCAGGTTTATAATACAGTTCCAAAATTGTGAGTTATGGAGACAAGGTTATATACTCTTAAATTTTAAAGAGATTTGTAGGCAACATTCTTAATGGAGGATGAAGAAACCTTGTGCTATATTTTCAAACACAACCAGCTGTTATTGTACGACCTAAATAACGAACATAGCAAATAATAACTGTATTTTGATAGTGGAAGAGCCCATCAACAGCCATTAAGGAGTGCATGCATTGAGCTTATGAACTAAATATGGAAGTTATTCAAGTTGCATGTACAAATCAGGGAAAGACTGAGACCATTCAAGTTAATTCAGGTACGAAAGTGACCGTGAAAAGTTAATGTTAGAGCTAAACCCGATTCATATTTTTTATGAAAACGCACCCTTCTGATATGGAGTGAAAGGCGGACCCGCTCCAGTCCAATGGAGGCTCAGTAAGCAGAAATGGGAAGTTCGGTTTCTTCCACAGACTCGCATATTCCGTATGTCTCATATGCCGCCGGGGATCCGTGGAAGATGTCGTCTGTTACTCCTTCCTGTGTATGATATATTTGACCACTGGTCAGTTGGCCGACAATTGACTAGTGCATACTGAGGGTGGTTATAACTCCACATGGCACAGAATTACATGACGCGGCATCTCCCGAGCGCGTCTCCATGTGCACATATATTTTACGTGTAAATTATATTTCCACATAACAAGAAACAATATAGAAGCTTGTGAAGTCCACGTACAGATCACACCATATGTATGTCTGTTCTATGTTGCTTCCCTTAACCCCACTTTAAAAGCATTGATATTTGCTAACAGTCTTCAAAATGACAAAGCAAAACAACAGTATAGATGTAGATAGTGTAGATCTTCTTCATGAGTCAATCTCTGTTCAATCTAAAGCCAGAATTGGCATACTCGAAAGGGGCAAGTCGGTAGTGAGGTCCTTCCGTCCCAGCCCAGCATGAAAGGCTTAGAAATGAAGATGAACAATTCCGCAGGCATGTTTCTTTCAGGACATTAAAGGGTAAAAACGGTTGTAAAGTGTGTCTAGTATGTCTTCTGATGGTTGTCGGGCTCGCGGCTGTCCTGAGTGGCATGTCTGGGCTTGTTCTACTCTTTGCACTTCACCCAAAGACACCCACAATCTCAATTGAGAAGGTCTCTAATGGGACGCTCTTCCTTTACACGGATGCTAACATGTATCTGCATTCAATCTTACAATTGTTTCCGACAACCCAAATGCAAATGCCCAGTTAGAGTACACAAATGCAACTCTGGATTTCAGTTTTGGAGGACGGACCGTTGGCAAGCTTTTTGCACAGGGGTTCAGACAATATGTCTTTTCTGTTACATGACATACCTCGCCACATATACATTTTAGGGCTTTCCGTTTGTGTCCGTTAGCACGGTGCGCTTGGATCCTGATTGTCTCATGGTATCAGAGCTCGATAGCGCCATGGAAGGAAAGCCATCCATCCCGCGAGTTTTGATGGAGAAGGATTTGAGGGATTCAAGATCCATCTTGAATCCTTTCTCTTATTTCATGGGTTGTTGGGGATTGTAGATGGAACAGAGCCGTCGCCAGCTCCAGGTTCTACTGCTGCTGAGGTACGTGACTGGAATCTCCGGGATTCCAAGGCTAGAGGAAGTATTGCAATGTGCCTGTCCTCGAATGTATTATTTGCTGCTCCATCCATTCCCAAATCCACTGCAGCAGCACTTTGGAAATGGTTGAGCGACACCTATGGCATCAAGAGTGAAATGGATGTCTTCAACATCCATTCACAGCTAGATTCCTTGAGGCTAGAGGAAAATGGTAGTATCCAGACTCACATTGCCAAGCTCCAGGGATTTTTCACACAGCTTGCGGCTGCTGGGGCGAAGCATTGTCTCACGGATGAGCAGCAGAGGCTGCGACTCTACAAGTCCTTGCCGGCTAGTTGGAAGAATGCAGTTGAGAGCTTGCTTCTCCAACCAGGGATGACTTGGGCAGATGCCGTGAGGAGTCTTCGCAATATTGAAGCCATGCGAAGTGAGAGGGCGGAAATGCCACATGCTATGTATGCTTCACAGGCTCTTGGTGATGCCAAAGTGGCAAAAACGTATGCAGCAGCAAATGCCCAGAAAGGGCAAAATTCTGGGGCAGTAGCAAATGCCCAGAAAGGGCAAAATTTCAGGGTAGCAGCAAATGCCCAGAAAGGGCAAAATTCTAGGGCATTTGGGCGTGCCAAGGCCAGACTTGCTAAGAATCAGTGTGCTCGTTGCTTGGAGATGGGCCATTGGGCTCAAGATTGCACTGCTCCAAAGCCTGTCAAACGACCAATTGCTATGACGGCGAAAGCTAATCTACTCGAGAGCAATGGGACTGCTACAACAAATGAGGTTGACGAGGAACTCTACAACGCAGAGGCAGTTGTAGCACCGAGTAGGTGGCTTCTAGACTCTGGTTGTACTAATCTTATGGGCAATAAGAAAAGTCTTTTTGAGTGTTACCAACCGAACATTGAAAAGCATGCTGTTCATTTAGGTGATAATACCACCATCCCTGTGGAAGGCATCGGGCAATTTCGGCTCTCACTTGATCATGGGCGGACCATGACATTTGATGGTGCCATGCACGTCTCCACCTTGCGACGTAATTTAATGTCCATCGCCAAGATATGCGATCAAAGTGCAGTGGTAGTCTTTGATGCAAAGGGAGTCTCCTTGGTTGACTCTAGCGACTTTCACATGCTTGGTACACAGTTGCTTCGTGGGAAACGCATTGGGGACTTGTACGAGATTACTGCTGCCGACTCAGTTCAGGCCTTTCAAACTGTGGAGGCAGATTCTCGTGCAGAGCTCTGGCACAAGAGACTCGGTCATGTGAATTACCAATCTCTTCAACGAATGAAATCACAAGGCATAGTTACTGGATTGGATTTCCGACGTATCCCATCTACGTTTTGTGAAGCTTGTGTTTTAGGCAAGCATCACCGCCGAAATTTCTCGCCGAGTAAGCATCGAGCGATTGGACTTTTGGACTTGGTCCATTCTGATCTTTGTGGTCCCATGGACGTGCCAAGCCATGATGGTGCGAAGTATTTCATCACATTCATTGATGACTATAGCCGTCGGACATGCATTCACTTCTTGATGCGCAAGAGCGATGCAGTTGTTGCGTTTCAAACATATAAGGCCTATGTTGAAAATCTCCTTGGCCGAAAGATAAAAGCTCTTCGAGTTGACGGTGGTGGTGAATACCTCAACAATGAGCTTCGGGGCATCTGTCGTGATGTAGGCATACGACTGCAAGCCACGGCTCGCTACACCCCCCAGCAAAATGGTGTTGCAGAAAGGAAGAATCGCACTCTTGTCAATGCTGCTCGTGCTTTGTTAGCTGATGGACATCTTGACAAGACGTTTTGGCAAGAGGCCATAGCCACAGCAATGCATGTCCAAAATCGCCTTGCTACGGCTGCTTTGGATGGAAAAACCCCTGAGGCATTTTGGACAGGGTCTACTCCTGATGTGTCTCACTTTCGAGTCTTCGGTTGTGCGGCATACGCACATACCCCTGATCAACTTCGGAAAAAACTGGATCCCAAAAGTAAAAAATTCATCTTCATAGGATATGCACAAGATGACACCATCGGGAGAAAAGCTTACAAGTTGTGGGATCTTGCATCTCATAAGGCTCTTGTTAGCACGGATGTCATGTTCAACGAAGATGACTTTCCCATGCGCACAGAGGCTCTTCAAGATCCTTCTTTCATTGATGAGACTCAACTTGTTCCTTTGATACCACTTATGGGAGATGGTCCACTCTTGCCTCCGCCTTTAGATCCTATTCATGAGTTACCACTAGAGATTCCACTGGGGAATCCTCCACTTCTAGACATGCCTGAACCAGTTGATGCTCAAATTGAGGATAGGCCTTCGACACCTCCACCACCTCGTCGACGTCGTGGCATGCCTGATCCGATGCCAATTCTTGATCAACCCCGGGAACGTCGACCTTCATTGAAAGTCCGAGAAAATATTGAAGTAGATGCTGCGGAGCTCGATGATTTTTGTGGTCTTGTTGATGCTGGCATCCCCATGACCTATGATGAGGCCGTCTCAGGGCCTGAGGCTCCATATTGGATGGAAGCCATTGCGGAAGAAGTTGCTTCCATTCGGGTTAACGGCACCTATGTTCAAGTGGATTCAGCACCACCGGGACGACGTGTTTTGGATCCAAAATGGATCTTTTCCAAAAAGTATGGAAAAGATGGTCAAGTGGTACGTTATAAGGCACGGTTAGTTGTTCGCGGATTTCGCCAAGTCCATGGCCTTGACTATGATGAAACATTCTCACCAGTTGTAAAAATGGCCAGCCTCCGTACCCTTTTTGCACTTGCGGCTGCTCGCAAATGGCAAGTCCACCATATGGATGTCAAGACAGCCTTCTTGAATGGGGATTTGCAAGAGGATATCTACATGCATATACCTCTTGGGTTTGAGGATGATGTTGCCTCTAGTGGCACTATATGGCAATTGCGGAAAGCTTTGTATGGCTTAAAACAAAGCTCCCGTGTTTGGTACCAAAAATTTGATGCTACCTTACGTGCTCAAGGCTTTTCTCGCTGCCATGCTGATCCCAATGTGTATGTGAAAGGCCATGCCAAGAGCATGCTCATCGTGGCCCTCTATGTTGATGATTTGCTCATCATGGGTGATGACACTGATGCCATTGCTGCTCTAAAAGTTTCTCTTAGCCAGCAATTCCAGATGAAGGACCTTGGCCAAGTTTCTTACTTTCTTGGCTTTGAGGTCACACATGATCCCAAGTCTGGTAGCTACATGCTTAGCCAACAACGTAAGGTCGAAGTCTTGCTGGATCGGTTTGGTATGCGTGATTGCCACCCTGTCAAGACCCCAATGGTTGTCGGTGCCATTGACCTCACAATTGAGCAACCCGGTGAGCCTCTACCTGCTGGGACTCCTTATCGGCATCTCATCGGTTGTCTCACATATTTGTCCCTAATGACTCGCCCCGACATCGCATATGCGACTATTGCCTTAAGTCAGTATAACACGTCACCAACCACCATGCATTGGCAAGCTGCCAAGCGTATCGTCAGATACCTTCGGGGCACTATGGATTGTGGCATTGCTTATTCGGGAGGTGATGCATCGTTGACATGCTACACAGATGCTAGCTTTGCCAACAACAAAGGTCATCGCTCAACTTCTGGCATTTGCCTTTCCTTCTCAGGAGGTGCCATTGCGTGGGCTTCTAAGCGACAATCTGTGGTGGCACTTTCTAGTGCAGAAGCTGAGTACATTGCACTCACTACTGGTAGCAGGGAAGTGGTTTGGGCTCGGGGGCTACTTGCTGAGCTGGGATGTCCACAAGCTGGCCCCACTCCTTCTTGGTGCGACAACTTGAGCAGCATTGCCATGTCCAAGAACCCCGTCCACCATGCTCGCTCGAAGCACATTGAAGTCCAATTCCACTACGTGCGTGAGCTAGTTGATGGTGGCACACTGGCCGTCCAACATCTTGGGACAAAGGACATGCCAGCTGACCTTCTCACCAAGCCATTGGGGCCACACCAGTTTCAACTCTTGCGCCACAGATTTGGGTTGGTAAGTGGCTTCGGTTTGGGGGGGAGTGTTACATGACATACCTCGCCACATATACATTTAGGGCTTTCCGTTTGTGTCCGTTAGCACGGTGCTTGGATCCTGATTGTCTCATTTTCAAGTTATGATAAACTCTACCACAAATTTTACCGGGTTAGTCAGTGGTATCAGGTCTGGATTGAGCAACAGAATGGTTACATTCTCTATCTCGGGATCGGTTCCTGTGAGGATCAAAGTTGGTAAGTTGGTGCCGTCCAATGCTGTGGTGAACCCGAGCTGTAACTGAGCCTCACACCAAGTTTCCCACACAGTAATCCTTGCAAAGGTCTGTGCTTCGTAGTACTGGTTCATTAAAAAGTGAAACATTGTTTATATGCGGATTCGTATTCAAAATCTCTTAATGTCAACACCTGCATTCTTGACAAGAACATGGGAAATTTCAATGAACATTATTTTAACAATCAAACATGGTGACATTTTGATTATAAATAGGAGATTTGTATGCTGGTGCGGAGAGCTATATGAGTTCTCTGCTGGTGCAAATGCAAAGGGGCCAACTTGGTATAAAGTTTTGTCCTGGTAAGATTTGCTGTTGTTTTACCTTTACCGATGTTTATTTTGATATTGCAGGTAATTGTCCGGGTTAACTTCCATGTAAGTACCATAGTTCAGCGGAATGTAGAAATATCCATAGAGTTTGTCTTGGCTTCTACAAAAGCATTGCTTTTGGAGCACCCCGCTCCCACAACGGCACCTGACAGTAAAGAAACTGTGTGTGTGCATTCTTTAAATAAGCTTAACTGTAAGTTTTCATGCAGTGTGAAGCAAACGCCCATACACACACAATTTTACCTTCAATGGGCTTCTTTTCATATCCATGTTGGCAGTATACAAAGCCTTCTACTGCGACCTCTTTGTTATAAGAAGGTTAGGCTCATAGTATGGAGAAGCCTTCTCCTGTAATATCAGGATGATCCGGTGCGTAGGAATTTACAAGCTTGTGAGCTTGTGCTTGTAGTAGTAGGCATCAGCTTGAGCAGCAACTATTAAGGCCAGCTATTACCAAACTTGATTTAGCCATTGTGTCTCTGAAGTATCAGAAGAACCATATAAATGTGTAGCCGGCTAAACATGTCTGCATGATCTTACAACGTGAAGACTAAGTGCTGCACGTATTTTAAAATAAAAAACAAAGTATGAGAGAGAGAATCCCGCTAATCAGATGTTTATGTAATGCAATATTCGCAAAACTTTAGTTTCTGAAAAATTCATTCATTTTTAAGAATGAATATTCTGTGAAAATTTACATATTTTTTTGACAAATAGCGAATGAAAAATTACAAAATAAAATTTCTTCCATACGTGTGTGTATGTGTATAAACACGCAACTAGAAACATATTTACGATATATAGAATGTATACCTCAAGCTGTATATAATATGTACACATATACACGTGCGGATTTATAAAGATGGTTTTTCTACAATGTGCGTGCGTGCGTGCGTGCGCATATATATATATACATACATACGTATGTATGAGAATTGCATATATGTACATATATAGATACAAATGCGCATTGATAATCTCTCCTAGCTTGTATGAAATGGTCGGATCTCTGTTCTTATGCATCTCGTTTGCGACAATGCACTGCATGAAGAACCGCATGACTCTCTTCTGTCCGAGTCCAACCACGACCGCCACACATTCATAGGAACCTCCTGGTAAACATGTACGGTGACTGCGGACTGGTACACAATGCATGGGAGGCCTTTGAAAAGAACACAACAGAAAAGATGCATTTTCTTGGAACATAATGATCGCTGCAATATGCCCACAACGGGGAAATTCACTTGGCAAGGGAGATGTTCGAACGAATGCCGCAAACCAATGTTGTTACATGGAATTCTGTCATAAGTGCACACGCACGAAATAGAGAGCTTCGAGAACTGAGAGAGTTATTCAGAAGAATGCCTGAGAGAAACGTATGCTCTTGGAACGCTAATCTTGCCCGCATATGCCCAACTCGGGCATCTGCAATACTTTCAGTAAGATGCCTTGTGTTCAAGTTGTAAGCTGGAACTCACTTATAACCGCTTATGGCGATAAAGGATGTGTTGAGGAAGCAAGAATTGCCTTTGATAACATGCCAGAGAGGAACCCGTCTTCATGGAATGCCATGCTTGCTGCATATGCTTCTTCTGGGCATATCCAGGATGCAACGGGATGCTCGACCTCAACGCTAGTTTCATGGAATGCATTAATCACTGTGTTCTGCACATTTGGGAGACTACAAGAAGCAAGAACTTGTTCGAGAATGTCCCTGTCAGAAACGTAATCACTTGGATTACGTTGATTACAGGATATGCGCAGAATGCGCAAGGTGAAGAAGCTTTGCAACTTTTCAGAGAAAGGTACTACACCGGACAATATCGCATTTATCAGTGTTATCTATGCTTGTGCGACCATTCCTGCACTAGCTGTTGGCCGCATTATTCACCGAATCATCGATGAGAATGGTCTACCACAGGATGTTCTTTAGGAAACAATCTCATAAACATGTACGCAAAATGTGGTAACCTAGTGTTTGCGAGGAAGTGTTCGATAATATGGCTGTGAGAGATATCATGGCTTGGAATACCATGATCACTGCAATATACCCATGCTGGCCTTCACAATGCCACCTTTGACCTGTATCATATAATGAGTTACGAGGGATTGAACCAGTACATGCTACGTTTGTCAGCGTTCTTTCCTCATGCAGTCATGCAGGTACCAGTTCTCTCTCTCTCACACACACACATTGATATATGGATTTTGCAGGATTGCTAAAGAATGCACGGCAACACTTCCATTCAATGATTCAAGATTTCGGAATGGCGCCTGGATTTGAACACTACAGGTGTATGATAGACGTGTTGGGAAGGATTGGCCAGCTAAAAAGAGCAGAAGACCTTATTGAGAGTATGCCATATAAACCTGATGGTGTCATATGGAATACACTCTTGGGTGCATGCAAGAACCACAATGATCTGGATAGAGCTGCCCGAGTTGGTCAGTATGTGTTTAAAACTGATCCAAATGCGAGATCGTCTTACATACTCTTATCTACTACTCTCATGAATCCTTGAAGGCTTTCACATTCGAGCTGTGTGTGTGTGTGTGTGTGAGAGAGAGAGAGAGTGGAACACACACACACACATATAACTCAGAAATTCTCAAACATAATATTCAATAACATAATAAAAACAAAGGCCTTTAGAACCTCAGTTGTATGAAGGAACCTCAGGTGCCTTGTACGAGGGAGCCGGACCTTGTACGAAGGAGAACTGTATGGAGCTTTGTAGGAAGATGGGGTGAATGCAAACGGCCCAACGTCGTAGATAACCTTGTTGCCCACAGTTTTGCTCTTGACAAGAGAGGCACCGTACTTGCCATTGTTGATGTTGGTGATAACATTGCAAGTCTTGCTTGGAGATGAGACAAGCTTCACCTTGAGAGAGCTAACATCAATTTTCTTGTATTCACCAAAGCTCAGCGGGAAGTAGAAGTATCCGTATGAGTTAGTCTTGTCTTCCATGTGTGAATTGCTCTTGGTGCATGTCAAGCTCACCACAGCCCCTATAGACAAAGGATATAAGAACCATCTCATGACTCATGTGTGTGTGTGTGTGCGTGCGTGCGTGTTCAGTCCATTTGCCAAGGACGATACAGTATAGAATATCTATGTACTCAAAACGGAGTACTTAGTGCTACAGTCATATAAGTATGTATATTCATATCTGCTGTGCGTGTGCATTCACCAGCGTTCTTATTGACCCGGCATTTAGTTGTATATATCTATATGTATGAGAGAGAGAGAGAGAGAGGACGTACCTTCAAGTGGCTTCTTGGAGTAACCATCCTGGCAAAACACATACCCTTCAACTGCAACACGCTTCTCCACAGGGTAAACAGGCTTCTTATCATCTGATGACTTGTAAACTGGTTTGTGCTCTGGCTTGTACTCTGGCTTGTACACTGGTTTGTACTCTGGCTTGTACACTGGTTTGTGCTCTGGCTTGTACTCTGGCTTGTACACTGGTTTGTACTCTGGCTTGTACACTGGTTTGTGCTCTGGCTTGTACTCTGGCTTGTACACTGGTTTGTACTCTGGCTTGTACTGGTTTGTACTCTGGCTTGTACTCTGGCTTGTACACTGGCTTGTACACTGGTTTGTGCTCTGGCTTGTACTCTGGCTGGTACACTGGCTTATACACTGGCTTGTACACTGGCTTGTACTCTGGCTTGTACTCTGGCTTGTACTCGGGCTTGTACTCTGGTTTGTATTCTGGCTTGTACTCTGGTTTGTACTCTGGCTTGTATTCTGGCTTGTACACTGGCTTGTACTCTGGCTTGTACTCTGGCTTGTACACTGGAAATGACAAATAGTTATTTGTAGACACATCTAAGAAGAGATTCAGAAAAATAGTGATATAATAGAGATATCAATATTTAATTTAATTAATCAATAATAAGTACAGTTACCAGGCTTCTCCTCGGGCTTGTGGTAAGCAGGCGTGTACTCTTTCTCACCTTCCTTCTCGTAACCATGCATCTTCTCGTCTACTTTCTTGTGGGGATACACAGGAGAGACATAGCTACCTGCATGGTAGTAGTCATTAGCCTGTACATCAGCCAACAAGCTAAAGCAGATAGCTGCTGCAAGAAAACCGAAAGCAGCTAAACGACCCATAGTTAGAACTTTTAGGTACTACACTAGAGCAAAGAGCAAATGGAAACTGATACTTGCCTCACACTGAATGCCTGCTTTTATATGCGGAAATACATGCACACATGATCAGAAAAACGTGAAGTCAAGTCAGCACGATGGAACATAATATTTCGAATATACAAACGCAAAGGTAAATCAAAAGAACGAAAGTGTCAAACACTATAATTCTAACTTACATTATACCATATAATCTACTATATATTAAACAAACCAAGAAAAGTAGAAGTAAAAAGTAAAAAATGAAAATAATAAAAGTTAATATACTGGGATCAGTGTCCATTGAGGCGTCACAGTACAAGTGAAACCACTGAGTGCAAGGCAAGCCAAACTTTGAATAAACTGTTGAAGGTATAAGTCTAGGCAAAATATTAAACCTTCAACATCTGCCTGCGCCTTTTCTTAGCCTTCTTTAAGCTAAGGTAAGTGTGAAAGACTTTGCATTTAGTAAAATGCTATAAACTCTAGCATCCACTTAAAAGCTAGCTTCCATTCAAGTTGGCTTCCGTTAAACACTATGGCACATACCCGCACTCAGACCTTTTACTATCACCATCATCTCCCATAAATAGAATGAGCGTGTGTGAAAATAGAGTAACACACACGCATATGAAATATACATATAAAGTTATCATATTCAAATTATAGATAAGTAGAATAAAGGGTAAAAGGTTTAATTACCACCTTTCTTTAAATGTGAAAGAAATTGCATTAGTCAGATGCTACAGTCAAAGCATCCTGAAAGCTTTCTTTACTCAAGTCCCCAATGGAAACTACATGCAAAAATGAAGAAAGGCAATATAAAACTTCTACTTCACCATTTAAGAGCATACCTGTTTTCAGATTCTGAAGGTAATTGTAGTGTATCTGCAATCGAAATATGACAAGTCAGGATATTGTTATGCCGCATGCGCGCGCGTGAGAGAGAGATTACATACCATTATGCACACACACATATTACATGGATTAGAAAGTTACTGTCGACGTCTCCGGCTCAAGGACATGGCACGTATACCGTCGGGGTCCACAACAAAACCAAGAGGCTTGTAGAAGCCTAAGACATTAGGTTCTGCATAAAGGACGATATTGCTTATGCCTTTCTTTCTGAGGTCAGCCATTAGCCTCTCCATAACTGCCTTGCCGAGACCAAGCCCTTGAAAAGAAGGATCCACAACCACGTCCCATATTATTGCGTTGAAGACATCATCACCTGTGTATGAATAAATGTATATTACGATATGTATATGCTGTTTGTGATGTGTATGTGTTTATAAGTGTGTGTGTATTGTTTGTTTTGTAAGTATGTAAAGGTAGACATTCCACACTAAGATAATACATTCTATTATATGGTAAGGATGTGTCACACACACACACTACACACACACACTTCGACCTGTTGCTCTGGCAAATGCGATAATTTTATCGGACTTAGTGAGCCAGAGCATGGACCCTGTGTGCTCCAAAGCACGTTTAAGCTTCTCAGTTTGCCGACGAGGAAATCCCACCTATCCATACAGACACATACACACACACACATACATATATACTATATATATAAAACACACCTTGACAAACAGTTCATTGAGCTCATCAAGATCAATGCTTTCCATGGACCTGTGCAACTCATACCCCTGTGAAAGGAGCTCATCGTCGCTTATTGAGAATTTGCCAGTCTCAGTGATTCCAAAAGCCTCAAGCTCCGCAGTCTGTGCAAGAGAGATAGCATTTCGTATACGTGATCTTCTTGTTATAACATGCTCCAATTTGGTAGACTCAGCATAGCTGAACCATCTTTGATCCTGAAATTATAATTAAATATATTATTAATTTTGCGTACACAATCTGCATTGTAAGTACTAGACACACGCCCACGCACACAGGCACGCATAGATACACGCCCACCTGCACCAATGGTGCCTGAAATCCGAGCTGAATGCGCCGAGAGCCTCCGAACAGGGAACAAGAAGGAACCCTAGATATGAATGCCATTTTATCATCCGCCCTAAACCCTCGAGTTTTTTAATTTTATGTTCTTTGTAAAAAGGATCACTAAATTATTCATTGTATTACAATTTAAATAAGAAAAGAATCATCCTATATAAATATCAAAATGTATTTACGAAAATAAATTATTTAACCGATGAACCCTAACCCTAAAAACGGAGGACAAGGTTTATTGGGCGATCGAATGCTGTGATCATCCGGGTGAGTAGCAAGATCTAATGATATATTATACAGTTAATTGTATAATTTATCTGATTAAACAATTTATTTACAATTTAAAGCTTTTGATATTATGTAGCCCGTTTCGGAAATATGGGTCTCAAGATCAAAAATATCAACGCGTTTCCTCATGCTGAAGATCATTTAACTAAGAAAACTGTTTCTGGAGCACTTGGTAATTTCTCTCTCTCTCTCCATATATATATATTATTTACCAAGTTGTCTGTCTTTTAAAGTGTCCGTTCTGGGATTGATGATCATCCTCACTTTGTTCGTCCACGAGTTCAGATATTTCCTCACAACAAATGTGGTGCACCAGGTTCGTTATCATAGTCTTTTTTTTTTCCATTGAATATCTGCATGTATCTCTATATGTGTAAGCATACAAAGACCACGTGATATTATCTCTCTGATATTCAACTGATAATCGAGCTTCAAGAAGATCGAGTTGATAGTATGTATATATTGAAGTTATATGTAAAATTCAAAAGAGATGCTTATGTATGTACAAACATTTTAAAGTAATACATGTTTGTGTATGCTTCTAGATGTCCGTGGACACTACACGGGGCCAAAGGCTTCCAATCCATATTAATATGACTTTCCCATCGTTGCCGTGCCAAATTTTAAGTGTGGATGCTATTGATATGTCCGGAAAGCATGAAGTTGACTTAGACACCAACATCTGGAAAGTAAGCTTACTCAAACAAACAATACATTTATGTTGGACATCTCTCTCTCTCCACACACACACACACACAGACACGTGTTTATAACACATGCACCATATATAGCTATGGTTATTTATTACGGTTTTTTTTCCGTAGCTTCGTTTGCACAAAGATGGATATATAGTGGGTTCAGAATACATATCGGACCTTGTCGAGAAGGAACACACTCATGGTACGACAGCTGTTTGTTTTGTTTATGTCCTTTTAATGTATTTATAATCTATATGTGCAGCCAATGGTTCAGGTTTCTTCCACTCTCATGAGTCTGCTAAGGACATCATTAAATCGATAAAACGAAATTAAGCGTGCATTGGAGGACGGAGAAGGCTGCAGGGTATTATTTTTGTAACACATACACATAGAGAGAGGAGGGGAGGAGAGAGAATTCATCCAAAATATGTGCAGGTTTTTGGTGTACTTGACGTGGAAAGAGTGGCAGGGAATTTCCACATATCCATGCATGGAATGAGCACCATAGTTGCTCAACAGGTAAATCTCCACGTAGGAAAACGCTGTTCCAGACATAATTTGTTTGTATTTTCCCAGGTTTTCCCCAATGTGAAGCAGGTAAACGTGAGCCACATCATTCACGACCTGTCTTTTGGGCCGAAATACCCTGGACTCCATAACCCGCTTGATGGAACTGTACGCATCATACATGACACGTCTGGGACGTTTAAGTATTTCATCAAGGTAGGGGACACACATTCATCACGTTCACGAGATCATCCGGCATTTATTATATTCATCCGGCATTTATTATATACATCCGGCACTTATTATATTCATCCGGCACTTATTATATACATATTTGTATATTATATATGTGTATGTGTGTGTAATATGTTCCTTCTGCAGATTGTACCTACGGAGTACAGGTACTTAAATGGGGAAAAGCTTCCAACGAACCAGTTTTCAGTCGGGGAGTACTTTCAAGCCGTGAAGGATGAAATGAGCTGGCCAGGTAAAATATAATGTTAATAATACTTGTATAGAATATGTGCTTGTATATATAACGATATATAAAAAAAGTATAAGTATTAATCTACTTACAATTTTGCAGCGGTTTACATTTTATATGACTTTTCTCCCATTACGGTCCTAATTAAGGAGGAAAGAAGAAGCTTTGGACATTTGCTCACACGCATCTGTGCTGTTGTTGGTGGAACGTTCTCATTGACAGGTTTATATAAGTACACAGGCGTACGCAGGACACTCAGGACTGATACAATCGTTTTCATTTTCAGGAATGCTGGACCGTTGGATTTACAGGCTAATTGAAAGTATGACAGCGTCGAAGGGTATGTTGATATGATATGATTAACTCACCTGTTTATTTCTTAGCCGGTAGTTAACAAACTGCTGGTGGAAATGAAATTTTATTTGTTCTTTACGTACAATATTTGCAAAAGCTTCGTGCCTGTAGTTCTTAATCAAGGTAATCGAAGTCTTCGGTTATTCCTACCTGTATATAATTATATATGCTCGTTAAACGTGCGTGCGTTTGTAATTCAAATAAGCAAAACGTACCTCCTTATAAACTTCCTGCAGCCTTTCTTTGGCCTCTGGGAAGTTGTTGCTACACCAGTTCTGCAGAGAGAATATGTTGTCTGTGACAAGTATATTAGTAAACCTTACACACTGAAAAGCTAAACTTGTTAATTGTACATACAAACATATTTGCTATATAAGATACCTGTCCAGCGGTTAACTGCCTGGTGAGCAACGCCCGTTGCTTTCTCTATAAATATAAAAGAGCGTTATACATATGGCTGACGTATGTACATACATATATACATATATGGACTTACTCATAGCCTCGAAGACAGTGGGATCGTTCTCTGCATATTGCTCCAGCTCAGCCTGAAGATCGAATAGTTACAATGTAAATATACGACTGTTAGAAGACTTGCCTTAAGAGTTTTGTGCTGCTCCTCGAGATCTTTCATAACAGCTAATGCCGCCTCTCTTTCATCCTGAAACAAATACATAAAAATATCATGTGTTTATGCAGATTGTGTGTGTGTTGTCCGTGTGTGTGATATTCATACTTATAAGCGTGCGTGCGTGCGTGTGTGTATGTGTGTGCATACCGATTCCTCCCTGCCCTTTTTGGATGATTCTTTGAGTTTCTCCAGCTCTGCACGTTGGGACTGGCAGCCGACAGATCGGTCTCTAACTTGGTTCGCACTTGGCGAAGCTGATGATTATATTAACCAATCAAGCGATTAATTATTATTATCATTGAGGATGATTACCTGATGTCCTGCACGACTTGGAAGGCTCCAGAAGTACACTGAAAGAAAGAATTTGCACATGTATACGAGCGCACACACATTGCTGTGTGTCTGACAATATATTATGTTATATATATATGATCATTTTCATCTACATTTCTATATAATGTGAAATATTATACGTACGGAGGTGCCAATCTTGTCCTTGAAAACGAGGTCATCATCAACGAGACTTTGTAACACATCCTTGACGGTCTGGCTTATAACCCCCTTTCTGGGGCCGAGCTTCTCCAGCTCACGGAGCTACAAAATAAATAAATAAATAAATAACTTTCATAAGATTTAGTTAATTACTTTATATGTGTGTGTGTGTGTGTGTGTGCGCGTGTGTGCGTGCGTGCGGGTGTATAATATTCTCTGCAAATCTAATTCCTAAAGTACTTTTTAATTATTTTGTATATGTGAGATACCCACCAGGTAAAAGTCTTGAGTTTCATAGAAAATCGACAGCAGCTGTTCCCTCTTATCGTCCATAGAAAGCCCTCGTTTCTTCGACTGTGAGAAAATACAAAATGTATATGTAAATCGCACAAACAGATGAAAGATCTACGTGCGCCATAACAAAATTCATGAGTAAAGTAAGATCGATCTACCGCGGCTCACCATAGCTGCGCTCAAATTCTCCCGCTCCTTAATCGTACGGTCAGAGCAATAGGGTTTAATAGATTCTGAATATTCAGAGAATCAGAATATTCTAAAATCTTATTTGCATTTGAGTGTGAGATTCCTGTCACTTTTCTGGAATCTCACAAGACTCCTAATGTTTTCCTTTTCTATTTCATTTCTTGACGCGTGTTCTTCGCCTTGTTCCTCGCTACAAATCTAGGTTTTGCATTAGGGCATGCGGACAGCCGCTTGGAGCGATCTTCGGCCTGTTTCTATCTGTTCTTCCTATTTCTATCTTTTCTTGAGCAATTCTACTGAATTCATGGCGGATTTTACACTTTCGGTCTGTTATTGAGCGAATCATGTGATTTTCCATGGCGCTGGCACTCTTTGATGCTTCCGGCGCTATTCTCTTTTGCAAGGCAGCAGATTTTCGAAGAAATGCGGTTGAAAAATGCCGATCTTTGAAAATTCTGGCAAAGAACAAGCGGAAACCGTGCGCCCTGAACCGGAGATGCGTTTGTTCAGCGGTTGAGGACGAATGCAGCTCCCAGGGGTATGGATCCACAGTGACGAGCATTGATACCCAGGCGCAGGCTTCGGTTCTGGTTTCTGCAACCAGTCACAGCAGCAGTGTTATGCAGGATGTCGAGTCTCATCTTGACGAGACTTTCACGTTTGTTTTTAAGCAGGAAAGTGCCGTCGCTGTTACTGTTACTTTACGAGATGCTCATGCCAATGAAACGTTCTACGAAGTGCTTCTCAGTGCACCCGTTGAAGGCTTGGTAAGCTAGATTTTACGAGGTTTATATATCAGTGTGTATATATCATATATATACATATATATGGTATATATGTGTTATGAGTTTTTTTTTTTCTGATTTTATGCTTGTTCAGACTCTGCATTGGGCAGTGAACAACTGGTCACTTCCAAACAGTTCCTGGTGGCCTAGAGGTTCTGTGCAAGTGACTGACAGAGCCATTGAAACACCATTTGTTGCAGCTTCACCTGGAAGCTGGCAAGTAAGTGCGTGAACTAATATATATGCATGTATGCATGTTATGTACATTCGAAGTTACACATACTATTAGTACGCACAGAACACAGCATACAACGTTAACAGATACATAATTTTTACAGATATGTATGAAAGTTCCAGAGCTTGAAGTGCCACGGTGCTTGGTTTTGTATTAAGGGTGAGTTATCTAACTTTTATAACATTCTTTCCACTGACTCTGATGTATTAACTTGCACTTTTGATAGGATAAAGACGGTGCGTGGTACAATAATAATGGTTGCTTCCAAGTTCCATTAAAATGTTTTGAAATGAACGATCTTATGGAGCAGGTACCTCTCTGTGCGTGTGTGTGCGTGCGCGCGCGGTTTTGTATTATTGATTACTGCTTATTTACAGGTGATCTTACCTGAAACCACGTTTGATAACTGGTCACTTTTTAATCGATTTATCCTGGCATCAGAACTTGTCGATGCAGCAGAAGATATAGGTGCCAGTGGCATGGCATTCATGTACACTTGGTTGCGATATTCTGCCATTAAACAGGTATTGGTCTTAATGTTCCTATTATACGTTATATTACAAGCTAGAGCGTATGTAATTTTGGAATCAAAAGAGGTTTTAGAGTATAATGAGGTATGTGTACATTGTTGCTTTTTTTGCAGCTTACATGGTATAAAAAATGCAACTATCAGTCAAAGGATATTGCTTACGTGCAAGAGGTATATATAGGTGTGTGTGTGTGTGTGTTTGTTAATAATACTTCATATTTTGCAGCGTTTAGCATCTGTTATGGCAGAGAAAGCAGTGCATGGCAAGGATCCCTCAATTAAACGATTTGCAAGGATGATATTGTCTACACTTCCTCGTGGAGGTGGGGATGCTGAGCAAATTCGCATGGGGTATGTAGTAATTATTATGAAGTATTTCTTTAACATTTTTGTTTTAGAATTCTTAATATTATGCGAGAAAATGGAATTCGAGAGGGTCATAGGTAACTCTTTTCCTATCCTATTATTTTATATCATTACGAGTGCTTTTCATTGAGACTCCGTGTTTATGAAGACCAGGAATCGAAGATCACTTTCTAGAGCAGTGGCATCAAAAACTGCATACTAACACTTCTCCAGAAGACATTCACATATGCGAGGTAATATGCACTTTGATATCTGTTTATTGTATCTGTATTATATGTAACAAGTTTCAACTTATATGTGTGTGTATAATAATCTCTTTTCATGTTGCAGGCTTATCTTCACTTTCTTCGTACGAATAGCATGGACAGTTTCTACCAAACTCTATGGTGAGCTTCCGTGAATGTCTATAAATGTACACCCACATAAGCTCAAATGTGTCTGTATGTATATATATCCGTGCAATTTATTGACCCCTTACATTTCATGCGCATTTATCACTTACGTGTATATATGATACTATATCATGCGTGTGTGTGTGTGTGTGTTCTCCTGATCAGTCAATTTAATATTAATTTGCAAAAAGGGAGAATGGACGCATTACAAAGGAATGGGTACAAACCATGGACCATCCTATCACTGCGACTCCGGTTTACCTGCCGCAGCTCATTCCTGCTTTTGAAGTACTGTATTTATTTAATGTAATGTGTATGGGTGTGTATATATATTTATGTGTATCTATGTGGGTGGGCATGTACATATACATGTCTTTACTAGCTTTTACGTACTTTCAGCACTTCCTATGGATCCTGAAAACCGTTCATTCAGGAGCTGACCTTGACGTGATGGTCGAGATGTGCAAGGAATATCTTGACGACGAGTTGAAGGGAATGCTTTACAATATCCTTGGAAATAGAGATGCTTGGTTTGTGCGTGCGTGCGGGTGTATGTGCTGGAATTTCATATTTGAAATGTCTGACAGGTGGATTCCCGGCCACTTCGTTAAGACGAGAAAGCAGCTAAAAAAATCTGGAAAGGAGAGTCTGTACGCAGAGACATATTACTATTGGATATAGCTCTTAGTAACTTCTTTGGGCTATCTATTGGCCGCACTGATAAGGTTTGTGATAATAATGTATCAATGTATAGCATATTAATATATCAATATCAATAATATGACATACATACAAAATATATATAGTGCTAGCACTTTCTTTTCAGTCCGTGTTAAGTTGGCGATGACTTATGCGAGCTCATATCTCTTGTTCTTGAGAACTGCTGCATAGATGCTGAAAGCGACGAGCTTAATATGTGTTTCAACTACTGGAACAAAGTATGTTGGTTTTGTTTAACTAAGCAGGCTTTTATACTTACATGAAACTTAATGCAGGTTAAGGGGCAGCCACGTTGGTCAGAAAGTTGGGCATTGCTAGCTATGTCTGCAATTGACCGTATAACATTGGCAGTTGAAGGTAAATACTTCACACACACATATGTATGTATGTGTGTGTGTGTTTTCCAGCACCGCCAGTTATAAATATAATTATTATATGGTGGGTTCAATTTTAATTATTTGCTATCATTGGTAGCATGGTGATCCTGTATGCTCCCCTTGTACAGATTACATGGATGAAATATACAACCTCGTGCAACTGCAGGCTGAGGCACTGGGAAAAGCTTGTGGAATTGCTGAAACTTACATACAAAATTTTGGTGAAGAGGTGCATCTGTTTGTGCACACACACACACAATGTAAATTTGTTTGTATTTGCAGGTGATACGTGGTCAAGTTCTCTTTAACATTTCCAGCCTCATACAAAAACTTCAGTCAATGCTAAGGGGAAGTGCTGGACTCGGTGCTTGGCAGGTACGCACGTATTCTAATAGTAAACACATTCTTATGGTCTAAGCTTGCAGGTTGTAAGTCACCGGCCTTCTGCCACAGGGAAAGTAGTAGTACTTCCTTCTTTGGCATCGATTCAAGGCATTATTTATCCATCACCACATGTAATTCTTATTGAAAAGGTAAATGCTAATTCATTATATTTCAATGGTTACTTAAGTTTTGTGACTCCTACAGGTTGATGGTATGGAAGATATACCTGTTGGGGTGACAGCCGTGCTATGTGCCAGCACTGTTGACATGCTAAGCCATGTGGCCATTAGAGCTCGTGATTCACGGGTATTATAATGTTTACGTTTATTTATATGTAATTGTAAATGCATGTTCCATGGGTAGGTTTTGCTTGCTAGTTGTTTTCATGGAGAAGAGTTTGAAAAGCTGAAGCAACTCTCAGGTTTGATATCAAATATTGCTATCAGACAGCAATTTTGATCACTGATTATTATGTAGGGGAAAGTGTTCTTGTTAATGTTGGAGCATCAGGGCAGGTGTTATTGTCTGAAGCAGAACTTGTTGAAGACAGTGAACTTGATACAAATGCACTAAAATGTGTGATAATAATTGTAGATGTACTTACATGTAGCTAAGCGTTTGTGTTTATTACTTTCCCAGGCACAGAATCCAGCTTTTCTATCCCAAGTATAAACATGAGGTATGTATGCAAGATACATATATGTATGTAAATGCATGCATTTGCTTATCAGCTCAATGGTTCATCTGTTGCATTACAAGGGGATCTGCTATGTCATTTACATCATCATGTCTTCTAAGTACTAAATGGTCATGTTTATATTGAATTTCCTTTTTATATATAGATGGACAAGCTTGTACTAACAGAGGATGAGTTTAATCCTGAACAAGTTGGTGGGAAGTCCATGAAGATCTCTATGCTTCGAAGAGTGCTAGATAAGTCAATTCTGGTAAGCTCACCCTCGTAACATTAACCACATCTCTCTCGACCATCACATTATTGTAGCTTCCACTTTCGATTGCTTTACCACTTGGTGCATTCGAGAAAGTCATGGAGGATCCTATAAACTCTAGTGTTAATACTCCTTTTTGCTTTTCCCTCGAGCGGTTAAAAGCTTCAGAATCAGAAAGGTATGTCACTTTAAGGAATATATTGTTTTCTTAATTGTGTTACTAACATATACTACTCTTCAATATACACAGATAAATTAATAAAATGGTCTGTATACTTTGTGTATACATGCACAAACATAAGTTGTTTGCTCTTGTACAGAATTCCGAGTGAGCTTGCTAGAATACGAGATCTAGTTAAAACTAAGCTCACTGTACCCAAGCAGTTAAAGAAGCAACTGATAGAAGTTGCTGAATCTACTGGTCTATTACAAACTGGAGCTTGGGAAAACAAACACAGCTGGGACAAAACATGGCAAGCAATATGCCATGTGTGGTCAAGTAAATGGACAGATAGAGCATGGTAACTTTTCCTAGAAAGTGTCACACGCGCGCCGTTTACATGTTATGTCTAAGCGGAGTCTTCATTTTCAGGCTGAGTAGAAGGGCGCATGGAGTTCCAGAGGAGGCACTTCATATGGGTTGTTTGCTCCAGAAGGTCATACCTGCAGATTATGCATTTGTGATGCATACAGTGCATCCTATTTCCAAGGATCCGTCAACCATGTTTTGCGAGGTCAATATATTTCTCTTAATGATTAACGTCAGTAATTTCTATGCATTTCAGACCATTGGGTTTAACGTTGTCTATATACAGATTGTTCCAGGGCTAGGGGAAGTTCTTGTGGGAAACTACAAAGGCAATGCACTGAGTTTCAGCATTCCCAAGTCTAATTTTGCAGGTGCGTGTGTGTGTCTCGGATGTATATATCGTAATGGTAATTTTTATGTGATCTGATTTATCTTATTTTCTGATAACTGGTGTATCTGTTTTCCCAGAAGCTCACTTTCTTTCATTTCCCTCAAAGCGTATAGGACTATATGCTGTTGAAGGAACACTTATCGCACGTTCTGATTCTAATGGCGAGGATCTAGAAGGATTTTCTGGGGCTGGACTGTAAGTCACACACACACACACTCACTTACGCACGCACGCACACAGTGCAGTGTCTTCTTGTATCCACTTTTTTTTGGTACTCATCAATTTCACTTTCTTTACATGAGATTATCTGAGTCATAGGATTTTGTGTGTCCGTATCCGTGTTGTTTTATCTGTGCATGGCAGTGCTAGTTATGTATTTGTTGCAGATATGACAGTGTTACCGTTGAACAATCAACTGAAGTCATGCTCAACTACAATGAGGAGCGTTTACTATGGGACAACGATGTACGTTCGGAACGAACCCCACCCCCAACACACACACTATATGTGTGTGTGTGTACATGTATGTATGTATATTGATATGTATATAATAAGTGTTTTGCCTTGTCTAAATCAGTTTCGGAGTCACCTGTTGCAAATAGTTGCCAAGCTTGGAATGGATGTGGAAGCAGCATTCAATGGAGAGCCTCAAGTAAGTCATTCTTTTCAAAAACAAAATAAATCGGTAACATGTTACTGTAATATATCATCATATTTGACTGTTCATTACGTTTGGATTTTATGAACAGGATATTGAAGGAGTTTATAGCCATGGGAGTATTGCAGTAGTTCAAAGCAGGCCGCAGATTCTCAGTTGAAAAAAAAGTATGTAAGTTTAATCAAGCCTGTTAAAATCATCTTTATATAAACAGTGGGGCTTGTCTTAAATATGCCATCATTAATAAATGTTTAATAAAATAATTTAGATATTTAAGTAATAATATAAGAACGCAAGCGTGAATGTCTTTGGATGGTATTCTAGATATTGAAGTATATTAAGTATATATCATGTGGACGCCCAATGCATACTCATTCCACAGAACACATACTACCTAGTTTGTTTTTAGAATCACCACAAGTACATGCATAAACAAAAGACTAGGTTCCAGCAGGCATTGGAGAAGACATGGACAGATGTGAGTCTTTTTCCTGACACAGTTGTGTTCTGTTACTAACTATGATTTCCTCAACAGTGGAAGAGAAACACTCCAGACTTTAAGCGCACCACTACAGGTGACACATCAAGTACTTGTGTGACAAAGGTGCAAGAGAAGCCTGCTTCTTTAGAGCCCACTGTATCTGAGAGGAAGGCTAACAAAGAAACAATACAGAAGAATGTTCAAGAATTTGTTGCTGCTTTAAAACAATGTACCAAGACAAGGACTTGAAAGGAGGGAAAAAAATACATTCAGATGCGGTTGCAGCGAGTTGCCACAGTGACAAATATGTATCTTCTTCACTGATCACAATGTATAGTAGATGCGGGAGTATGTCACTAGCCAGGGAGGTCTTTGACAATACGATCCATCGGGACGTTGTTATGTGGAACTCCCTCATTATGGGATACGTGGAGAATGGGGAATGCTCACTGGCTTTGGAGTTGTTCGAAGGCATGGGCTGCAAGCCAAATTCTGTTAATATCTGGTTGTACTCAAGGCATGTGCAGGCTTGGCTAGTGAGAAAGAAGCAAATAAGCAAGTCTATCTGAAGAAAGGAGTGGCCATCCACAACCAAGCCAAACAGCGTGGTTTGACTTAGACATTGTTGTAGCAAACAGCCTGGTAGACATGTATAGCAAATGTGGAAGCATGCAGCATGCTCGGGACGTGTTCGACCGGATGATCCGTCGGGATGTCGTTACTTGGACGTCTCTCATTCTAGGATACACGGAGAATGAGGAAAGCTCAGTGGCTATCGAGTTGTACAGGAGCATGGATTGTGAACCGAACACTGTTACGTGCGTTGCTGCTTGAAGGCATGTGCGTGCTTGGCTAGTGAGAGGGAGTCACATAAGCATTTTCTCTAGACAACGGGATGTCCATTCACAAACAAATCAAAGAACGTGGCTTCAATGCAATCTCACTGTTGCAACACTTGGTGGACATGTATAGCAAATGCGGGAGCATGCAGTGTGCTCGGTATGTGTTCGACCAGATGGTCTGTCGGGATTTATTACATGGAATTGTCTCATTCTAGGATACGTCGAGAACCGGGAGAGATCGGTAGGTTTGGAGCTGCTTACAAGGATGGACTGTGCTCCCAACGCTGTTACATTTGTTGCTGCACTCAAGGCATGTGCAGGCTTGGCTACTGAGAAGGATTCAGAGAGACAGTCTTGTCTGGAGAAGGGGATGGTCATTCACAAACAGATCGAGGAGCATGGAGTTGATTCTGATATAGTTGTGGCAACCACCTTAATAGACATGTATAGTAAATGCGGTAGCATGCATCATGCTCGAGACGTCTTCGACTTGATGAGAGATCGAAGTGCTGTTACGTGGAACTGTCTCATTTGTGGATACTCGGAGAATGGACAGAGATCAGTAGCTATTGATTTGTTCACGAATATGGACTGTGCACCAAATGCTTCTGCATTTGTTGCTGCACTTAAGGCATGTGCTGGCCTAGCTACTGAAAAGGACTCAGACAAGCAATCTTGTCTGCAGAAGGGTATTGTCATTCATGAGAAACTCAAAGAGCACGGATTTGAATCCAGCGTAACTGTGGGAAGCACTTTGATTGACATGTACAGCAAGTGCGGCAATAGAACGAGCCAGAGAGGTCTTTGACAGAATGACACATAAGGATGTTGTCACTTGGACATGTCTTATCCTCGGATACGTAGAGAATGGTGATAGTTCTGTGGCCATGGAGTTGTTCACAGGAATGGATTGTGCACCAAATGCTACTGCATTTGTTGCTGCACTCAAGGCATGTACAGGCTTGGTACTGGGAAACAGTTAAAAAAGCAATCTTGTCTGCAGAAGGAATGGACATTCATAAGCAACTCAGAGAGCGTGGACTTGATTCCAACGCCGTTGTGGCAAGCAGCTTGGTGGACATGTATAGCAAATGCGGGAGCATGTCACATGCGTTGGAGATCTTCGACAAGATGGTCCGTAAAGATGTTGTTACCTGGACATGTCTCATTTGGGATACGTAGAAAATGGGGGGAGCTCAGCAGCTTTAGACTTGTTCATGTGTATGGATTGTCAACCAGGCTCCTCTGCATATGTTGCTGTACTCAAGGCATGTGGTAGTTTAACCACTCTACCAGTTGGGAAATGGATTCATTCTAGAGTCTGCAAGCATGGTTTAGAACAGGATGTGTTGGTCACAACTGCCTTGGTGGACTTGTATGGCAAGTGCGGCTGCATGGTTGCTGCTGAACAACTGTTTAACAGTATCCATTCTCATAGCATAATGGCCTGGACTGCCTTGGTAGCAGGATATAGTGCAGTAGGGGACGCGTATCAGGTGTTTAGTTTGGTAAAGAAGATACAGGAAGCTGGTTTGCAAATGGACAGTATTATGTTACTTGGTGTTTTAACAGTTTGCAGCCATGCAGGTATGGTGGAAGAAAGGTAAAATGTATTTTGAGGCCATGGATAGATACGGTATCAAACCAAGTCAAGAACATTATGCTTGCGTCGTTGACATGTTGGGTAGAGCTAACAGATTGGAAGAGGCATTATCTGTTGTGAAGAGCATGCCTATCACGCCCAACAGAGTTATGTGGATGTCTTTGTTAGGGGCATGTAGGCAATGGAAGAATGCGGAGATGGGCAAAGTTGCTTTTGATACATTGGTGGGTGGTGATCCAGGAGATGCAGCTGCTTATGTAATGTTGCGGGATATATACCGGAGCTTGAGTATGTGGCAAGAATTGGAGCGAATGGATTTTGAAAAATAGTACTGAGAAACACACACACACACACACACGTTACGAATAACAGTTACTTCTAACATTCATGTTAGTCAAGGTAATGCTATTGAACCTATATATAATCTACGCACCAAAGATCTCGTAAGAATATATTCGTTGACTATATCGCATAAATTTGAAGAATAGATTTTTACCTTTAAAATTTCAAAAATACATAAAATACATAAAATATAATATAACTAATTTGTAATTTATAATATTTAACTCTAAAACACAATCAATTAAAAGTATAAAGTTATTTTAAAGATAAGCATTTACTAACATTTAATTTTTCATTTTTACGTGTTATAAATTAAATATATTCATTTATTTTATTAGAATTTTATATACATTAAAAATATATGTTCTATTTCATTCAAATTTTAAATATAATGTTTCCATTTGTTTAAATAAAAATCTATATTAAATATTGTTAAAAGTATATAAAGTTTTTAAAATAAATATAGTTTCATTTTTAATTATTTTAAAATTATTTTGTTTTATAATGATTAAAATTTTAAATGTGATATTAGAATTAAAATTAATTGTGCTATATTTTAATTTATTCAATTTTAAAGTGTGTTGAAGTTTAATAAGAATATTTATGTAAATATAAGTTGCATTTAATTTGTTATAATTATTAATTATTTTTATTTGTTATATATAATATATATTATATATTATATTCTTTTATATACATTATTACAATGCTCACTGTTCTTGGGCTTAGTTATTTAATGAACTTTTAATTTAATTATCATCCCTATTTATTCTTAATTTCTTAGGTTTACCCAACATTTTAGCTGCCGCAATCGTTTAGGTTTCGTTTGTGTGTCAATGACTAATCTGATCTTCAGAGAGCAGGACCTGGAAATCCCAGGCGAATGGACCTTGCCAGACTGCTACAATCCTCAGGCAGATTTATTGATTGAGCTCACTAGCACCCGTCAGTACAGCCGTCAGAAATTGAGTGGCATCCAGCGGCGCTTGACTAACAAGAATCTCTGGTCATGTTTCTCCCAAAAATCACTCTTCATAATGGTACCCTCGCCGAACGCGAGGGTTGCTTTGTGCGAGCTTGGTTTCCAGATCCAGTCATACGCCAGGAGAAGAGGAATCAAAGACTTGGTGTACTTAGAAGGTCCACTGTGGCGAGGATCGGATGGCAAGGTCTATTCACCTGATTACGTGGTAGACCACAGAGGTGCTATACCAGATTACGAGGACGACACCAAAGATGTAGTGTGTAACCATACAGGGCTCTTAGCTATCCAGTTTGGCGATGAACTTTGCGAGGATGGATGGAACCACATGGTTATAAGTGGGGCCTTCACTTGTGTTGTAGGGCTCATTCCGGGCAGCCTGAAGGTGGTGTTGTGCACTCCAGAGGGGAAGAGTGTTCTAATGGACCCGGACTATGTAGACTTGGGAGCTGCACTGAAGTATCTGCGGGTTTATCTTGGGGGAAACTCCTTCCTCTGGCCAACAACAAAGGAAGTAGGTGGTACATTCCATGTGGTTTCGTTGTACTAAACTGCCTTTACAGTTGGATTATCGTTTTAAATCCGATCGGGACCTGGCTGACTTGTTGATGGGCTGTATTTACTCAGGCAATACGGAGGAGGCAAAGGCTGTGATACAGTTCATGAGCTCTTTCAACTACTTAGACAAACTTGGCGTCCTTCCTTTGGTAAACTCTCTCTCTCTCTCTCTCTCACACACACACACACGTTATAGATACAATGTTAGCCTTTTCAAATTGAGACCACAGGAGACGGCTGCTAGCCTCGATCGGCTAGAAATCGTCGAGTACATGTGTGCTTATGGTGGTGACCTTGATGTACCGGATCGCTTTGGTTGCACTGCGAGGACGGCAGCAAAGGGTGCAACTCAGCGTTTTATTAACACAAATTATCCGCGAGGTAGATAAGGTTTATTAAGTATTTCCGAGGTTCACTGTTTTTTATCTTTTTTCTGTTTTGTAGTTGCCGGGTCGCGTCCTAGCCACATACGGATTGGCCCTCTTTCCAAGGAGTACGGTTGGGAAGTACTTGATAAATTTGAGGGCGTGCCCTGCAAGATTTGCTCGAAGATCACAACAGAGGAGGGCACGTTTGTTGAGTTGTGGGTAAGTAAATATCCCTTTCTTAAATATGTGTTGATGTGTATGCTTTGCAGCTAAACGATGACGACGATGGAAAACTTGAACAAGCTGTCCGCTCCTTTGTAAATTCTGATTCTATTTCAGTATACTAAACAAATCCTCCTGCATTAGTGTTACTTGTAAGATATTAATAATATATTCTATTTTTTTGTGATTACTTTTATTTTTTATTTTTAAATAAAATACAATATTAAAATAAAAGAAGATATTATTATTATTATATTCTAATTCTTTTATTATTACCATTTTAAAAATAAAATTTATTTTAAAAATATTTTTGAAATATATCCTATTTCAACTGTGAAACAATTAAATACAACGTCTTTTCAATCTCTTTAAATTATTCACCCCATTATAAAGACAATGTTAAAAGAATTTAAGTTTTAATATAAATCTACATTTTTATATTCATTTTATATAAATACATTATTTAGGCTTAACATATACATATAAGAAAACTCATTTAAAACGTCACAAGGTGTAAATAGATAAAGTTAAAAGATAGCTTACAATTAATTATATTCTATTATTTATAAGAAATAATACCTATAAAACTTTTCAGTTCAAGGATTATCTCTTTAAAAATAATGCAACTGCTAAATAACAATAACAAATAATAAGGTTGTTGCTTACTAAATTATTTAGTCAAGTTGGACAAACTATATGCCATAACCATATAAAGTAATAAACAAATAATAGTTATATAGAAATTAAAAGGTATAATTTCTCCTCTCTCTCTCTCTCCACACACACACACACACACACACACACACACACACACCGTATTTGTTAATATTATATTCCAGCCTTTTCATATGGTTTTCCGGAGATTGCATCAAACGGCCAGTACCAGGGGGTATAAGAGAGAGAGATATGTGTTAGTTATATAGATCTCTCTCTACTGTGAAACCAGGGGACTTCGCATAGGCTTTTAAATTTTATATTAAGAACTCTATTATATATTACATAATACCTGGTTCATCTGGGATCAACGGAATGGCCTCTCGACACACACACCCAGCCGATAAAAGAAGGGATGCTGCAGGAGTTGAAATTTGCAAGCTTCACCCATGTATGATAATTTGGAGACCCAAGTAAAAAGCTTATTTTATATATCTCATCTGCTTCACATGGGAAGATTCAAGTATTTGTTTAATGATATAATATTACATATATAATATATTTAATATTTAACTCGCTTCTGGAAACAATGTGAAAAGCTCAATCAGGCCCGATACCCAAATAAAAACTAATTTACATCTGTAGGGTAAAACTAACACATCTGTGTGTCTAAGTAATCTTCAAGACATCAAGCTGACAACTCCTATTGCTATGAATGCGTTGTCTACTTTTATCCCCGTCACAGGGAACATTCAGTGATGGTGTCAGTGAGGTACACATTTTGAATACATGGACATGCATGTCTACTATAACTTGCTTCATATACACGTCTATACAAGCTCTACCTATATAGACTATGTTTAGTTGTCCATGAACTCATACACATACGACAACACGTAAGTATGCACACATATGCATACTTGGGATACTTAAAGTTGAGACTATGTGTGTGGTTTTTGATGTTTCTAGCTTGCAATATACTGAGGTGATGCCATGGTGAATAGTTCACACAGACCGTTGTGAGAGAAGTCTACTTCTTAGTTTGTCATACATTCTAGAAGGAGCCTGTCATTCCTTACGTGTGTGTGAGTGTCCGTGTGAACTATCGCCACATACTCAAGCTACTGTAACATTACATAGGCAGTTTCATCCTCTGAACAACGGTAAGTGCCTCTCTTAGTCTGTTAGTTCTAGTCAATTTGTCAATAGTGCAAACATATGTTCTTGACTTGGTTGGATCATTTTAGACGCCCGGCACACGTAGCTAAGAATTCTCTCAAAACGGTGTTAGTCAAGGTAATACTATATAGTCTACTCTACACGCGCACACACGCATCAAATGTTATTCCAAGGCCCAGCTCTCTCTCTCTCACACAAATAATATTTAATTATCAATTTAAAACTTTCATTGCCAAATGATTATATCTTTTATTGAACTATCAATGAATATTAACCAAATATCTCTTTGGGAAGTAACACCTCGTTGATACAATAAATAGCAAATGGTTTCTGATCAAGCATTTTATAAATGATGTTTGCCTCGACCACTCCCGTTCCAATTGTCACCTGCAATCCTCCAATCACCTGCAATCCTCCTCCCCAGTACTGTAGCATGAGCCGGTAACCCGCACCTTTCCTCCTCGAGGCAAGAGTTTGTAAAGGAGCATTAACAGCTTCAAAATCCTCAGGCCCATAGTAACTGGGAACAATGTGGTACCTAATGGTTCTCCACAGCTGAACATCTGTAGGGCGTACCTTCTTGACGAAATCCTGAAACATGGCGTCGTCTGGAACAAACATAGTAAAACTCTGCAGTGACTCAAGCTGAGGAAGAAGATCCAGCATCTCCAGATATTCCAGAAACCTGTTGTTATAGAACCGGGAGCTCTTCAATGCTGCATAAGCTTGCACAGCTAGCGGTGAAGCGGGCGGTCGGGTGCTTGATCTCTTTAGCTCCCTAGGAATTAATAACATGGTAATCTCATAAGCCATTACTGGATCATACTCGATAGTCTGTGCAATATGTACCATGGATTCTGAACTGGTTGTAACTAGAAAACCTGGCTGAATCATCAGTCTGAAAGAAAAAGAGCCATTAGATGCAACTGTTGGCACCCACTCACTGCTGGTGACTGCGCGTAAGTCATCATGTGTGTAGAGCTTTGGAAGTGCATGGTACATAAGCAGCTGTACAATTTGGTCATCTGAGAGCCGCTCAAGAAAATCCTGAATCCAAATGCTCTGAAATGCAACGTCAGTAGGGGCAATCAAAGTGAGAGCGTCAAAGGACTTGAAGACTGCACTGATATTGTACTCGTGGACAAGGGAAAGAAACGAATCGAATGTGCCTTCTGTAGCCATACCATATAATACACGATCAACGATGTCTACTTTAGTGTGATTCTGCATTCCTGCTAATACTACGATCGTGCAAGCAAAGAAAATCAATTGAGCGAGACAAGCCATGACTGAGGACACAGATTGTTTTGAACATCTTCAGAATTTTATACAGGTTCATATAACTTCTGCTCCACAGACTATTTGAAGCTTGTATTTAACCAACGGTTGGTAAATTGATATCAATTCTTGTGAACTACATTTGTCCATGCCATCGATATAATATAATCAGCGTGTAAATAATGATGGAAATTACTAGGCATTCGATGAGTACACAGCAAATATATACGTCTCCAGGTAACCTGGGCGTCTAGGAGTCCCAACGTTTGATTCTACGGCCTTGAATTATATAGTTGTGCAAACTGTGGATATGCTCCATCACCTTGTCCATTAGGCCAACCCGCCGAGTGCCAGGCTTGGGGGCCAGCAGGCCTGGGCTCAAATATTCTAGAATATTTTAGAATATTCTTTCTGGTCGGTAGTATTGGTCTTAATCGGCAAAAAATATTTCTAGTAAAACTGTTGTATTTCTATCTTGTTCTTTTTTATATTAGCTTAATTTATTACTCAATACACTTTAGCTAAAGTTTTTTCTTCATCTTAAGTAAAGCTGCAGTTCTCGAACCACCAGCTAAGTTTGGACGTGGAGGTGTCTAAGTAGGTATTTCCTCTGGTCTAATGTTCTCTCCTGAGCTCGACGACAATTAATAATGATGATCCGGTTCCAAAACCAATATCCCAGACTAGGTCGCCAGGTCTACTGAGATGCTCGATCAAAAGCTGCATGAGTTGAACACTCTTCGGTTGAATCATCATCCTGCACAAACTTCCATTAGGATAAACAAAATAAAGTACTTCCTTACCAAGCCTCCTGAAAACGGTCGCAGTATCGACAAGGATCATGTTCGTCAACGCCAGAGGGTTTGACCTCTTTGACTACAAACAATGCTTTGCAGCACCAAGAGAACCAACAAGTTATCCTGCCACATAGACCAAGTTAAACTTGAACATAAATAGCTAGCTTACCTTAATTTTGTCACGGTATCCCTAGCCTCGTGCACAGTAGACGCTGTAAGTCCCTGCAACCTCCATGTTGATTACCGTAGCCACTGAATCACTGCCAAAACAGAAGGAGAACTCACGAAGACGACCATGAAACCACTCGCTGCCAAGTGCATTCCACTAAACTGCAAGGCCTCCTCAAACTTCACTGGATCTAGCTGCACAATGTCCTTATTGATGCTAGCACCTCCATATACAAGCTCATTGGGCAAGTCGAGGATGATGAGGTTGAAGCCGTATTCACCTACCACTTCCTGGAACACCGTTTGTGACTCAGCCGTATGTAGTTTGTCAACTTGTTGTCGAAGCTTGGTGTACACCTATGTCTGGGAAGCACCCGGCTCGAAGAAAGACCTGCTCATCTCCTCCATATCGCACATAGCCAGGTCGTAGGATCCACGAGATGCAACCAGTTTAGGATGAAGGTCATTAGGTCATCCTTGATGTCCAAACCAGCTACAAGTGGCTGCACCTCATTGATTGTAAAGTCGATTGCTGGTGGAGGTGCTGTAGAAGAGCTTGGTCCCGCTCCTGATCCCTTTGTAGGTGTAGTTGTCTTCTGCACCATCTTCTTCATCTTGCTCTTCTTGATAGCCTCTACTTCGTCCGGCTCTCAAACAATCGTTGGAAGATCATTGCCATGCACGTCGAACAATGAGCTCTCCCAAGCTGGTGGCTACTGTGATGGACAGTCGAGCCAGAATGGAACATGCTCCCGTTCGAATGATGTTAGAGCTCCTCTGCTCTTCAACCACATGTGAGGCTCACTTGTATGATATGTCCACAGCTTCATTGTTTGAGACGGTGCCATTTTCTTCGCTAGTATGAACCTATAACACAAAGTTAGTCAGTAGCAATGTTGGAATGAAAGCTTACCTCCATATCATCCGACGTGCAGACTCCTCACGCTCCAAAAACTCATTTGGCTCCATCAAATAAGTGAACCGTATTGTCAGAGTTTTAACCCAAAGGGCCAACATGTGGCAACACGTGGCTGCCAGATGGCCATTTGGCGTCATCACCCTGTGTGAGCAACGCTAAGTTTCCCAGAACAACCCCAACGACCCCTAGGGTTAGACTCTAATGCCCAAGTGGACAAGAGACTTAGCGTTTAGCCTAAGTCTCCCTAGAATGTCTACCCCAGAACCCTTGAGGGATAACCCTAGTTGACTTAGGGTCTTGCCCTAGAAGACCTAGACAGGCTCATGCCCTAACCCGAGAGACGTGTGTTCCACACATACCCCTGGACAGAGCTAAGGCATCGTCTTACCCCTCGAGGAATCACCCTCGGAGTACAACCCCTTTAGGGCGACAAGGGCTACCCTGAACCATGACTAACCCCTAAGGGTTTGAGTGGCCAAGTTATACCCTAGACCTAGGGCTAGTACTTAGTGAGGACACGAGTGTGCGCCGTAGGCGGACACGAGTGTTCTGCTAAGCAAACTCCCTAAGGCTAGGTTTGGGATAACCCTAAGCACATGACCTTGCGAGTGCCTCACGAAAGGGCTTCTGCTAACACGCTTAGGTTGTTCAACCCTGAATTCCAAGGAGAACACTCCCCTAGCCAAGTGTGTCAAAGCACACCTAGTTATGAGACCTAACCTCCCTTGAGCGGATGCCCAAGGCTTAGCACCCTAGTGCAAGCACAAGCATGTCTATTTGCTAAGTATCCAACCCCTTGGCGACAAGCCCATGACATAACCCCAAAGGGCGTGCCTCAGGTGTTGCCATGTGACGTTTAGCCCAGTGTCACATCTCCATGTGACACTGCCTTCCCCGATGTGGGCTATCATGCCATAGCCCTTAGATTCAAGAGTTGCACCAAGTACCACAAACGTGGCTCCTAAATGCCAACTCTAGAACCCCTCAATGAACCCTCAGGAACCAGGTAACGTGAACCTGTCAAACAAGATCCCACGCACAGTTGGACAAGGACACGGATGTGCCTTGCTTGGCTGTGAGTGCTACACCTAGCTTGACGTGGAGGAGGAGGCTGGAGACAAGCCTCAACCTCTGCCTCTTGGAACGTGCATTCCGACAAGACCTCCCAGGCATGGATTCGCCAACGTTAAGGGTAAGCTACCCGAAGGTGGGACGTACCCCTGGCATCTGGAAGTTAGGGCGGCACAACAGAGGGTTGTACCTTAACGACACAAGCTAAAGCTTGCACCGGCAGAAGAGCAACGAACTCATCATGAACCCAGGAGCTCTCCTACGTATACTCTACCTTATTTATGTGACGGAGCCCCCCCCCCCTGTTTTCCTATATGAGTAAGTGGGCTGGCACTGAAATGCTAGCCCTTAGAGAAAATGAGTTGTCCAATCCTAATCCTAAACCTAACCCCTAGGGGGGGGGTTTAGGACGTGGGGTTAGGGCAACCCTAGGGTTAGGTCAACCCTAGGGGTGTCCCTAACCCTTATTTTGACAAGCTATACTTTGCGAAAACCCTAACCTGGAACGTCAAAACGGGGGAGAGTTTTCTAAATGGAAGTGCTAGCAAATACCTAACGACACCCGGCCGGACCATCACTAGATACCCAAGTGCACTATGCGGGCCTGTTTCTTCTACATCTAGGGTTCGTCACATAATCCAGTAGGTAACAACAGTCACGTCCAAAGTAAAAGAGGAGTCATAGTAAAAACTATGACACACTCCCCGCCTTTGAAAATGTCAACGTCCTCGTTGACGTCCAACTCCAAGACTAGATAATGTTAGAAAAACTAACCAAAACTAACATATCACTCTATGCGGAGTCAGCCAAAAGTTCACATAATTTTATTACCCCCCTTGCATTACGCGAAACCAAGTACTTCAGAACCGTCGTTCACTGAGTCGTAAACTCAGCTGCCGGAGGCACCACCTGCGACATGAAGTCACTTGGAGACCTTTTGCACGTCTGCAAAGTCTGTCACCCGACGCACAACAAATGGTTAATTTCTTTACTTAACTAGAATTTATATTGGAGGCCTCTAGTTAGTGTTGTTGCCGGCCCCTTGGTTAACAAAAATAAAGACTTGCTTTATTCCTTAATATTAAACGCTGTTGATGACCTCTGTCATCTAGCGCACAACAAGCACTTCTCAAATGCTTGACCAAACACCTTCGCATTTCTTTGATTTTCCAATGGTCCCACATGTTACGATATTATAGCTTACATCTCTGCATCCCTCGGTGTTTCATTACCCCTTTTCATAAGGGTCTGCTACTATACCTATCTCTCGTTAGTATATAGTTACGCCAGACTAAGTATGAGACTTTTATCGGAATCAAGCTCTTTTCCGATACAAGAGTACAATTCGTAAAACCCTGTTCTTTGTAAACATCAATCTGGCCAGAGGCGATCACAGAGGCGCATGGCTGTACACATGTATACAACAAGGTCTTGCCAACCTGCCATCCACTTGGTGTGTTATTAACATAAATTTATTCCCGATAGGAATCAAATTCAGTCAAATTTGCAACCAAGTGTGATAGCACTACCATTCATCTTTCAAATCAACTTTGTACTCTTTCATAACACCGACCAGTTCAGGACCAGATAAGCTAACATACCTTTCTTATAAACCAATGTGGAAACCAGGAAATTCAACCCATCTCTAATGCCTCAATCAACAATCTTTGTCTTAATTAGTACCCTCATTGTACTCATTTCCAAAGAGCACAACATACTAGGTGCCATTCAATAATTCCTAACTCCTTATCGTACTAAGTTCAAAATACGAATTTTAAAACTTAGTTTTCACGATAAGAGTCTCCTGAACTCGTAATACTGTACGCCTCCGTAAATTATATTTATTTCCAACTCTTAAACTTATTTCGTAAATGTTTTTCAACACTATACCGAAGTATAGCATTTTCACTAATTGAAGCAATAGTGTTTTTGATAAACATCTTTTTAAAACTAATCCTTATTCTATAAACAGTTGCAATTTCGATATTGATACTCTCGAATGGATAATGATCGTTTTAACGTTCAAATCCTAAGCTTATCAACTAGTTGTTATACTAGTGGATATAAACTTACAATCATATCAATTATCAAAATGCTACAACTAATATAGACATGGTCTTAGTTTACATGAACCGAACTTCAGTTTTGAGATGGAATATAATGTTATGACAGTATTCGAGGAACTTGTTCAGAGACTAAGAGGAATCATGAACTAGTGTCTGGTTCATCTAATTGATTTAGTAAGATATATCCACATGTTATCATAACACTGAAGTGTTATATCAACTTCATGTTTTAGTTATACCTTATAATTCAATAGATCTCCCCAAACATGAATAAAATATCTAGTTCAGTATATTGAACTAAGATACATTATTCACTCTAGACACCTAGCAATCCAGAAAGTATCACATTGCCCCTCAAGCAATGTATTGAGAAATGTCTCATTTCTCAACTAACTTGAAAACACGTTTCAAGTTATAACACTAAGGTAGTGCCTTACCAAAGTGTCAGACTCAAATCCACTTGAGTCTTTATTTATATGATTATGGCCACCTCATGTGATCATAACCAAGTTTGATATTGAGCGCTCCAAACTCAATATTGAAGAGATATCATACCATACTTTGACAAGTCATTTATAACCAATCTTAAAAGATTGTCACAAATTCTGCAAAGTTTAAATATAAATATCTCAACAGATGAGGTGATAGGAAACCTCATATTTTAACCGGATATTGGACGAACCTTGAACTACAATCATCAAGAAGGGACACCATCTTCTTGAGCTAATCCCGCTACACAATATCATACTTACAAGAATATTGAACCAACTCAAGGAACACCATCAAACCTTGAGATAAAATAACAACTAACCCAAGGAATACAATCAAACCTTGAGTCAAGAATAGTTCTATTTTTCAATATTCCGAAAGATTGAAGATACATACTTTATTTATTCTTTAAGTGCCCACATTTGCGACCATGATGCAAAGTCAAGAAACCGTCTTTTGAATAATCGTATTCGACTCTAAAATGAAATTGATATTGAAAATCAATATCAACTTTAATTCTCATCGAACACCGACTCTTGAGGAGGTACATGCACTTAAACCTCCAATGGAAATCCGACTATTACTAGCTCATTGGTAATTCTCAACATAAGTTATCAAACTTAGCAAGTTTCCTTACTTAGTCGATAAACAAAGTGAAGAATCCCAAATCATGCTCTTCTTAACCAAGGAATCACCCTTGTTCAAGAGCTTATCCCACATTGCAAACAACGTTACAATTTCAAGATTAAAGAGTTAACAATGAAAATGCACAAGTGTGCGCCGAACGCCTTCACTATGCAAGTCCTTATTACTCAGTAAACTGAAAATGTAAACGTATGTTTCCAACATTTCTCTTTCTGATAGATCATGCCATCTATCCCAAAACTATATCGATAAGAAACCGAAATCCTCAAATTATCCAAGTCTCTCTCATGATCCCATATGAGACAACTTCATAATCAAGTTAGTCGAGCTAGCTAACTTGAATACAGAGTGCGCGCTTACAACTAACTAAGGTTTCATGTTATACTTTGTTCAAATCAAGGGACTTGAATTTAGTAAACTATTCCACCTAATGTTACTTGCAGCTAGCGTCATCAAAATATTGCGAACATCAGACAATACTTTGACTACATTGGATCTTCAAACCCATTGCTTAACATATTTATCATATGTTAATATTTGACATTTCTGTTGTATTATAAGTTCATCACCATAGTCTGCTTCTAGAGTTACACTCTCGGAAACATGCACTATAATAAGAGCTTATTTTACACTTTATGTCAAAATGTAGTATTCCTCTTATGTTTGAATATGCCCTTTTTTCCGAAGTCAAAGACGCACATTTGAACATAAGTCTTTCCCCGTTTGAACACTACAGTTGGATCCGATATTGAATCTTGACATAAGCCAAAACTCAAAGGACACTGTCTTTTTCCAAATCATGTGTTATCCCAAATTCAAACACCTTAAAGAAAAAGAAAAATTTTCAATAATGTGTAGCTTAGGATATCACAAGACCACTTCAAGACTTAGTTTGTAAGCCAGAACAAACTAACACGCCACGTCTTGTGGAAACATATGGTAAAGTAACCTGGACAACCTTAAGGTCAAGTAACCTAGAGAAAATGTAACCTGGCATGCAACTTGGAAGTTGCCTTCCGAGTGCTACCTTCGACATTGGTCCATAACCCACACCCACTTATTAAGTAGAGTTTTTGAAGAGTTATAGATCTCAGGACCAACTCTCCGCGCAGAATTCAGACATTAGCCGAAAGTGATAGAGTACTTCAAAAATTTAGAACTAACTAAACCCTAAACACTACACTTTAGGCAGTCCTACTGACCGCAGAGAATGGCTCCGATACCAATTGTCAGAGTTTTAACCCAAAGGGCCAACACGTGGCAACACGTGGCTGCCAGGTGGCCATTTGGCGTCATCACCCTGTGTGAGCAACGCTAAGTTTCCCAGAACAACCCCAACGACCCCTAGGGTTAGACTCTAATGCCCAAGTGGACAGAGACTTAGGGTTTAGCCTAAGTCTCCCTAGAATGTCTGCCCCCAGAACCCTTGAGGGATAACCCTAGTTGACTTAGGGTCTTGCCCTAGAAGACCTAGACAGGCTCATGCCCTAACCCGGAGACGTGTGTTCCACACATACCCCTGACAGAGCTAAGGCATCGTCACTTACCCTTGAGGAATCACCCTCATCCGGGAGTACAACCCCTTTAGGGCGACAAGGGTACCCTGAACCATGACTAACCCCTAAGGGTTTGAGTGGCCAAGTTATACCCTAGACCTAGGGCTAGTACTTAGTGAGACACGAGTGTGCGCCGTAGGCGGACACGAGTGTTCTGCTAAGCAAACTCCCTAAGGCTAGGTTTGGGATAACCCTAAGCACATGACCTTGCGAGTGCCTCACAAAGGGCTCTGCTAACAGTTAGGTTGTTCAACCCTTGAATTCCAAGGAGAACACTCCCCTAGCCAAGTGTGCCAAAGCACACCTAGTTATGAGACCTAACCTCCCTTGAGCGGATGCCCAAGGCTTAGCACCCTAGTGCAAGCACAAGCATGTCTATTTGCTAAGGTATCCAACCCCTTGGCGACAAGCCCATGACATAACCCCAAAGGGCGTGCCTCAGGTGTTGACCATGTGACGTTTAGCCCAGTGTCACATCTCCATGTGACACTGCCTTCCCCGATGTGGGCTATCATGCCATAGCCCTTAGATTCAAGAGTTGCACCAAGTACCACAAACGTGGCTCCTAAATGCCAACTCTAGAACCCCTCAATGAACCCTCAGGAACCAGGTAACGAACCTGTCAAACAAGATCCCACGACAATTGGACAAGGACACGGATGTGCCTTGCTTGGCTGTGAGTGCTACACCTAGCTTGACGTGGAGGAGGAGGCTGGAGACAAGCCTCAACCTCTGCCTCTTGGAACGTGCATTCCGACAAGACCTCCCAGGCATGGATTCGCCAACGTTAAGGGTAAGCTACCCCGAAGGTGGGACGTACCCCTGGCATCTGGAAGTTAGGGCGGTACAACAGAGGGTTGTACCTTAACGACACAAACTAAAGCTTGCACCGCAGAAGAGCAACGAACTCAGTCATGAACTCAGGAGCTCTCCTACGTATACTCTACCTTATTTATGTGACGGAGCCCCCCCCCCCTTTTTTTATATGAGTAAGTGGGCTGGCACTGAAATGCTAGCCTTAGAGAAAATGAGTTGTCCAAACCTAATCCTAAACCTAACCCCTAGGGGGGGGTTTAGGACGTGGGGTTAGGGCAACCCTAGGGTTAGGTCAACCCTAGGGGTGTCCCTAACCCTTATTTTGACAAGCTATACTTTGCGAAAACCCTAACCTGGAACGTCAAAACGGGGGAGAGTTTTCTAAATGGAAGTGCTAGCTTCGCCTAGAGTTTCTTGCAAATACCTAACGACACCCGGCCGACCATCACTAGATACCCAAGTGCACTATGCGGGCCTGTTTCTTCTAATCTAGGGTTGTCACATAATCCAGTAGGTAACAACAGTCAACGTCCAAATAAAGAGGAGTCATAGTAAAAACTATGACACGTATGCAGTCATGGAAGGGTTGAAAGACCAGGCACTTGCTCCGAGTTCGCATCTCGTCAAAATAGCTCATGAAGTCGACATTCGTTCCAACTTTTTCACCATCCTCTCACAGTCCCTTAAGGATTTGAATGGCTTCCTCGCGCATAGCCTTCCAATATAAGTCCAAGGTGAACCACTTGATCCACTCTTTGTCCTGCATGCTCAGTAGCCCAAGTGTTTGTTGTTCTGCCTTGGATTCGAGACGAGTGAGCTTGTTCAAGTATCGGAGTCGCAACATGTTTGAAATATTAGCCTTTGACATCACGTACAGCTTTTCAATGCCCATCCAACGACACTGCTTATGAGAGATGTTCGTCACCTTCTGGAACCACTCCTCCCCCAACTTTGGGTCTATGATAGAGAGGAACTTGTGCATACGCTTGTCATGCTTCTTGTACACTAGCTGCTTTAGGTTCAGTTCAAGCTGTGAATTGCCTTTAGCACTGGTGATTGCTCTGTCGAGATCATCGTCGATCTTGTTCTGCACATAGAATAAGTTAAAAACTTCTTTCTTATCAATCAAATTGAAGGTTACTTTGAAAAGGATCTTTGCGTAGATCAGGTTCGGAAGAGGATGCCAAGCCATCTTTCCTGTTGCACTCTCCTTTCACTTCCGCACCTCAAGATGATCAACCTCCGTGAGTGACTCGAGGATTTTCTGAGTTCCTTCAGTACTAGTGCAGACCGCCTTTACAGCGAGGAGAATATGTGGTAGCGTTGTTTCCACAAATGTTGCTGAAGATCTGTTCATTGAAACTGTAAGTCTAGACCCTTCATGAAAAGAAAAGAAAATACTCACATGTTTATCGATTGGAACATCAAAACAAGTTGAAAATTGTCGAGATTCTCTATAGAAATGAAACTCGATCGAACGCGAATAGCCCATCGCTGGTTGTCCTCTACATCCTCTCGGTAGAGCTTCTGCAAAGCATGTAGCCTATGGTTCCCGTCACAGTAGCTGAACTTGAAGCCCATTGTTTGTACTCCGACTGAGTAAGAGCTTGCTCGAAAGACCAGTGCTGCTCGTACTAAACCGTGTCCTTTGACAGCTCTAATAGCTCCTCAACAGTGAGTGGATCTCTGATGGACAGAATGAACAAGGCCGCATTACATAGATAACTAGCCTTCTTCAACAATGACACCAGCCTGTCCAAGTCCCCTGGGTTCACTCATCGAACCACCTCGTTCGAATGCATTCTACAGATTGGCACATCAGGAGGATCACCAAGTCCCTTGATAGTAATTTTGTCGAGCAGGTTCGCTGAGCTCTCCAAATGTAGGCTAGCTGATATGCTGTATAACTCCTTCAACTCCTTATCACTCTTCACCTTTTTGCCTTTTGGATGAGCTTTCACGCGGCCTCTCTTTTTGCTGATTGCCTCCTCCAAGTCGTCCTCGCTAGCTTCAACTGCCTCTGTCATCTGCACTTGCTCGTTTAGGACTGTAACCTCAACAGATGAAGGAGGCAACTACGACGAGCTCTCCGGGAAATCTGTGATGGTTGATGGAGGCTGCTCCTGCTCAACTGGTATTACTTAAGACTAAGTCACTGGAGGATCCTCCTTTGCTACATTAGATGGTTCTCCTCTCTTTCCTCGCTTGTGCTTCGATATCCTCTTCTCTTCTCGTGGCTCTTCATCAGGCGCAGTCTCTAGTAGACGTTTTGAAGCTCTCACCATTTTGTAAACTCTAAAAAGCAAACACACAAATCAATTGATTCGGAGACAAAAGGAAAAATAAAAATCAAAGATGACTAACCTTGTGGCTACCGACTCAAGCTAGATGGTGCCGACCCTCTCAGTCGGCACAGAAAAGTAGATGAGCAAAACCTGCCGACTGAGACAGGTTGGTGCCGACCCTCTCAGTCAGCACAGAAAAGTAGATGAGCAAAACATGCCGACTGAGACAGGTTGGTGCCGACCCTCTCAGACGGCACTAAAGAGATAATATAAGAAGTATGTCGACTGAGCTAGGATGGTGCCGTCCCTCTCAGACGGCACAAATTGGAAGACCCTTTAACTCTGAAAAATAAATTATTTGAGACGCAAATCATAAAATAAAGAAATTGAATAGACCTTGTGTCTGCTGACTGAGCCAGGATGGTGCCGTCTCTCTCACACGGCACAAATGGGAAGACCCTTCAACTCTGGCATAAAAAAAACACATTGTGATATGGATATTTGAGCCGCAAATTAAAGAAAAAGAAATTGCACAAACCTTGTGGCCGCCGACAGAGCAGGATAGTGCCGACAATCTAAATCAACACAGAAATCTCGATTGATTTACTTGGGCGCTGCACAAATCGACTTGAAATGGATGGTGCCACTCCTCTCAAGCCCCTTGGAGGAGATTTCAGATATCAAATCTGAGATAGAAAAAACCCTAGCCACAATGGAAATAGTAAACCCTATCTACCAAAAAACCCTAACCGCAATGAAAACAGTGAACCCTACGGAATAAATGTGACATTAATATTTAGGGTTAATATTAAAATATGTGAATAATTGATAAAGGTGACGATATTTCAAATCATAAAAGGTAATAATTAAGTTAAATTGGTGATACTAGAGAGGATAGCATTAAGAACACTGTGAGCTGGGCAGCGTAGAATTAATTATATACAAAAGTGTATTCACGTTTACTATCAACGATTATAATTTTTTTTGGCAAACGAGAGTGTGTTTAATCTTTTGCTTTACTTTCCTAAACCACCAAGCTTTCTCCTTGCGTTGTCATGGGCAGAGTTACATATAAAGGCATTGACAAAGATTTCCCAGTCGATGAAGATGGAAATGCTTTTGTGTTTGAACATGATCTTCACTTTGCTTTCAACATTCCTTGTTGGTTCAGTATACATGTGGTTCAATTGATGTCAGTTTCTGCAAGTTCTAGAGAAGATGTGAAGTTGTTACCAGAAGGTAATGCATCAAACCAGTTTGTCTTTTACACATTGTGCCTGGTAAAGGGCCCGTTGTTCAGGTTGCAGACAAAGGTGCGTGAGGAATCCATGCTGGTGTGTCTTCTAAGAGTAGACAAATGTAGGATAGGGAAGGATCTCATTGGTTCATCTGAAGTTAAACGAGTCTCTAAACTACCAGAGATATACAATGGAAATGTCATTTACGAACTTCCTCCAAAGAAAGAAAGCATAGAGAAGTACTTGGGGATGAATTGCAAGGATGGCTGCTACCATTGGACACACCCAAGCACAACACACTGGCATGTTTCGGCGCGAGTCAGTCAAAGTTCATGTGTCGAAAATCTCAAATGCATCAATCCTACCTGCCCCTACTTGGCTTTTGAGAAGAAAGCAAATGAATGTCACTTCAAGGGTGTTGTGGAGAAGGCAAAGACAACTGAGTCAAGCAAAGTAAAAGGCATGAAATGTAAGCATTGCGGAGAGGAGCCATTGCTAGTGCACACTTGTCCAGCTTATATGTACTACATTCTGCCAAACAACATTTCTTTTACAAGGTTGTTCATTCACAGAGGTGTTCATCAGCATCCAGTCAGCCCCTCAGTGTCAGCTTCAAACATTCAGCGTGCTAGATTTAGTGTCAGCAATGTGGTAAAGAGCAGTCCACGAACCAATCAACGAGTGATTGAGTTTCAAGCTGCACGTGAGCTTATCTTTGAAGAACTTTTCAAGGAAGAAGGAGAAGTCTCATACATTGGTTTACTCTCAAAACTTGAACCTTTAACAAACCATTGAAGGTATTTTTCTTTAGATCTCTACACACTGACATGACCTTTCCTTTAGGACTCGGGACTGGATTACACAATCAAGACAGAAGGAGACACACTTTAGAGAGGGTTACGAGGGTTTTCTGGAGCTGAAGACAAAGTTGCCAATACCTTTCATTCATGTTATACATGTTCCAGGGATGGAACTGCATGGTGCTGAGGAGCAGCCTCTGATCTTCAAAATGACAGTTGAGGGACCGGGTTCAGGAGTTGACTACATCAGAAGGTGTCAAAGTGGAGGAGACCTTCATGATCAATGGGTTGTTCTGGACCACACACACCGTATACCAGACTGGGCGACAATTGGAATACATCTTTATGACCCATTGTAAGTTGTAAAACTCTTCATAACACTTTTTAATCTTTGTTATCTAATGCTCTCTTACAGTGTCAGATCCATGATGACTATAACTTACGCAGATATGTGCCACAAAGATAATGTTGCAGTGCTGAAGTTCTTGAACACAATGCTAGAGGTTTGTAAGAAACAGGGTTTGGAGAATGTCAGCTTTGTTGGTTTCATGTCGGATGGCTGGAGCGATATGGATAGCCTTGCGCCAAGTATTCAACAACGGAGAAAAGATGAAAGGGAGGGAAAAAAGCTATCTGTTTCACTTTATGCAATTCGTGCGTCAGGTGACAAAGAAATGGATCGCAGAAGAATATCGCAAAAAACACATGAAGCTTGCTCGTGCCTGGCCTGCAGCACTGAAAACAATCTAAGAAAGAACAACTAGCAATTCTCGAGTCTTTTTGGGAAGGACAAGCGTCAAACATTCGTGCTTTGAAGACATGGATGTCTTGGTGGATCAAGCATGAGGACCACATCTCCATGGCAGAACTGGGAGACATGGACTCACGAGCGTTCCAACTACAAACAATGCTGAAGTGATTCACGCGAGAGCAAGAAGAGCAAGATTGGCCAAAAGAGTACCACTACTGGAGGCGACAATGTTAGACCTCACCGATGCAGTTATGCAGAGTGCGAAGGTGAAAGCGGCAATAGAAGGGAGGTATACAGGGTTAGGTCCTTCGAAGGAAACTCTGTTGAAACAAGTGCAACGCAAACTCTCTGAGAGGAAAAGTGTATCTCCATCAACAATTATCAATCTGGTGGAAGACGAGGAACACTTGACCAACTCGGAGTTCACGAGTACCACTAACGTTCGAGTGCAAACTATTAGGAGAACAGTCACATGAACAGAACAGTCTGATGCTGGACATTCACACAGACATGATGTAGAGTACACAGAGCGGGTGGTCCAAAACAACAGGAGAAAGAGGTTAAGGTTCGAAGAGGTTTTGGAGAGAGAGATTGCACAAATAGAGTGGGCCATCAGATGAATCGGAGCATCCAATAAGGTTAAGTGTTTGGGGATGAATCAGGAAGGAATTGCTATGTGTGGAAAACCAATCGGTTATCCAAGCAGAGTGCCAACACCAGGATTCTATGGAAAACGAATGTACAGTGATGCCTTGGGGAATGAGGAGTATGTACAACAGATGATGTGGTTCTGCCCAAAAGATTCAGGGTGTTTCATGCAGCCAAACGGCAAAATTCTTCAGTCAAGAATTCCAACACCACCAACGGTTTGGCATGTGCTCAAGGAAACGAAGTTGACAAGTGAGGAGGTCAGATAACTACAGGATGCAGGCTTTGTTCTGAAAGGTTTACAGGGGACAGTAGGAAGAGTAGATGAGGGTTAGAAGGACAAAACACCATCGCCACCACGTGGAGCTGGATCTACAACAATTCCACCTTTCGAAGGACGCATGGTCCGGACTCCAACAAAAATGTCTAAGGAACAAGAGAAGAATTTCCACAAGGCCAAGATGTTTTTTAGGTCGAGTGAAAAATGTTGAAGTGACAGTTAAAGGACAGAAGGAGGCTTTCGGTAGGAAATGACTATGCAAAGGTGACTATTAGTACTTATCATGCATGCAGTTGTTTACCTTTCAGAAGAGCAAAAGTTGGAACCCATGTGTACACATATACTTCATCTACAGCCATGTGCTTGGCTTGAACCCGGACGTCACATATTTTTCTACAAAGGCAATCGCTCAGTGAGATGGAAGTCCACTATTTGCTGGTGAATTGCAACAGTGTTTATGACCCACCGGTGCTACAAGGATAAATGGTTTACATAAAAATGCTTTGTGTGAATAGTAATTTATTGAACTTTTTTATAAAGTATTAAAAAATTTCTAAAAATTTAAATGATTTATTTGTTGGTCAGCAAATATTAAGTCAGTGGACATATTAAAAAAACTTATATCAAAAATTATTCTTGAGAATATTCTAGAATATGCTAGAATATACCTGGAATATCCGTGAATATACTAGAATAATACGAAGCCTCCTTTTCGCCGAGACCCCAACCCCGTAGACCATGTCTAAACCTCCAGAGCCAAGCTTCTCAATTGCCACAAAGACAGCATCAACCATTGCGTCAAACAGATTTTTGTAACCATAGTTGCCATCTTGAACAACCACGTTGTTACTGCTGAAAGTCGCATAGTCAAATGATATGTACTGCTGATTTTCTCTCCATGCGTTTATAGTGAAAGGAAAGCTGTTCTGTTTTAAAAAGTGAAGTAGCGACTCTTAAATTTAATAAAAGAAGTCAGTATATTAATCACAACACTTGTGTGTCTAGAGAGGAACAATACCCCGATTTACTAATTGCTCCAGTAAGCCAGCACCATCACACGCACGCACACTCACACAACACACAAACAACGTAAGCTAGTACCACCATCACACGCACAACGTTAGGAAGCAGCAATTAGACGGTGCATCAATAACAGAAGATCAACTCGGATTGTTCATACTATTTTTAATTCTGAAATATATAGGATACATATGACAAACATACAAAGCTGTTAGGAGTTAAAAGTCAGTTAACGATTTTTCGAGGAGACGGATACAAGAAAAGGGTATCTTTGTAGGACGATAAGAAGACTCATGTCATGACGAAGGTGCGACGCAACCATCAGTAGAGCAGTTCCCCATCTACAGCAGTGAGACAAGCGCTCGGTGACCTTGAAGAATGTTGAGAAGAGTGTTGCCCTGCACCAAAAAGTGAAGTGATGAGTAACAATCAGAATTAAGTAACCTTGCTGCACCGTCTTATCACCGCTTCCACTGTACAGTACTCCATCCGCTGAGACCGCGAGAGCTGAAACACCAGTAATCAGTGTGCTCTTGCCACTTGGCAATCGGCTGTTTCTCAAAACGGCTCTGCAACTTTCCAGGCACACACAGTTCCACCGTAATCACCCGTAAAACAAACCTGCGAGGCTTCATCTGCTGCCAGAGCCAATATTCTTTGAGGATGTTGGCCTTCCCAACACCACCTGAAGGCTCCAGTCTTTTCAAAAATAATGAGGAGGCACTCAACTCAGCAAGGTCGTCCCACATGGTTAAAAGAGGGAGAAATTTCGCAAATCAGGTAAGATGACATACCGCAGATCGCAAGACAGCTGACACAGTCCGAATGGCCTTCCAGCTTTCTCACGGTGGCTTCCGCTGATGACGGCTCAGGCTCCTCCTGGTTAGGTTCATCTACTCCAGGGATGAGGCCCTGAAATCCAAGACACCAGAGTCTTCTCTTGCACTCAGCGTGAGAAACTGCATGGCCCGTATATGCGCTTAAGATGGCCCATGGTTGGTATTTGATCGGCTTGGTGAGTAAGACACTGAGACAGGATTTTTTGTGGGAGCATGCTGTGTTTCTAAGTGATTATCTGAATCCACAATTCCTTGTAGGTTTGCGTGAAGCAAGAAGTCCGACTTCTCTCAAATTTAAACGGTTCCTGGAGATTCAGACTTCTCTCAAATTTAAACGGTTCCTGGAGATTCAGACCATGTTAGTCAAGGTAATACTATTTCAGCACGCACGCATCAAATGTTATCCCTTAGAAGCTACAAGGCTCAGCTCTCACACAAAAAAATCAAATGCCAAGTGATTATATCTTTTATTGAACTATCAATGAATATTAACCAAATATCTCTTTGGGAAGCAACACCTCGTTGATACAAAAATAGCAAATGGTTTCTGATCAAGCATTTTATAAATGATGTTTGCCTCGACCACTCCCGTTCCAATTGTCACTTGCAATCCTCCTCCCCAGTACTGTAGCATGAGCCGGTAACCCGCACCTTTCCTCCTCGAGGCAAGAGTTTGTAAAGGAGCATTAACAGCTTCAAAATCCTCAGGCCCATAGTAACTGGGAACAATGTGGTACCTAATGGTTCTCCACAGCTGAACATCTGTAGGGCGTACCTTCTTGACGAAATCCTGAAACATGGCGTCGTCTGGAACAAACATAGTAAAACTCTGCAGTGACTCAAGCTGAGGAAGAAGATCCAGCATCTCCAGATATTCCAGAAACCTGTTGTTATAGAACCGGGAGCTCTTCAATGCTGCATAAGCTTGCACAGCTAGCGGTGAAGCGGGCGGTCGGGTGCTTGATCTCCTGAGCTCCCTAGGAATTAATAACATGGTAATCTCATAAGCCATTACTGGATCATACTCGATAGTCTGTGCAATATGTACCATGGATTCTGAACTGGTTGTAACTAGAAAACCTGGCTGAATCATCAGTCTGAAAGAAAAAGAGCCATTAGATGCAACTGTTGTCACCCACTCACTGCTGGTGACGGCACGTAAGTCATCATGTGTGTAGAGCTTTGGAAGTGCATGGTACATAAGCAGCTGTACAATTTGGTCATCTGAGAGCCTCTCAAGAAAATCCTGAATCCAAATGCTCTGAAATGCAACGTCAGTAGGGGCAATCAAAGTGAGAGCATCGAAGGACTTGAAGACTGCACTGATATTGTACTCGTGGACAAGGGAAAGAAACGAATCGAATGTGCCTCCTGTAGCCATAGTATATAATACACGATCAACAACGCTGTGTGCCTCAGTGTGATTCTGCATTCCTGCTGATACTACGATCGTGCAAGCAAAGAAAATCAATTGAGCGATACAAGCCATGACTGATGAGGACACAGATTGCGTCTTCAAGTTTTATACAGTTTCATATAACTTCTGCTCCACAGACTATTTGAAGCTTGTATTTAACCAACGGTTGTCATGGTTGGTAACCTGATACCAATGCTTGTGAATTACATTTGTTCCATCAATATAAAGCAATAGTTTATTAAAATCAATAATAGTTTGCAGTACCACTAAGACAATTTAAATAAATAATATTAAAATTTATATTTGAATATAAATTTAAAATTTAAAATGTTATATATATTTAATATAGTATTGTAAATTAAACTATATAACATATAGTTAAAAATAAATATACACTCTTTCTAAATTTCAGATTACGTATAAAAAATAACAGTAAAATTTTATTACATGTGACATATTTAAACAGTTCAAAAGGCCCATAATAGATCGATGAATACAAGAAATTTTAAATTAAGGTTTATTACCAACTCATAATGGGTAAAATACCTCACCGCCTGTGTCTCTCTTCACGAAGCTCAAAACAACAATGCACTGCCATAGTCTCAACGCACTGAGAGTGTCTTATCATAGTTACGGGGAGAATTATCTATGTTGCTCAGTGACATCTATCCATCCAGTCGCTTGCTTTCCAACTCAGCTCTGGAGCTAGAATGCACCGATTGCATTTGCACAGGAATCCCAGCACTCTCCAGGCATGCCATGGGATCAAGCAACTGAATTATCTCATCCCGAAGAGATTGAAAATAAATACACGACCACCGCATGCCTCCTCAGCCTTGCCATGTCCAAGCTTAACTCTGCTCCATAACGAGTTTGGGAATGCCTCTCTTTCTGTTATGTGGACATCCCTGTAGAACTTGTTAAAGCAGGCTGTGTAGCTCGAGACTGCAAAGCCCTCAGTTTCCTGAGGGCCGGCCTGTCTGTAAGCTCCTTGCCCGAGGAAGACCTCTGCTCTTGGTCTGTGCTGAAAACCTGGCCGAATCGAATAATAGAAGCATTGGATGCACTAGTTCGCACCCACTCATCATGGGTGTGAAATGCAGGCAAGAAATGTAGATTTTAGGACTGCACTGAGATTGTTCATGTGGAGAAAGACACTGCAGTATTATATCAATCTTTTATGCTCCAAACACCAGCAATACTCAACTAAAGTATTAATTCAAAGTCATCTACTTGTTCAAAACAATACTTAACTACACTGCTTCATAGTAAATGTATGTTTCTTCTAAATTAAAAGAACATACAAGATGCATGCACGACGTAATATAATAATTGAATACCATTTGTGTTGTCCTTTATGTTTACTGAACGAGATCATTTTGCCAGTATAAATATCACTCCACTCAGAGTTAATTATTACAAAAAAACTCCAATATTACATTAGAAAGTGTTCACTTGTGGAATTCAACGAATAGACAGGTGTACCATCATGGTAAAGTATACCCCAGCATTGCTCCACTGGGTCCCCTCCCTTCTGATTCTCGTTATACAGAGCAAATATATACGTCTCCAGGTAACCTGGGCGTCTGGGAGTCCCGACGTTTGATTCTACCTTCCTTATAAGCCTTGAATTATATAGTTGTGCAAACTCTGGACATGCTCCATCACCTTGTCCATTAGGCCAACCCGTCTCACCTACGATCATGTCTAAACCTCCATAGCCAAGCTTCTCAATTGCCACAAAGACAGCATCAAACATTGCGTCAAACAGATTTTTGTAACCATAGCTGCCATCTTGAACAACCACGTTGTTACTGCCGAAAGTCGCATAGTCAAACGATATGTACTGCTGATTTTCTCTCCATGGAAAATATGGATAAACGTTTATAGTGAAAGGAAAGCTGTTCTGTTTTAAAAAGTAAAGTAGCGACCGCATCACCTAGTCAAATTCAATAAACGAAGTCAGTATATTAATCACAGCACTTGTGTGTCTAATGTCTAGAGAGGAACAATACCCGATTTACTAATTGCTACAGTAAGCTAGCACCATCACACGCTGAACAACGTGTGCTAGCACCATCACACGCGCGCGCGCACACACACATGAACAACGTAAGCTACCACCATCACATGCACACACACCCACAACACACACGCGCAGCACACACACGTGAACAACGTGCAAGCGCAGTCTCAACTTATCTCTAGTATGCGTGCATACGTACACATGTCGTCGCGTGTGCATGCAACGTACATAGTTACATCTACATACTAGACACCTATGAAGCACGTTATAGTATGCATGTCTATGTATTCAAAATGTGTACCTCACTGACATCATCACTAAATGTTCCCTCTGACGGGGGATAAGAAGTAGACAACGCATTCATAGCAATAGGAGTTGTTAGCTTGATGTCTTGAAGATTGTACATGTCTAGCGCCCTTTTGACATTCTGCATAGCTGGTACCAAATCGCACTGAGACACGTATCTGTCGGGTAAAACCTCGTTGCCCACGGCTATCAACTCAATTTTTGTGCCAGAAGAAACAAACGGCAGAACGCTGTTCTTCACCCATTCTTCGGCTGCTTCCTGTTTCAAAGAAAATGTAGATATATTCTGATTGCTTACGGTGACAAGAAGGGATGTGTCCGTGCCACTAAACACAGACAAAACTTCTTCGTCTGCATCGAAAATCTTGACATTTTCGAAGTTTACGGACAGAGATTTTATGATGCGTACGGTGTCTGCTGGCGATGGTAAGTCGTTTGCCCCCTTCCGTAGTTGATGCCAATGGCATCTGTAAAAGAAAACGAAACATAAGAAATTCGGAAAGAAACATGGTGGTTATTAACAAACCAGTGGCACAGTGGTGGAAAGAGAGGAAGCAGAGCACAAGAACTCCATAACTGAACATCTTCCAATGTAATTAATATTAACATTGAGAAGAGTGAGATTTATAGTGGCGAAACGATCTCTTTCCTTGTTTCAGTGAACATAAAGGACAACACAAATGGTGTTTAATTATTATGCATGCATCCTGCATGTTTCTAGCCATACATCTACTCTGAAGAAGTATAGACTGAGTAGCTAACTTTGAATTACTATTTACTTTTGGTGTTCCCGCGCATCAAGGATTAAGCTGGAACCAAACTAGCGAAGATTAGCTAAACTTTTCTTCCAATCTTTTATTGTGTCATTTTACAAATCTACATACTAGATATATAAAAATGTCCCTGCACAGAAAATTGAGGGTCTGGCCAAGTCGAACAGAGCAGAGGAGGAGCTTACTCTCTTTCTCCATGATCATAAAAATTTTGAAGCCTACAAATGCATAAGTTTCTTTGTATCCTTGGAGGAGATTACAGACATGCCCTCAGGATTCAGGAAAGTGAGGGGCCTTGCAGTCTATACAGACTTCAGCAGGACGAGAGGCGGGAAGACTAGACATGTTGGTACAATCTATTTGTGGATTATGAGGTAATTCTAATAGTGAGAATCGGCGACCTTACTCTCGTGCAAAGATTGGACCATCTACTACAAGTGTGACATACGCCGAGAAATATCCTGCGGATTCCGTTATGATCGTTATTAACCATGAACCATGAAGCTCATGCACTTCAAGCATCTTACCATAGTTACAGGGAGACATTGCACGTATTATTCCTGCTACGTCTCTCTGTTACTCAGTGAGTGTCCGCCTCCGTCTCCCCTCCTTGTCCTTGCTTTACAGGCCAACAGCAGTGAGCGATGACAGACAGGAACTTGTACATCCTGCTCACAGTACTCAGAATGCACCGGTTGCACTTGCACACTCTCCGGGCATGCCACGCAAATGAGTATCTCATCCCTACACTGAGACGAAGAGATGAAAACACATACACGTGCAGCTATGTGTCCAGTAACAGCCACACAAGCACTGCATCCTCGTCTCAATACACGATTATTTCCCTTGTCTCAACCTTGACATGAATGTTTCAACACACGGATTTTTCACACTACCAAAATGCTCGTGTATATCCGTGTGGTCAAGGACGATAACGGCTACAAATCCTACCCGTTATCATCTTCATCTCTGGTTTGTCGCCCCCAGGCAGCGCCGCAGAAGCCCATACGACAGATCTGCTGCATGTCACGTAACTCACCCAGATAATTATAATTTGATGAAACTTAATTATGTCAGAACGAGTACACATTGATTGTAGTTGCTACGGCTACGTAAAGCTTGCGGTTGCCACACACGCTCGACATAACAGGGAGTCGAAACTCATACACTTAATGGCTTCTTCCTCAACAGTATCATCCTTCACTCGGCGAACCTGCTTACTCACCAATCAAAAACAAATTCAATTGACGAGACTATCCCACCTTGACGGACATGTCCCATCCGCTTGTTACTAGGCAATCTCCTCCCATATAAGCCAAGCTTGATACAACCCCGTCGTGAACTTTAGTGCAGCAGGAACATTCCCCGTTCTTCCACACCTGTGGAGTTGAGTGAGGATATATCACAGAGGAGAGAGAAAGGAACTACAACCTGGACGCACCCGTTGTCGTGAGATGACATCACAACACCAGAGCCCGGTGACACCGCTAGCGCCCGGACTGCACCACTGTCGCTGCCTCCTAAGACTGCCATGGGAGTGTGCTCACTGCGCAACCAAATCCGGATGCAACCATCCCAACTCCCCGAGTAGAGCAGTCCCCCGTCTACAGCCAGTGCCGAGACAAGCGCTCGGTGACCTTGAAGAGTGTCTAGAAGAGTGTAGCCCTGCACCAAAAGTGAAGTGATGAGTAACGATCAGAATTCCGAGGTTAAGTAACCTTGCTGCACCACGCCTTTACAGTCTTGTCACCGCTTCCACTGTACAGTACTCCATCCGCTGATACCGCGAGTGCTGAAACACCAGTGAAGCGCCAGTCAGTGTGCTCTTGCCACTGGGCAATCGGCTGTTTCTCAAACGGCTCTGCAACTTTCCAGGCACACACAGTTCCACCGTAATCACCCGTAAAACAAACTTGTGAGGCTTCATCTGCCGCAAGAGCCAATATTCTTTGAAGATGTTGGCCTTCCCAACACCACTTGAAGGCTCCAGTCTTTCCAATATAATGGTGTTTATCAGTAAGAGATCAATTTACAAACGTGTAAGAGATTACCTGCAACGACCATGCTCGAACTGTTTTGTCAAAGGAGGCACTCAGCAAGGTCGTCCCTGAATCACATGGTTAAAAGAGAGAAATTTCGTAAATCAGGTAAGATGACATACCGCAGATCGCAAGACAGCTGACACAGTCCGAATGGCCTTCCAGCTTTCTCACGGTGGCTTCTGCTAGTGATGACGGCTCAGGCTCCTCCTGGTTAGGTTCATCTGCTCCAGGGATGAGGCTGTGAAAGCCAAGACACCAGCATCTTCTCTTGCACTCAGCGGGAGAAACAGTGCATGGCTCCTCCTCCCCGTATATGCGCTTAAGATGGAGTCGGACTTGGCCCATGGTTGGTCTTTGATCGGCTTGGCGAGTAAGACACTGAGATAGGAATTTTGTCAACGGAGTCGGAGCATGCTGGGTGTCTAAGTGATTATCTGAATCCACAATTTCCTTGTAAGCTTGCGTGAAGGACGAAGCCGGACTCGGTAGGTTGAGAAGCAGATGGAGAAGAAAACATGAAAAGGACCATACGTCCGCTGACTCACTCACAAGGCTCTGGCTTTTCCCTGACAATGCCAAGAGCATTTCCGGGCTAGTATATTGCCAGGCTTGCAGTTCCATTCCTGTCGAGACATGCAGGTGCATGGTATTCCGCAAGTGTAACGCTCCATTCCAATGCAGCACAATGTGGCCAAACTCACTGACTTGAAATATCTCGGTCCCAAACACGCCCAGGGCTGTGCCTTGAGCGTGCAATTGCACAAAGATCTCGCAAATCTCTAGAGCCGAACCCAGCAACGCCCGCTCTCCTTGCAATCGCTTGTCACCCAAAAAGTCAGCAATACCCAGCGTGGAGTCTACGCCCGGTACCTTGTTCACCAAGTACAGCTTGTTATCATCACTCAACCACATACCCAACATAGAGCACACCGAATGACACATGGGAGCTAGCCTGGACAGAAACATAACTTCCTCTCTAAGGTCCCGTGGCAGACACTGCCACAAGTACAAGGCTTCCTTGATCATGCTGTCGCCAGCATGAAGAAGAAGTAAAGACACGGAGTAATACTCGCCTTGGTCACCCAGACCTCCAAGCACAAGACATTCGTCATCAGACGCCCAAGTCTTGCTGAAATTACAAGCCGGAAGCCGGGTAAGTAGATGGCTTAGAACCATACGGCCATGAGTTGCAAGACCCACCTTGGCAATCCGGCGGCGGATGCGAGGAGATTGGGGACGACGACGACCAGAGATAACGCGCAATAGCTCTATGTTCTTAGGGAGTGACGCCGGAGTTACTAAACCTGTGATATGGAAGCACTCAGGACACCGAAGAAGAAGCCACTGGCGCTGCTGATCGGTTTGTGTCTGTAATTGGGCGAGACGCTCAACGCAATCATGACAGAGGGTGTGGCCGCATCCCTGTACCCTAGGAACTGCTCGTCGTCATCAAACGATTGCAAACAGACGCAACACTCAGCTTCCTCTTCCTCTCCATTCCGGCTGACCTAATCCTAATTACCTGTGGAATCACTTTACATTAGAATCAAATTCCGTCGTTGAAAATAAGATCCCTTTTTTAAAAGTTATTGAAGATGGATTCTTTAAGTAAATGCACTGTGAAGAACAATAGCGGACATTCAAAATATTTAATATACATGTTATTGACATTAATTAAATAATTAATGTTGAAAGACATGTATTGTAAAGCTCCTCAATTATGGATATGAATTTTATATTCACAAGTAAAACGAATGTATTGGAACCACTTAAAACATATTTCTAAAAATATGTTTCTACTTGAATTACTTTAACATACGTATGAACATAGGAATGCCCTTGTGAATATTTTAAAATAAATGTACATAGGTTATCCAACGTTGATTTACACTAGAATCGTAAAGAATGTACAGAATAGGATGGAATTGGTGAATGAATATGAAGCTAGGTCTCAAGTTAATTATAATAATGTTAAAAAATAAAAATAAAGCTTTATTTTTTGTTAACCTAAAGGTTGACAAATAATATTAACTAGAGGCCTTCAATATAAATTATAATTAAAATAAATTAATTAATTAAATTTATTATATGTATTTAGATGATAGACTTTATATAGGTGAATTAATATTGTAGATGGTACCTTCACTAACTAAGTTAACAACTTGATATTAAAATACTTAACTTTGCATAATGCAAGGGGTAATGAAAATTATGTAAGTTTTTCTACATTTTCAAAGGCGAAAAATGAAAGGGTATTATAATTTTTACTATGTTACTTTGAGTTTCACTATTGTTACATATCGAGTTATGTTGACGAGCTCTAAGTGTAGTAAAAATAGTTTTGCTTAGTGTACTTTGGTAGTTTGATTGCGTGTCACTAAGTATTTGCAAGAAATTATATGTGAAGGTAGCACATCCATTTAAAAATTGATTTTGATGTTTTAATTAAGTTTTTTGGTCAATTTTAGTGAGTCCGATGTGTCAAATATAGGGTTGTCCTAACCCCAACCTAATCCCCATAGAGTTAGGTTAAGTTAGGTCTACTCACTAACACTATGGTTGGCATTCCTTGTTAACCCACTCGGTTTGTCACTTGTATAAGGTAGAGTATATATATTCAGATTTTTTAGTTTCAAAAAGAGCTCTTACTAGTGCAAGCTTAATCTTGTATCGTTAAAGCACAATCCATATTATCATAGTTTTTATTATGATTATTCTCTACTTTGGAAAGTTAATTGTTGTTACCTAGAAAACTTTAGGTAAAGTTAAAATTTACCTTTTAAAAAATTTTTATCTTAATTTTTTGTGTCTTAATTAGGTTTCTAGTTGGTTCTAGTGTGATAGTTTTTACTATGACGCTTTAGGCCGAGATGTGTGACGAACCCTAATTGTAGTTAGAAACATCCCTGCTTAGTGCACTTAAGTGTTTAGGGGTAGTCTGGCCGGCTGTCACTAGGTACCTCGAGAAACTCTAGGTAAAGGTAGTATTTACCTTTTAGAAAACTCTCTCCAGTTTGATTGTCGGAGTTTTAACCTAAAAGGCTAACACGTGACTGCCAAGTGGCCATTTGGCATCATCACCCTATGTGAGCAACACTAAGTCTTCCAAGATAACCCTAAGAATCTGACTCAGGGGCCCAATTAGGCAAAAGACTTAGAGTCCCACCCTAAGTCCCCTAGAATGACCATCGAGTATGACCATCCCTTGAACCCTAGAGGATAACCTGAGTATGACCATCCCCTGAACCCTAAAGGATAACTTGAGTAGACTTTAGGATCCTGTCCCAATAGACCTACACAGGCTCATGCCCTAACCCCACAAAGGAAATGTGTCTCACACATACACCCGTGATAGAGCTAAGGCATCGTCACTTACCCCTCGAGGAATCACCCTCATCCGGGAGTACCCCTTTAGGGCGATAAGAGGTACCTTGAACCACAACTAACCCCTAAGGATTTGAGTGGCCAAGTCATACCCTAGACCTAGGGCTAGTACTTGAGGACACGAGTGTGCGCCGTAGGTGGACACAAGTGTTTTATTAAGCAAACTCCCTAAGGCTAAGTTTGGATAACCCTAATAAATGACCTTGCAAGTGTCTTATGATAAGGCTTTTACTAATGAGCTTAGGTTATTCAACCCCTGGATTCCAAGGAGGACACTCCCCTAGCCAAGTGTGCCTAAGCACACCTGGTTACGAGACCTAACCTCCCTTGAGCAAATGCCCAAGGCTTAGCTCCCTAGTGCAAGCACAAGCATGTCTGTTTGTCAAAGTATCCAACCCCTTGGCGACAAGCCCATGACACAACCCTAAAGGGTGTGCCTTAGGCGTTGAATCGCGTGACGTCTAGCCCAGTGTAGTGCCACAAACGTGGCTCCTAAATGCCAACTCTAGAACCCCTCAATTATCCCTCAAGACTCGATAAGGAAACCCTATCAATCAAGAACCCACACCCACAGTTGGACAAGGACACGAACGTGCCCTGGTTAGCTGTGAGTGTAGCTTGACGTGGAGGAGGAGGCTGGAGACAAGCCTCAACCTTTACTTCTTGGAACGTGCATCTCGACAAGTCCTCCCAGGCATGGATTTGCCAACGTTAAGGGTAAGCTACCCGAAGGTGGGACCTACCCCTGTCGTCGGAAGTTAGGGCGGCACAACAAAGGGTTGTACCTTAACAACACAAGTTGAAGCTTGCACCGGCAAAAAGCAACAAATTTAGTCATGAACCCAAGAGCTCTTCTATATATACTCTACCTTATTTATGTGACGGAGCCCCCCCCCCCCCCCCTTTCCTATATGTGTAAGTGGCCCCTTAGTTAATAAGATGAGTTTGCACACTAACCCCTACCCATAAACCCTAACCAAGGGGGTGGGGTTTAGGGCGTGGGTTAGGGCAACCCTAGGGGTGTTCCTAATTATAACATGCCAAACTCATCTTAACTAAGACGTCAAAATCGGGGGTGGGTTTTCTAGAAGGTAAGTGCTACTTTCGCTTAGAGTTTCTCGCAACACCTAAAGATAGCCGGCCAGACTACCCTTAAACACCTAAGTGCACTAAGAAGGGCTGTTTCTCACTACATCTAGGGTAGTACAGTAAGTAACACAATTAAAGCCCAAAGTAAAGGGTCGAGTCATAGTAAAAACTATGATATTGATGTTACAAGATAGGTTTTTCGTTAAATATAGCTTGTTAAAAAAGGGTTAGGACACCCCTAGGGTTGACCTAACCCTAGGGTTGCCCTAACCCCACGCCCTAATACCCCCCTAGGGGTTAGGTTTAGGGCTAGGCATCTCATTTCATTACGGACTGGCATTTCCGTGCCAACCCACTTACTCATTTAGGAAAACAGGGGGGGCTCCATCACATAATTAAGTTAGAGTATATGTAGTGAGGCTTTCTAGGTTCAAAAGAGAGCTCGTTAATCTCCTACCAGCGCAAGCTAAACTTGTGTTGTCAAGGTGTAACCCTCTGTTGTCTCGCCCAACTTCCACACGACAGGGGTACATCCCACCTTTGGACTTCTCACCTTTGTGACAGGGGTACGTTACTTATAAGGAGTTAGTCAAATTCCTTGGGCTAAAAACCTGCTCACAAGTTTAAAGGCATTGCCTGAGTCCACGTTCCACAAAATTAATGGTTGAGGCTTTGCTCCGGCCGCCTCAACCACACCAAACTAGGAATGGGCTTAAATTTCTAAGGGTTGGGTTCCTAATACGGTTTACTTTACTAGATTTTGGGGTTTCCAGAGAGGGGATTCCATGGTTGGCACTTGGCAAGCTGCCTTTGGGCACTAGGTAAAAACTCTAACATCTAGTGAGTTCGACATGTCGGATATGAATAGAAACACCTCTAGGGTTGACATAACCCTAGGGTTGCCCTAACCCCATGCCTTAAACCTTTAGGAGTTAATGGGTTGTTAGGTTAAACTCATCAAGTATATTCCATTGGGAATGAGATTCTTGGTATCTTGGGAAATAGTGTCACAACGAGATGTGACACTAGGCTGGATGACACACGGTACAATGCTTGAAGCATGCTCTTTGAGGTTGTTTCATGAGCTCAATGCCAAGGGGTTGGATACTCTAACAAGCAGGCATGTTTGTGCTCACATTAGCACTAACAAGCAAACATGTTTGTGCTTACATTAGGGTGCTAAGCCTTAGATGTTCACTCAAGGGAGGTTAGGTCTCCTAATTGAATGTGCTATTGGCACACTCAGCTAAGGAGAGGGTCATCTCCTTGAAGTCCAAGGGTTAGACAACCTAAGCTTTTTATCTAGAGCCCATTCGTGAGGCGCTCGCAAGGTCGTGTACTTAGGGTTATCCAAACCTAGCCTTAGGAAGTTTTCTTAACATAATACTTGTGTTCACCTATGAGGTATCACTAATGCATTTCTCTTCTCCTCTTCCCAGTTCCGATTTAGTAATCAACATTTTGCACATAACATTGAAGTAGTTCTGGATGTTGGTTGACACGATCCCACTTATGTGTTTGCTACCGCCCTTCATCCATTCAACATGTTTATGGAGAAGGTTCCAACAGTGCTTTTTAGCAAGTACCAAGACTTTGCAAATGTGTTTAACAAGAAGAAAGCAACCATGCTACCATCTCACTGTCCGTATGATTGACTTATTGATCACATGAATGGGAAACAACCTTCGTATGGACCAATCTATGGTCTTTCACCTACATAATTGGAGACGTTGTGGGCATATGTTAAAAAAAACCTTCTCACCGATTTTATTTGCCACTCACATTTACTAGCCGGTGCCCTAGTTTTTTTTGTCTCCAAGAAAGACCGGAGTTTTCATCTAGTTGTCGACTATCATAAATTGAACAAGGTCACAATGCAGAATTGGCACCTTTGGAATTGATCCCAAAGATGCTAGAACAGCTTTTTGGAGCACACTTCTTCATTAAAGTTGACTTATGTGGAGCATACAATCTTGTTAGGATCCATGAAAGAGACAAGTGGAAGACTGATTTTCTGGTCATCGGAGACTTCGCATGCCAAATGTGGAGTGACTTATAAAGCCTTGGTGGTCACTATGATGCTATTGCCAACGCCCAGTTCTAGAGTCTGTGCTGATAGGCCAGCCTTTACCTCGGGAGATGTTGGAAGGTGCAGTGATGGCCTCTACCCATTGTTGGACCAAAAGCGGGGCAAGAGAAGAACAATCGGAAGACGTGGCAGGCAGAAGGAATTTATATATATATATATTGCATGTCCGGATACAAGATGGCTCCAAAGAAGGTGGAGCACGATACAAAGAAGAAGATGGATTATAAGGACCCTGACCCACTATTAACCTTCCTGCTTATATAGTGGGTCGACTAGTGCTAGACCCTAGGTCCAAGTGGCACTCCCCTACTTGTATGTTGCCCTATGACAAAGTCCTACCCCATAGCATTTATGTGCCTCCCTCACGCGTGTTGTCATGAGTACCTTAGTAGTTAATCCGAACGATTGGATTTAGGCCTCTGTTAAGTGTTGCCTAACAGCTTTCATTATCGATTAGTACATATTGTATCTTCCCGCTTGGCCTCTTGTTCACGCCGGCTGGTGGTTTGACAGTGGTCAAACCACCATCAACCATTTTCATAATCGCTATGGACATTTCGTATACACCATTATGCCATTTGGTCTCATGAATGCCTCAATTATCTTTCAACACATGGTAAATAACATTTTCCATGACTTCCTTGATTTATTTGTCTTGATGACATATTGATATTCTAAAAAATGCCAAGTATGGCAGGTGTTGCAAAGACTTCAAGAGCATGGGTTGTTTGTTAAGCTGGAGAAGTGATGTTTTGATCAATCAAAGGTAGAGTTTGTGGGTTATATCATCTCTACGAATGATGTTCAAATGAATTTTTCAAAGGTACGAATTATTCTCGATTGGGGAGCAACCCATGTGTGTATGTGACATGCAACATTTTTTGAGATTTGTGACCTTCTATTGACACTTCATCAAGGATTTTGCAAAGATTGCACTGCTGCTCACCAAATTAATTATAAAAAACATACCATTTTAGTGGTTCTATTGAAGTTGAGAATACATTTTAGTTACTAAAATCTATGTTTATTTTTGCTTTGATCTTGGTTCATCTAGATCTTGCATTCCTGGAAGTTGACACCTCAGATTATGCAATTGGTGTGTTCTATTACATGAGGGATTTGACAATGTGTTACATCTAGTCACGTTCCACTCACAAAAATTCACATCAATAGAAATCAATTACAACATCTTCAATATGGAGTTGATGTCAATCATGGATTCCTTTGAGAAGTGGCATTATTCCCCGCATGTCAGGACCATGTACAATGACTACAAGAATCTATAATATTGACAAACATTTTGTGTTTTGAATCATCACCAAGCATGGGGGCCTTATCACTTTCACATTTCAATTTCACAATCATGCATCGGTCAAGTTGTCTCCATGGTAAGGCAAATGCACTCTTATTGTGTAGTTATCTTGCACTTGTTCTTGGTGACCTGGTTCTCAACAATCAAAAGTAAGTCTTTCTCGATTCCAATTGCTTTCAAGCTATAGTTTCCAACTCCACTTGATAATAGCTTGACCAGTTAGATCATGGCGGCTCAATCACAAGAAGACTTTATGTGAGATGTGGTCAACCACCTTAGGACATATGCACACATAGGCTATGCAAAGTACCACTTGTGTGATGACCTCTTTTTACCTTCATTCCTAACTCTATGTATTAGAAGGAGAACCTCGCCTTCAAGCTGTTTAGGTTTGTCATGACACTAATACAACTGGACACTTTGGAATTCAAAAAACGATGGGACTAGTACAAATAACTTTTTTGATGGCCACAAATGCAAAGGTATGTCAAGTAATTTGTACGATCTTGTGACACATGTTAATATACAAAGCTATCTTGACAGTGTCACCACCCAATTGGTCTCTCTAAACTCTTTTAATTGCTAAACAACTGTGAAAATTCATTTTTATGGATTTTCTCACATATCTTCTTGTTTTTCACGGTTTTGATGCAGTTCTTATCATCGTGAACAAGTTCTCAAAGATGGCACACTTTTTACCATGCCGTAAAACCTTCACATGTGCAAATGATGCAAATCTAATTTAATTTTAAGGAGATTTTCCTTCTTCACGGGTTATTAAATGATGTTATTAGTGATTAAGACTCACAATTTGTGTCCCAGTTCTTGTGTGCTTTCCTCAAGTTACTTAACATCAAGGGAAAGCTTTCAATTGCACACCACCCTCAAATGGATGGATGAACAAAGAAATAATTTAAACCTTGAAGCAGTACTGCAAAGTTTTGTTTCTCATTAACATGATAATTGAGTGGACTTGTTGCCATTAATTGAATTTGCGCACAACAATTCTAAACATGTGTCTATAAGACCACTCACCGTTTTTTTGTCACTCAAGGTATTCATTCATGTTGGTGTTATTTAGTTTCATAAGGTTCAACAATGAATGCCATTGCAAATGATCGAGTTAAACAACTTCAGTCAACTCACAAGAATATCACCACCACCACCTTGCCCGTGTTTGAGAAGCCTATCAGCGTACAATGGATCAGTTTCAATAACTAGAACCATATTTTCAACTAGGTGATAAGGTTTGGTTTCTTTGATGTCATTGGCCATCCACATAACCTTACAATAAGTTGAACTATCAATAATTATGTCCTTTTCGATTCTTAAGTAGACATCTTCAATAACTTACCAATCTACAGTATGACATCATCTTATTTTCCATGTTTCTCTTTTGGAACCATACCATCCTCCAATTGAGACATGACAAATTACTCCACCACCGGTTATCACCATTAACAACATTTGACACACTTTTGATTTGTAGTTGCCTTCCATCACTAATATCCTATCAAGCTAGATCCTCAAATGCACGGTGTTCATTGTGGCGGCAGGGGGGTAGTGTCATGATTAGGTAAATATTTTGACTTAAGATACTTGAACCCATAAAGAATCGTAATTGTCATCGTCATTGTTATTATCTGTCATCGTCATTATCACTATTATTTTCATTGTTATATCATCACCATTACTATCACTACCAATGCCACTGTCAGTTCCATTTTAGTTCTAATTAGAATTTTCATTTATCAATTCCACGCTCAATTCTAATTAAAGTTCCACTTTCAATTTTAACTTAAGTTGCAACTCTTAATTCCAGTACCAATGTGTTACTACATAAAAGAGCTTTTATATTAGGTTTTTCTTTTCTAGAGCATTCAACATAAGTCATCGGTGTTCTTTTTAGTAGTTTAAGTTTCTATTTCATTCGATTTCTGAAATTCCACTTTGAAATTTCATATTCTTATTTTTATAAATTTTCATTAAATACAATTCTTGTTTCTCTTTTACTTTTATTTTTTCATTTTTAATCACCTTTTATAAGGTTATGACAATTTCTAAAGTTGACATTTAACTAGTTTCATTTGTGACACCATGTAAGAATTATAACACATACAATTTTGGAATTGTTACACATGAGTTTGTGATATACAATGTTTTATTGAGTTTGTCTAACTTTTATTGTTTTTTCATATCAAGTAACTTTTTTAAATTTGTTGTGCTATTGAATGATCCTTTTATTTAAACTTTTGAAGCTAAAATGATTTTTTAAATTTTGAAAAAGGCATTTATAAATGCTCCAATTTTTTAATTGTCTTCTCATGGGTTAATTAGTTGGTTAAGTAAATTATATAGAAAAAGTTAAGTTTATAATGTAATTTCATATTAAAGCATTTATCCATCTTAAGTTTATGGTTTAATTCCATGTTAAAACATTTACTCTAACAAAGATTCCTACCCACAAGGGTAAATGTAAACCGTAGTCTCAAACTTTTTCATTTGGTATTGTAATCTCGTTAAGGTAAATTGTTATATAAGAGGAGCTATCTATTAGTTAAGAGTGGATATTAAGTAAAAAAACATCTTACCTGAGACTCTGTATGAATATTAAATAAATTTAAAAATGCACTATATAAATATATGCCTTAGACTCTATCATTGGTAAGTTCCTCTTGAAGAGGGATTGTCAATGAAGTTCACAACACCATAAATTAATTATGATGTTTATAGTAAGGAATTATTAGTGATTATTGATTATTTTTTAAAATGATATTATTTCTTAAAGGATTCTCCACATGAAACCACTATTTTTAACAAACATAAGAACCTTAAATATTGAGTTGTTTTTTTCATGTTTTTTTATTTATTGAATTCTTATATATATTCTTTCAGACCTATACTGAGTTGTACATGTTTTTCATATATATTTATATTTAAAATATATAATAAAATAATTACTTATACTACTCTAATGCTGGTAGTGCTAATACACCATTGCTAATTGCTTCTGTATAGTTACTCATAATAGTTTTGTTAATTCTGTAATGGTAGTATTAACGTATTATATATTTTAATCCGAGTGTTCATGTCACCTTTGACTTCCGTATTCTGTTATTGTTTAAATTTTGGATAAATAAAAGTTTCTTAATTAACAGTATTAATTTTTCAACAACACGTTTTCTTCTCCGTTCTCGCTCTTTGATCATAGCTGGCTTTCGAATCTTAGCATTGCTACTTAAAACCTAAATAACGTTACTACTATATAATATGTGAATATATCAAGTAATAACAAGCTGACCTCACTGTGAAAAAACTTATAAGGGATCACCCAAAATTCTAATATTCAGTAAATACATCCCTTACACATGATATGGTGGGATGGTTACAAGTTACAACACACGTGGTCGTGACGTTTGTGGCATATACTGATTCTGTAACTATCCTGTGGCAGCTTCTGAGCTACAAACAAGTGGTCAATGTGGATCTGTATAGTATCCTATGCAATCATCCGTATAGGGATGTTTGACAAATATACAAGCTACTTCTTGGAAGTTACTGTAATATCATTGTCAACACTTTCTCTTTTACATCCTCCAAACCAATTGAATCATAGCTTGAGCCCTGTGTAATATAATCACAAAACTTACTCATAATGTATGTTGTTTAACATACACATCAGACACGGACATGTATGCATGGAAAATGACTGGCTGTAGAAGAAACATGTGCAAATCATTAACTACAATAATGCTTAAGTGCAGCAATTTGCAAGCACAATCATGTACTATTAGTATTAAGCATGAATGCAAATATTTCCAGAAAGATGCATGAGACATGTAAATGCAGTGGAGTGCACACGTTTGTAATTCAGCATTTGAAAGAAATCCGCATGACTTCAGTACCTTCAGAACTGAATGAACATCAAACTTATTGTCGCAAGTTCTCTGGATGCGTGCATGCTTGGTTTCCATTTTGTCCATAGATTCAAATACAAAGAACAATTTCTCAAGAGTCTTTTGATCATCTTCACAGATCACATGGAAGCTGTATTCATCACCCGCCTTTGACACCTCTAACTGGTTAAATTCAGTATATGTGTAATTCAATTCAATTGCTGTATATATACACACACAAGTACAGATTTGGAAGCTTACTTGTATTATCCACTGTCCTTGATATTCTCACTGGAAGAAGCAGTCGGTAATTCAGCTTGAACTGGATTCTTAGATCTCGCTTCTAGAGCTTGTATTTCATCTCCCAGAGATTGCACGCTGCATTCCAGACGATGAATGTAATTTATGACTGCCATTGCAATACGCTCATTCTGAATAAAACAATCTCTTTAGTGGCAATTCAGAGGGATTATGTACACTTACAGTCCTCATGTTCAGGATTCGTCTGGTTTGCGTGTGTGAAAGAGGAGCCCAAAGTCTATGTCAAAACAATCTGCACCACACAGAGGAAATCTATATAGAAGTCGGGGGACCCTAGTTGGAGAGTTCACATGAAAAGAGTGGGATGCACAGTTGTTCTCCCGCTGATCACATGGGTTAAACACCTGGATTAGGGCTTAAGATTAAAAAAAGAATAACTTACTGTTTACAATCTGACACGAGGAACAAACACGACCAATATAAATCTCTATTTTGCATGATTTTATCTATACAGATTCATATACACTGTATATATGCACGTATTCTGTGTACACAGATGAGGCGGTCTGGTTGATGAACTTCAAAAGTCAGTCGTATTCATGAAATACATTATTCTGAGATATATCCACATTATCCCAGTTATATTTATGACTTCTAATTGTGAAAGTTGCACATGTTGTAGTACAGTTGCTATATAACACACGCGCGCGACAAGTATACTACACAGTGTTAACAGGTTTAATATGCTGTATTCACATTATTCCAGATATGCATGTATGTATGTTGTTTTACGGATATCACTCTTTGGTGTAAACATTATATTCAGCGAGAACTACACACCCTCACCCTCACACACACATATAAGCATTTCCTGGAGAGAGATATCACATCCGATTTGTACATGTGTTTGCTGGCAAGTGAACATTTAATCTTTGATATTATATGTTAATGAATATTCAGAAATCTTATTCACGATGGACTCGAGTTTTTTAATGTGTAAATAGTCGCACATGAAATAGGTATATAAGGGCGTGGCTTACGTCTCCAAGACGCAAACAGTATTATACTGACAATGGTGTATGACATTTGCAATAACACCGCTCTAGACATAATGACAGAATGGGACTATCTGCAATGAACTGAATGCGTCATAATGTTAATATATATATGACGTACATAGGCATTTACAGAGATACACACCCTAGATAGAGATGAGTTTTTGCATAAGTTAACTCTGTATATGTGAATTTAAACACTACCTTTAAACGTTTGAATTTAATATATTATGGCACACAAACACACACATGCATAATTAAAATGTTTGGAGAGTAACATCGGCTATGAATGTAACAAGTGACTAAATAAGTTTAATTTTGTACATATGTTTAAATATTCTAAGTTTTATATTATTAGCGCGATTCACACCACACATTAAGTTGTGAACATTACATTAGCTGTTATTAGCTTAATATTATTAGTTAATGTCATTGATTTTCACACTAACATTAGTTAATCACAACATTAAAAAATTTTAGTTAATGTAACCTAACTTAATTTAATGTAATGTAAATGACTTCACACCATATTACATTAAAGTTATTAACATATATGTGTTTTCACATATGTTTTACATTAACTTTATATTAAAAGCTTAATTTATTATGTTTAAATATTAAATATTATTTTAGGTTATGCAAATTTTGAATTTTTCTTTAGTTTCCACATACATATGCACACACACAAATTGAGATTTAAAAATAATATTTAATATTTAAAAACCTTAATTTAAAGATTTAATTTAATTTAAAATTTTAATTTAAATATATACTCACCTATCTACAATGTGGGAGGAGCGTTTGGATCTCTTGCCATGCCCTAATGTAAACCCTAAACCCTTGGTATTAAGTTAATGCCAAGATATCTTGGTATTAAGTTAATGTCAAATTTTATAAAGAAAACATTAGCTAGACATTATCTTTTAATTTAATATTTAACTAATATGAATAGATTTGCATTAACAAATGACATTACATTATCTTTTCAAAATTTAATGTAATGTTTGGGCTGGTGTGAAAACAATTACATTAAATTTAGCTAATGTTCATAAGTTAATGTATGGTGTGAATCGGCCCTATTATGATATGACTTTCATTTTAATTCATTTACTTTTTAATTTTCCTAAGCCATATAGTAATTAGTACACGATGCTTTTGATGTGAAGCCCACTTTATGCCCTTGAGATTGGCTCATCTTGACTTACATACAAATTGGACTCGGATCTAAACACAAACTCAAACGACATTGGGTTGTTCTTGAACTCAAATTCAGATAAGGGCACGCTCAGACTCAAGCTTAGACTCGAACTCAGACATGAGCTTACATACAAGAGTTTGGACTGACTTGAACTTCAGATTGGACCTTGGACTAGTTCTTAAATTGAACCTCAAACTCGGACCTTGGTTGAAGTCACAGCCTCAGACTGGGACTACAAACTGGACCTCAAAATCACTCGTATTGTTCTTGGACCACGGACTTGGACTATCCGTGGACCTCATCAGACTCGGATGCAAACCTCAAACTTTGGACTCTGATTCAGACTCGATTTTGAACCTAAAGAGAAGTTCGATGGTATTAGGTATTAGTTTATGGGTTCATAAATTAAAAACACTTAGTTATCTTAATGAATCTTAGCTGCTACTTCAATGACAATACATTTGGTTAGTTTATTTTCCATTGACACCACATGAGCATGGTTTGCCCCCCTCATAGAGAAAGTGTCAGAGTTTTAACCAAAAAGGCCAACACATGGTAACACAGGGTTGCTAAGTGGTCATTCAATTCAATACCTTGTGAGCAATGCTAAGTCTTTCAAGACAACCCCTAGAACTTGACTCAAATGCCCAAATAAGCACATGACTTAGGGTTCTACGCTAAGTCTCTTAAAATGATTATCTCTTTAACCTTAAAGGATAGTCCGAGTAGACTTTATTATCTTGCCAGAAAAACCTAGTTAAACTCATGCCAGTCAATCATATATATGATAGAACCAAAGCATTGTGACTACCCCTTGAGGAATCACCTTCATCGGGAGTACAACCCTTTTAGGTACCTTGAACCACAATTAAGGCTAGTACTAATGAAGACACGAGTGTGTGCCAAAGGCGGGCATGAGTGTTTTGCTAAGTATATTCCTAAGGCTGGGTTTGGACAACCTTGAGTGTATGAACTGTGAGTGCGGACTCCTACTAATGAACTTAGGTTTTTAACCCTTAGATCCCAAGGAGAACACCCTTTAGCTAAGTGTGCCATTAGCACACCTAGTTATGAGACCTAGCCTTACATGAGTTGATGCTCAAGGCTTAGCACCCTAATGTGAGCATAAGCATACATGCTTGCTACCTTGGTGTTAAGCCCATAAGACAACCCTAAAGGGTGTGCCTTGGGAGTTGTACCATATGCTATTTAACTTATTGCCACATCTTCATGTGACACTGTCACCCATGATGTGGGCTATCATGCCATAGCCCCTTACATTCAAAAGTTACACAAGGCCATGAACGTGCCTCTCAAATGCCAACTCTAGAACCCCTCAAATAAAAACCTATTAGCCAAGATTCTACATTCACAATTTGAAAGGGACATGAATGTGCCTTACTTAGATGTGAGTGCTACACTTAGCTTGATATGGAGGAGGAGGTTAGAGACATGTCTCAACTTTTAACCTTTGGAATGTGTAGTTCAAAAAAGAATGCACGAATTTGCCAATGTTTAAGTGTTATCCTAAAGGTGAGACTTACCCCTATTGTTTGAAAGTTAAGGTGGCACAATATAAGGTCTTGTAACTAGGTGTGTTTAGGCACACTTGGCTAGGGGATGTTTTCCTTAGAATCCAAAGGTTGAATAACCTAAGCTTATTAGCAGGAGCCTTTTCGTGAAGCACTCGCAAGGTTATGTACTTAGGGTTATGCAAACCTAGCCTTAGGGAGTTTGCTTAGTAGAACACTCGTGTTGCCAATGGCACACACTCATGTCCTCACTAAGTACTAGCCATAGGTCTAGGGTATAACTTGGCCATTCAAACCCCTAGGGTTAGTCGTGGTTCAGGGTACTCCCTTGTCGCCCTACTCCGGATGAGGGTGATTCCTCAAGGGATAAGTGACGATGCCTTAGCTCTGTCACAGGGACATGTGTGAGACACATCTCCTTTGTGAGGTTAGGGCATGAGCCTGTTTAGGTCTACTGGGATAGGATCCTAAAGTCTACTCAGGATATCCTCTAGGGTTTGGGGGATGGTCATTCAAGGGGACTTAGGGTAGGACTTTAAGTCTTTAGTTTAACTAGGCGTCTGAGTTAGACTCTTGGGGTTGTCTTACAAAAACTTAACGTTGCTCACACAGGGAATTAATGCTAGAAGACCACTTGGCGGCCACGTGTTGTCACGTGTTAGCCCTCTGGGTTAAAACTCTGACAGTTTCGGTGAGTTCAACATGTCGGATAAGTTAAGGTTTCCCTAACCACCCTAAACCCTCAGGTTAGGGTTTAGGGGTTGATGGGTCATTAAGTTAAACTCACTAAGTATGAGATTTCGTGTTAACCCACTTTATAAAACAGGAAAATAGGGGGGGGCGGGGGGGAGCTCTATCATATATATTAAGTAGTGGGTTCATAACTAAGCTCGTTATTCTTCTATTGGTGCAAGTTATAACTTATGTTATTAAGGCACAACCCAAACTCCCTTGAGTAAATGCCCAAGGCTGTGTGAGCACAAGCATGTCTGTTTGCTAGAGTATCTAACTCCTTGGCAACAAGCCTATGACACAACCCCAAAGGGCATGCCTCAAGTGTTGTGTCGTGTGACGTCTAACCTAGTGTCACATCTCCATGTGACACTGCCTTCCCTGATGTGGGCTATCATGCCATAGCCCTTAGATTCGAGAGTTGCACCAAGTGCCACAAACGTGGCTTTTAAATGCCAACTCTAAAACCCCTCAGTGAACCCTCAGGAACTAGGTAACATGAACCTGTCAAACAAGATCCCACGCCCACAATTGGACAAGGACACAGATGTGTCTTGCTTGGTTGTGAGTGCTAGACCTAGCTTGACATGAAGGAAGAGGCTGGAGACAAGCCTCAACCTCTGCTTCTTGGAACATGCATTCCACACAAGACCTCCCAGACATGGATTCGCCAACGTTAAGGGTAAGTTACCCCGAAGGTGGGACATACCCTTGTCATTTAGAAGTTAGAGCGGCACAACAAAGGGTTGTGCCTTGACGACATAAGCTAGAGCTTGCTCTAGAAGAAGAGTAACAAGCTCAATCATGAACCCAGGAACCCTCACTCCCTACATACTCTACCTTATTTATATTATTCCTGAATGTGTATGTGGTTTGGCACGAATTTAGCTAGCCCCTTATTAAGTTAATGAGAGAGTGTTTAACTTAGCCTAATTCTAACCCTAAAACCCTACCCAAGGGGGTGGGGTTTTTAGGGCGTGGGTTAGGGCAACCCTAGTGTTAGGTCAACCCTAAGGGTGTCTTAACCCTACTAAACATGCTGAACTCATTTACATTAACCAATCAGCTTAACTGGAAGGTCAAAATTGGGGGTGAGTTTCTAGAAAGTAATTCTAGCTTCGCTTAGAGTTCCTGTAAATACTGAATGACACTCAACCGGACCATCACCAAATACCCAAGTGCATTAAGCGGGCCTGTTTCCTACTACATTAGGGTCCATCAACATATTACAGTAGGTAACAACAGTCAACGTCTAAAGTAAAGGGTCGAGTCATAGTAAAAACTATGACAGAAACTAACCAAGAACTTAATTGAGACACAAGAAATCAAGGTAAGAGTTTCCTAGAAGGTAAGTTCTAGCTTTGCCTAAAGTTTTGCAAATTATACCCAATGAAACCATATCAAACCATCACCAGAATACCCAAGTGCATTAAGTGGACCTATTTCCTACTACATTAGAGCTTGTTAACATAGTTCGATAAGTAATAACAATCAACCTCAAAATAAAGACGAGTCGTAGTAAAAACTATGATAGAAAGGTTCCCAACTTCAAGATAAGGAATTCAAAAATTATGTCATATACCCAAGGTAACCATATTGCATTTGTTTATGTCTCTGAGTTTCGTCTCTTGATGTACCATGGGATCATAAAGCCATGATGGACCATTTCCAATAAGAATGACACAATAATGTCAAAGATCTCCTCTTAACATTTCACTAGGTGCAAAAGTTTTTCATTGAAATTATTAGTCATACCATATTATGCTATTTCAACATTGTTCAAAGCAACTCCAAGTATATGAGATCTCGATCAAAGAATGAGTATAATTATGTGACAACAATAGCATCACCATTGGTAGTACATAGAATAGCTCTTGCCCTAGTTTCAATCGGGGTTCAATTCTTAGTATGAGTACAAAGCAATCCAAAGTCAACGTTATGAACCTCTTACTACAATTGAGAAGCGGCATTGTAGAATCAGTAATATATGCCTTTATTATAGTGTGTAAGCCACATTATGACAAGGTGAATGATGAACAACATACCCAAGCTCTTGAATAGGAGCAACAATTTGAGGTTCTCAACAAGCCTAGTGAGGAGTTAACTGATAAGTTCAACCAAAGTTTGATATGTTTGATTGAACAACCTTAAGCATGAGGATTTTACAAACATCTAGTTTCATTTTGTCCTCTCAAATTAATAAGTCTTTTACAACACAAGCTGAGCTCCATACGACAAATATTGCAAGGTTATAACCATGACTTCTTAATTCCAAAGCTAACGCTTGCTTTATGAACAATGACTTTGCTTGATCATCCAATCACTTTGAAGAAACTTCCCAACAAGGTCCTAGTCTCAAATGTGGATTTTTAATCGATTGCCCAAGTGTAACTCTTGAATCTGAGGGGTTATGGTGAGATAGTTCACATCTTGAGAAACAATGTCACATGAAGATATGACACTATGCTAGATGGTACACAGTACAATGCCCGAGGCACATTCTTTGGGGTTGTCTCTAGGCTTAACACCAAGGGGTTAAATACTTTAACAATAAGATGTTAAACCTTGGGCATTGACTCACGGGATGTTAAGTCTTGTAATTGGGTATGCCATTGACACATTTGGATAAAAGGTGTTTTCCTTAGGATCTAGGTGTTGAACAACCTAAACTCGTTAGTAAAGCCCTTTTGTGAGCCACTCACGAAGTCGCGTACTTAGGGTTATCCAAACTTAGCATTAGGGAGTTTACTTAGTAAAACACTCGTGTCCACTTATGCTACATAGATGCTCAAATAAAATGAGACTTAGAGTCCTTTCCTACGTCTCCTAAAGTAACTATCCCCAAATCTTAAAAGAATATTTGAGTAGACTTTAAAATCATGCCCTAACTCCACTAAGGATACATACTCCGTGACAAAGCTAAGGTATTGTCACTTGCCCCTTGAGGAATCACAGACTCCTAAGGTTGTCTTGGAAGATTTAACATTATTAACCCAAGGTCTTAACGTCGAATGACCACTTAGGTTAAGGGTGTTGGGTGTAGACATAGGTAAACCTAGAAGCTTGAAGATAAACTCACTATGTTAATAATACAATTGCATTAAGAGTCCAACTTACTAAATTAAGGATAACAACTAGATAAATAATAAATTATTATTAAAATAGTTAAGCCCACCAACGGTGAGCATGTGTACTAATATATTAAGAGAATTTATTCAAGTCTTAAGTAAGTGCCTACATTTCTTTGTTAAGAAGGAGAATGGCTCATTACAGTTGGATATGGATTATTACAGATTCAACAAGATCAATATATGCATTGAGTACTCTTTACCTTTGATATTTAACTTCTTCAAGGTGTGTACAATTTGATTGAATTTCACCCATAAGATGGATGAAAGATTGCATTTCGCACACAATATAAATATTTGAATAATATAATATCATTTGGTCTTTACTAATGCATTAGTTGTTTTTTAACATATAATCTATTTTTCATGAATTCATGTATCTATATATGATATTTTAACTGGATGTGTTCATGATCATGTGTCTTTGTAACATCTTATGTTTTTCAAACCTTAAAAGAGCACAAAGATCATGTTGATAATATTATAGAACTTACAAAATTATAAATCAAGCTAGAAAAGTGTAATTTTGAAATGATCATATAATTTTTTAGGGTATATTGTCTCACATGAAAGAGTTTCCATGAACCTCGCTAAGGTCGTAATTGTGCTTGATTGACAAGCTCCTTACTCTATATGTGTAATGTTTTCTTGTTTTTGCAAATTTTTACCCTATATATATATAGAGAGAGAGAGAGAGATAACTTTTTAAACATATAAATCTACATAGTCAAAGAGATATCGAGAAAAATTGGCATTATGAGATGCACTACCATAGTTGGATCTAACATGGAGGTCCTTGCTATGACAGTGGGCACCCTAGCCCACATGCAAGCACACACATACATATATTATTTATACATCATACATACATGTAAGTTGTAACTAAAATGGGCATGTCTATAGTCCTATTTCTTAATAATTAACAATTTTAGTTATTTAATTAGCAATTTTAATGTTAAAGGAATATTCTTTAGATATATGTTTGAGAATATATATATAATATACAAAATCCTTAATAATATAGTCATCTTCCATATCTTTTTATAAATTTATATAGTTAAGCAAACAATTTGGTACTATTATTAAAGAGTTTATTATAATTATAAATATTAAATATACAATATTTATAATTTTATAATTGCTTTAAGCTTCAAAAAACATACATTATCTTGCAATTTTGTTAATCGTGACTTTATCAACGCTTCTTGACATCCACCTATCAAATGGATTTAACATTTATAAAACATGCTGGATCTTTTTGATTGGAAGACCACATTTTTTTAGACATTCATTATATCTTTCACTATCGTTCTCATGTCGCCTTTTTTGTGGTTTGAACCATGCAACCTTAACCATATTATTTTTTGTAATTACTTCAGGTGCATCGATAATTTAACCCATCCAAATAGGCTGATTATGTGACACTTGAGTATGGACCATCATTAGGTTTTAAAGATCCTTGCAGCAATCAAAGAATGCTTTAGGTTTTTAGTTCTTTTGTTTAACAAAGTGTGGGGTTTGCACTTCCACATCACTACTGGCTTCTATGTCGTTTGTGCTCATTGATGTCATTTCAATCTCCTCTCGCCACCTTGTTTTAGACCAAAAGGGTGTTGAAATTCTGTACTTGTGACAGTAGGCCCTTTTAACTCTCGAACCATAGTCTCCTAATAGTCGACCACATGCTTATATAGTTCTGAGTAACCAGTTGCCTTATTAGAATTCTTTGGCATCGATTTTTGAACCTATGCCATATATTTTTTGATACCATCAATAATAAGCTCTTGTTTCTTGAGCTGGGCATTCAATGGAATAGGGTCTAGTTATCCTTCTGGAAGTGGCTTTCCATCCCCTCCACTTTTGAAGAGCATTAAGCTCTCTTTCGGCTCTGATGGTCATAACTTGTACTGCATAATAGGTATACCATCTCTTATGAAAAAAAGAATTGTAGCGGCACAAGGTGACCAACTAAAGAATCGCTCCCCTCTTTTATATACTCCTTGAGAAACTTTTTGAAGTCTGGCACCTCAGTCACAAGCAAAGCACAACTTTTTTTGGAGATGTAATTTTCAAAAGATCCAATCATATGCGGTAAGGTAAGGCACTTGTCCTTTTTGTAGAGTTGGAGACCTTGCTGAAGAACGCATCAATATCTTCATGAGTGTGACCAACCATAAGGAAACTGAGCGTGATTGTCTCAAACACACCTTTGGCAACAAGCATTGACAAGTATGCTAGTACATATTAAAAAATAAAAATAAGTATGAGCTTGAGAAAAATGATTTACCTATTTTTGTTCTCTCTTGCACAATTATTCATCTGTGACGAGGAAGTTTATTTGATGTTGAGGACACTGTACACTATTTAGTTAAATCCCTCCACTGAACTAGAACTCTCAACAGGCCATTTATTTTTTATGCAGGCTACTGACAATGCCTCTCATATTCCCAAGTAGCCTCAAGTGTAGACGTGTTCATGAAAACATTATGTAAAGGTTGAAGGTGTTGTTTCTTCACTTTGAGATCACTCATAGAACTTGTTTATGAGTGGGCGTTAAGGTTTTTGAAACACATGGTTAATGACCCAATAGTGAAATTAGTGTCCATATGATTCACAACCATGTCCATCTGTTAGCACATGTCAATGAAATCGGAAGTTTCATGACATTTCCAAGGCACTTTGGTGTTGCAATGAGCCTTGAATACTGGTCTTTGAATGATCCATCTTGTCATGGATCAAGCACATGTATTCTGATGGGCGTGAAGAAAGCATGTGTGTGCATAGTATTGAGACCGGCAAGTTTGTTATGTAATCATGTGGGCCTCCATCTTTTTTTGAATGGCAGTGATCTCCATCAAGGTTTTTGCACAAGCCTATGCAACCTTCAATGATGTACAAGTGTCACACTTGGAAAAGCTAGAGTGTTTTGCAATCTCCACATCCTTAAAATGAGTATTCCATATGTTGTTGAAGGTACCAGTGCAGATTGCTTGAAGCCCCATCAAACTGAGGCACTTGTTCACATGTTCACACAGCTTCAATTGAGTGTAGATTGAAGGCAAAACTTGAGATTTTCCATGACCCCTGCATTTGTGGTTCGGCATTTGTGAGGCATCCTGTTTGCATTTGCTTCCACAAAAGCCTTGAGTATCTCTATGGCTGCCATAATGTGAGTGGGTTTGACCAGGTGAGTGTTCCCATGTACTAGATTCGCGCTCCATCTAGCCACTCTTCCGACAGTAGAACATGGTCTTTGGGATCCCGTATATATGTACCAAACTTTGAAGTAAATGGCCACCTTATTAAATACCATGGATGTACTCTGATAACCTGTGTCCAAGGCCATTCCATCAATACACCCAGTTAGTGCAGCATATACAACTCATGCCTTTGCTTTTGAGTGAGCGTACAAAAGACATTTCATTCGGGTCTGCCATCTAACAACACTTCTTCTTACAGCAGTCAATCGTGGAAATGTTAATAACACTTGCAGAAGATGTAGGATCTATCTTGACCCTCTTGTCAAAACTTAGGGGAAGATCTGCAACCCATGAATCACCTTTTTCTTATTATAGGACCAATACAAGGAAACTCTTCAAATATGGGCTGTCCTTCCGGGTTGTTTTATTGAAATCTAACTCAGAATATGTTGAATCATCTCGCCGTTTTAATTCAAATGTTTGCCATCTCATGAGGGATTCAAAATGCAATGTGCCATTAAGTGAAACCTTTGTCACAACTACACTCACGAAGTCGGCCCCTAGTTTCTCTTCTGATACTGGTTCCATTGGATTTATAACTGTGATGATGGCTCTCCCAACCTCGATCTCATGAAGAAAGAGAATCGCCTCATCCATCACAGTAGGCAAGTCATCATCTAGTGAATTTGTATTAATATTTGTTTGTGACTCTGCATATTCTGTGTCAGCCTTGACTTCATCCAAATTCCACAATACAGGAGAACCCTCTTTAAATTCCATTCCGGAACCTTAACATGCTTGCAAATGGTCTTCACCCATACGTACACACAAGATTGTTGGGCAATATTGTGACATAATACATTATTATCTTGAACTTTCACAGTTCCAGTGCCAACTATCTCGTTATTCCGAAGAAGACATACTTTATCTCCAGTATTAAACATATTGTCTTGCACATAATTGTGTTATTTATGATATCTATTTATGCAATATTTCTAAATCTGAATTGAGAGTGCTTAATAATATCATGTGCAATAATACATAATTATGTATAAGGAAACATCTCATGCTTCATTAATACAACTAGTGGGTGGGATTAATCCCACCACAACTCCCTCCGATGAGGAAGGATCGATGGAATTAATCTCGCTATCGACTCTTCCCCGTTGGAGAGAGTCGGCGAGAGATTAATCTCGCCACCGACTCCCTCTGATGGGAAAGAGCCGGCGGGATTAATCTCCCCGCCACTCTTTCCGACAAGGAAGAGCCGTGTGTGTGCACGGGATTTACGAAAGGGTGGTGGGATTAATTCCGCCAAGCGCCATTATCCATATGAGAGTGTTGTGGGCGAGATTAATCCCGCTCACCAGGCATGGAAGGGGTGGCAGGATTAATCCCGCCACCCTTCTCTGTCTCCTGAATTGGTGAACCAAATCAATCTCGACCACTTTTGTCAGAGACGGAGAAGGGTTACCGCACACCAATTCAGAGGACTGAGAAGGGTGGTGAGATTAATTCCACCATCCCTTCCATGTTGGGCGAGATTAATCCACTACCCTTCTGAATCACTTGAAGGGTTGTGCCAAATAAATCCTGCCCAGCTCTCTTTGAGACCGAGAAGGGTGGCAGGATTAATCCCATACACCCATTCAAGGAATCCAAAAGAGTAGCAAGATTAATCCCGCCCACCCTTTCAGGAGGCATAGAAGGGGTGGCGAGATTAATTCTCCTCCTTCCATGTGATATATATGTGTATTAATATATATAAGTTGCTTATCTCATTTTATTTACTTTATCATCTTATCATAATATTTTAAGTAAAAGCCAGTAAACTAAGTTAAATTGTCCAAAGCTCACGTTTGTGGTGGTTCTAAAACCAAATGTTATTAGTCTTTTGCATTAGCATAAATGTGAGCTTTAGACAGTTAATCCATCCACTTCTCTATGAGACAAAGAAGGGTGTATGTGAATTTATCAGTATATTAATTTTGTATATTCGGGTTTATACAAGTGTGTGTGCGTTTTTATATTAATTGTATTCATAGTGTATTATTGTGTAGAAGGACGATTTGATCAAATAAGGAGATTCAGTCATTAGTATGGAGTTGTCATCAAATTCTGGGTAAGAATTATAATAAAATCTGTTATACTCGGATATGTGCTTGAAAAACTAATCATTTTTATATTCAGTGTGATTGAGGTGACATTGAAGACGAGAGGAGGAGATGAGATGGGCAGGAGAATTCTGGAATCAACTTGGCCATATTTCAAAATAAACGGGAAATACATTAGAGCAACCATGGTTGCTGTCAAACTAACCTCTGTCACATTGTGTGAACAAGCAAAATAATGAAAAGTAAATTTATTAGTCAAGCACCCAAAAGCAAGCTGCGAACCTAGATTGGACGATGTTCGACATATGTCTTGTTCCATCCAATGTCACATTCTCGGATCCAAAGGTCGCCAGTTACGACAATAATCTCGAATGGTTTTGTCAACTTGTGGATAATGACATTCATGTTTTCACTAATAATGTCGATCGTGGAATTCTTTTCCAACTTAACGAAAGCCCATCTATGGAGGGGATCCAATTAGATGTCTATTTCAAAGATCTCCATACTCATCGAGTAGGTGTATTCTCAGCAAATATTACTTCATAATACAGAACATCCATAAATGGAGCAATCGTCCCTTTTCTTATTGAAGAAGAACACATTGACATCATTAGGGAGATTGAGAGGGTGACTCGGTCCAGGTTCTTTATAGATCATGTTCAATTTGTTTAGGAATCTTTGGGAGCTAGAAGAATGTGCCAAGAACATTAAAATAGCTGTAGTCGGGGATCACACATGTTGATTAGAATCGCAGAAGAAAATCATCTATCGTTTTGTCAGTTACACCTGTGGCATCCCATGCTGCAATAAGCTACAAGGAAATGATGTTGGATGATAGGATTTATGACTGTAGGGTTAAGTATTGCAGCATCAACCCAAACTTCAATTACATGCCACTCAACTAGGAACATGTAGCTGAGCTCATGGAAAAGATGAAGGATGATAATCTTACACCGTTCCACATAATGCTGTTTTGTGCACATACTATGAAAGAAAGAAAGGCGCTTAGATAGTGTGGGTCACAACACCAAAACAAATCATGAAAATTCAAACGGAGAATAAAAAATCAATCAGGTACTATATTATTAGTGGCTAGCACACAATAACAAAAGCTTAACAACTTCTTGATGAACACAATAAAGGAACGATGGCAACAAAACTTTTCGAGCATACCCATGAGAAGCTGACAAAAAGATCAGCATTTTTAGTTAAGTCGAATCTCATAATCGAGCAGTACCATAAGTTATTAGTGGAATGGGACGTTGCCAACACCAACCACTACAATAGCAAAATATGGAGAAGTTCAAACACACGCGATCCATGTGGGAAACTCTTGGGCGACCACAAAGAGCTACTGCAGGGAAAGAACAATGTGGGACTACCAGGTAAGTAAATTGTCTTGGCGGGATTTATCTCGCTAGTATATTAATCTGTCTCTTTTTTTCGCAAAGAGTTAAAGAATTGCAACAGTTGATTTTGCCTAGGTGGGCGGGAAAGAAACATCCTTTTTGATGATGTTAATTTCTTGCCCGAGGATAAGATCTTTTGCCAAATGGGTGGGGATTATGAAATCGTTTGCAAAAGGAGCCCTCAAATAAGTCTACAAAGAAACCCAGTAAGACGCCGAAGTCTAAGTTTGTTCAATTTATAAAGGATGTAAACAACAATTTCAAACTCACATGGTTGAAGCCTTTAAAGAACAACTGATGGAGGAAATGAAAGTCTTAACTAATTTGGTGATTGATAACAAACTACAAATTAACAACAATAGCCCCACCTCTCCTTTTCATGTCAAGGCAATGGAGTTGAAAAAGGTCAAGCACTTCAAGGAGTGGTTGGGAATACACTACGACAAACTAGGTTGGACCTTGGCTTTAACATATAAAGAGGTTAGCAAATATTTGCATGTGACAGACGATGATATGCTTGTCCAATAGGTAAACCAACTGAAAAATCTGGGCAAAATCTATTGCATGCCAACACCAAAAAGGAGAACATTGCGATGATGCTTTCTCTTATGGCAGTCCTTCAGCAGCGGAGAACTGAGTTGAACCTTATAAAGGAAGATGCTACGAATCATGACAAGCCCTATAAATGTTTGTTGTCGGATTTGGAAATTTTATGCGGTAACATCATTGCTTATAGGAAATTGTTTTAATTGTTTGTGATGGATCAATGGGTCTCAAAAGATCCTTCGATAGATAGCGCACTAGAGGATTTGATGAAGAAACTTAGCTGTGCAAGCATGTATAAAAAATGTATTTATTATTGAATTCATGCTTGCACTTTTAACTGATACCTATGTTTTTAAGTATTTTTTTTATTTTGGCTCATGTCAATACTTTGCCTTCATCTTCGCCAAGAAGAATAGACATCATTAGATAGGATTTTATATGAACGATGTTGATCCTAAGTGCATTAATACATTTGTTCACTTGGTTGTTAGGAATGTGCCAAACAATTTCAAACTTCCAAATGACTGGCTAGGGATCTGTTTGCACTCCAATGGGCCTGAACCTTCATATGATACACTAATAGTTGAGAAGGACGTATTCGGCAATGTACGTTATCCAAACATCACAAGTTATGCTGCACGGAGTATCGTCAACTTGATCAGGGGTCCTCACAGTGATGCATGGGTTTTTGACTACTGCACTAGGGAATTTGTCTTGAAGGAGTGTTACCTTCTGGATACATGTGTGTTTGCCGTTGAAAAGAATAATACCATGGTTGAGGACCTAAACAAGTGGATAGAGAGGTTCTCAACTAACTACCCTAGCAAACTCATACAGGAGTATTTGGGAAAGTTCCCTCCCGAGAAGTGCGATAGCATTGAAGAGAAATCTGGTTCAATGTCAGAGTCTAAGGATGATCTTCAATCAGATATTAGACCAAAAGTTATCTCGAGGAGTACAGAACATTCACATACTCCATTGACCATGGTAACATCAACAAACGATACAGAAGATCATGAACGATCTTCCAAGTGGTTAAAACCTTCTTTCGCCTCACTCAAAAGGTAACAGCGAAGAAGAATTATTAATGAATTCTTAAAGTGACAAATAGTTGTAAATGAGTGTAACATAAGGCATTTTTATATATTTCGTTTATATTAGTACAGAAATAAATTCTCAAGGATTAAAGAAGCTTTTAGTTCAAACATGAGTCATACATTAACAAGGTAAATAATATACCTTGATAATTATAAGGCCAGCTAACTATCATTTTGCAGATGTAATGAAACATTTGAGAACATGGATTTTCAGCATTGCCATGAGGTAAGAAAGGGGTTTGACGAAAATTTCTTGTGCCACATGTCAAAATGACAGAGTTCATGTAGGAAATAGATAATAATGCAGCTCAAAACATCCTTATCATGGGGACCACTTTAGTTTTTTCATCACTATTTCTATTGCTTTAGTTCCTAAATCACTTTCTTCAGAGCCTGTAATATCTAAATCTTGTAAGGATGATGTACAAGTAAATGATAAAGGGATAAGCAACAATATAGTGTCAACAGATAAATGTAAAAGGCACCAAACAAGTAAGTTGCAAAGCATTCGAGAGGCAACGCTACCCCTTGTTATCCATGGTCATATTGTGTTATTGGATGTTAATGGTGTTTTACTTCATCGACAAAGGCCCGAGGATAGAAAAAAGAAATCAAACAAGGAGATTTCATTCCTTGTCATGGTAAATTTTGATATGATATCATTTTTTGTCCGAGGTTGGACCGTCTTTTTAAAAGCTTAAGGAGGTGGGTGCATCTGTGGGGATTTGGTCATGCATGTAGATTCACAACTTGACCGCTGCTGAATTTGCTTAAGAAACATTGTAGTGTTGCAGAAGAAGTGATTCATAAAGATTGGATTTTTGACCAACGAATATGTATAAACCTCTCAAATTTCACAATATAAGAAAGGAAAGCAAGCCATACTTCTTCAAGAATGAAAGATTCATTGGGCTTCATGGAAAGATCAATCAGTTAAGAGTAATGAAGAACACACATATCTTAGTGATAGACGACTCTCCTTAAAAGGTTATGCTTAACCAAAACATTGCTTGTATCCATCCAATCACTTTCGCCATATTCTGATACTAATATCATGGATGAGTTAGTTAATTACTTGGATACGTGCCTTAAAAAGAAGTTTCGAAAACTTTTATGAGCAATATTCAATCAAATATTTTATGACACTTTTCTTTCTCGTGATTTTGAATTTTATAAAATGAAAGAGAACAACGAACGCTCTACAATTATTCTTAAGGAACGTCATTTTTTAGATAAACCTTTATACAGTCATGTTCTTATCACAACTTATGTATTATAAGGATGGTAACTTCTAAATGTATTCGTGAAAGTGTTAGGTGATGGCAACAACATAAAGATATTGACTAAAATAATTCGATTAATCTGGAAAGTGATGACTTAGACAAAATGAGGAGATTTTTGTGTATGGTTAATGAGAAAGTATTTATAAATAGATTAACATGCTGATAAGGAAATGATTTCATTTGTAATTATGTTTGATAGTTTTTTTAATTATTGTATTTTTACAACGAAGAATAATATAAATATTCTAAGATATTTTAGGAATATTCTTTACTAAGTAAGGTTATTGAATGATTAATTTGTTAATTAATTAATATTTAAGGCTTAATTATATATTAATTAATAATTAATTAATAATTAAAACTTAAGTATTAATTAGCAATTTATTTTATATTCCCATTTTAATGTATCATGCCGATTTTAGTTACAACGTGCATATTATATCAAACATATCAAAGATATTAATTTATCAAATACTACTCTTTAAAATCATGTTAGTGTTCATCAAGCTTATCTAAGTCATTTGCATGGATGTGAGAGGTAGATGCTACATTTTGAGCTCTAAAGCATGCTTTTATTTCTATTTGGCTTCTTGTTCTATAAAGTCTTTTTGTTATCAAGTTTGACACAGTGAACTTTGTACTTGACTATTCCTTTTTAAGTCATTTAAGATGCTTCACCCTACCATATTCATTCTCAAATTCTTTGCACTAAATATTAACTATTAGGTACATAATAAAAAATCTTGATTATTATGAATTCATTTGAAGAGTAAAAGTATTTTATTAAAAGTTTTTTCACATCAAATCTATCTCTAATATCCACGAGACTTTAATATATATTCACTATTGTGTTGTTAATAATTTCATTAGACCCAATTATTGATTAAATAAAGTAAACATTTTGAATATGGTTCACCAATGGTACTTGTTGATGTTTCAACGTTATTTGTCATTACCTATCTGTCTTGTTTTAAACTAATAAAATAAAGGGTTAATTTGTGTTTTTAAACTAATAAAATAAAGGGTCAATTTGTGTTTATAAATTAATAAAATAAAGGGTCAATTGTGTTTATAAGAAGATCTTAATCGTTATGACCCATGTTCACTTGAGTATTTCTTACATATCTTACATGAATAGTCAACTCAACATTATAAATCACATTATTTCTAATTAATCTTTGGTTCCAAATCCAATTACTACAACGATTACAAACGGTTTAAAATTCAAAATGAGTTGCTATTTTACAATGAACTCCTTGCAAGCATGGGAAGTCTTCCTCATTTATAAGGTGTGTAGTCAACCCACATTTATACAAGGTACATGTTCCTCACTCACTTATGGGAAGCAAGAACACTCTCTCACTTTGTGCAGGGGCTCCTATACTTACTTACTATGGGGTGCAACCCGCATTTACTTACAAGGGTCATGGGGGCTTCCACACTTACTTACAAAGTGTAGGTTCCTCATGCACTTTCAAGGATCAAGGACGCTTAGGTACAAGAAGCCTCCTACACTTACTGAGGTAGGAGGCTTAAGAAGTGTGGAGGAGTTGTAAGGTGCTATCTACCTTCGATTGTTAAGTGTGGGGACCTTCCTGGAGAGGTCCTCCCAAATTAACAAGATTCACCAGGTCTCTATTTAGTAAGACTAACCAAACCTAAGCAGCTTGAGGAGAAAAACAAGAAAGAAATCAGAGGCTACACCTCCAAATTAACTTGTGTCATTGCATAATAATAATAATGCCACGTGCGTAACACGTAAGAATTATGTTTGACTTGAAATTCTCTATTCATGTCATAACATACCTTTACTGCTAGAAATTGGCACATCCTACTTGCCGAAGGTGTGTGTGTAGCCTATAGCTTTATTTGAGATTTTGATTTAATGCTCGTTTAAAATGTGTTTACTTGAACAACAAGATCGCCTGTCCTCTTGTCTCCTAACAATCAAAACAGTTCGCAAACAAAACAAACACAAATGTGGATCTATTCAAAACAAAACAAAAGCAACAACCACCTTATGAACTTAACATAATATATGTCAACTCATCTTACTAAGCAATCCAAAATACTACTGTATGTTCCTCATCATATACGCAGAAATCAAGCCTCGATTCGGGAATATCCTAGAATATATGATATTAAACTTGCAGACGCTTTTATAGACGAGAACCCAACAAACATTAAAATCTCTATTGGAGACCATGTCCAGGTTTTAGCCCTTAGAGATTAGCCTAGAAGGCCACATATACACACCAAACACGTCAACGTCAGGAAAACGAGGAATCACGCACGCTCACCTACGTAAGCAATCCCCTTTGTTTATGCTAAGTTTTGAAGTGACAGTATCTAGAAGCAGAATCGCTATATTCTTATCTTATACACTTGTCTATACACTATTTTACAGTTTCAAGTCAATGGCTTCTCCCCTTCTAGACAGGGAATAATAGAAGAATATTCAAGGTATTTAGCGCATTTGAATGCAGTGCAAGCTTAGTATAGAAAGCAACCATACTAAGCAACACACAATGCCAACTCAAGGCTTCTAGAAAGGTGGTAGGGCACCCCATCAGCACGTCATAGCGCTCCCTGAGGACGTGGCATTTGGACACGTCATCTGCATGGCACCACTTGGCAGGTCAGAAGTTCATGTACCGTACACCAAATGTCAGTCACTTCTGTCAAATTCAAGTCACAGGAATCGTTGGGTGAAATTGCGTATCATGCATCACCTTTTTACAAAATGCTCATTGTGTGTTTGCAATAGGCGTTTACTATTTTGTGTTAGTTCTGCTAATCCAACGGTTCACGTATCTGCCCACTCTAAATGATGGACGGTCCTGAACGCCACCCACCCGTCAAGTGACTTCTAGATGTTGCGCGTGGACGGCCGAGATTCTTCTCGTGCACGGTTGAGGTCATGACACGTGTCATACCAAGTTAAGGATCCGAAGGCTGCGGTTACAACACGATATTCGGGAAAAAGCAACTACGCACGTGTGACCATTGATTCGAGAGATCCGACGGCTGGAAGAATGGACGACGTAACCGTCCTATATTTCCCTTCCCCCTAACACAATTTGTGCTCCTCTGGCGATGGCCGCCGCCCTAAAAGACGATGAGCAGGTGATTCTGCTACCGAATTCTTGGAGCTGTTCAATATGTCATAGATCATTTCAAGGTGAATGCAGGAGTAATCACATTCTGCAGAATTCCCTGCGAATCCCTGGAATTGGGGAGAATTCTATGGATGCGCATTCCTGAGCACAGGTTTCTGCGATCTATAGGGTTGCACAATGGGGAAAGTCAGGGGATGGCTGCACAAGCTAGGAATAGGAAAGAATGCACACCAGGATGAAATGGTACTGATGAAGATTATGCAGGGCCCGGATTCAGATGTTCCAGATGCAGGGAATGAATTTGCACAGTTTGGAGGAGGGTGCTTTTGGGGTGTTGAGCTTGCTTATCAAAGAGTTCCGGGGGTCACAAAGACAGAAGTTGGATACTCTCAAGGATATTTGCACATCCGTCTTACGGGATGTATGCGATGGGGATACTGGGCATGTAGAAGTTGTTCGGGTGCAATTCGATCCCAAAGCGTGTACTTATGACAATCTGCTCAGTGTTTTCTGGAGGACTCATGATCCAACCCCCAAACCGCCAGGTTAGTTTATAACGTTAATTTGATTTTCTCCTTGTACAAGTGTGTTTATGTGTATGTTGTCATGTTTGCAAGTGATATTTGTTTGACAGTGGTTTATGTTATGTTGTCATTTTGTGAGTGATTTGTTCGAGGTAGTCGTTGACCGGTTCTTTTATAATTTATCTTCTCTGAGGTTCATTGATGTGTCCTACCTAATGATATGTTCTTTTTTTGAACGCTTTCTTTTCATTTTCTGTCATTGTGCATGGTCTTATCCGCCCGCGTTTTGTGTTCATCATGGTGTACTGCTTTTTAACGTTTTCCATGGTGTGTGTGTGAGAGAGAGTACATACGAACTTATTGTGCGTCAGGTGGTCCTTATCCCCCCCTTTGGTGTTGTTTTGGAAGAGTTTGGTCTTCTTTTTGCATCTATGATACTATACTACAATACTCATATTTATTGATATGCAGGGAAACGACGTGGGTACACAGTACAGGTCCGGGATATATTACTATAGTCCGGAGCAAGAGAGTGCAGCACTGGCATCGAAGGAGAGCTTCCAGAAGACAGTGGAGGGCCCGATCGTTACCGAGATTGTGGCAGCAAAGAAGTTTTACAGAGCAGAGGCCTTTCATCAACAATACCTTGCAAAGGCGGTCGATTTGGGTTCAGACAATCTGCTGCAAAAGGATGTACAGATACCATCCGATGCTATGGTTAAGACCAGGTTCTAAATCTTATTTTTTTTTCCTTCATACTGTTGAAGACATATTCTAGGATCTCTTTCTTATTTCTCTTTCTTTATTTTTCATTTCCAACTATTTAGTTGGTACGAATTATGTCTATTGTCGAGAATTGTAGAGGCATACTTTAAAGGAAGTATGCCAATAGCCTTGCCTTTTTTTTTTTAAAGATATGTACAGAGAATAGGAAAATAAAAGCTAAGCCTAGGTGATGTGGTTTGCAACCATTATGAAATTAAAATATGGAGCAAATTGCATCATAATTTGTAATTACGGTTCAAAAAATTAAATTTGAAGAATATGCTTCACCTACGGTTGGATTATGCCGCAACTTACTCTGTTTAGGTTCTTGAGGTTTAGGTTTTTTTTTTTGTTGCTTGCGAGGGATTCTGCATTTGGCGCACCATGTTTCTCATGTGCTATATAAACGAAGAAGGCCAGAAAGTGTACACGCTTAAGGTAAACTCCCTCTCTCTCTCTCTCTGCGGCTAATGATTCTTATTTTCTTACACAGAAGGAATTGGACGATGGAACTCCTACCGAATCATCTCATCCCGGTATCATTAATTTTCAAACACACACACACACACACACACGTATATATATGAAAATTACACGGGCAATTTTTAATCTCTTATTTGCCTGCAGCTCGCTTTTCACCGGATGACAAGTGCTCAAAGCACCGCGTGATACTGAAGAAACGATTTGGGCTGCTCCCCACACAGAAGCCGCCGCAGGAGTACTAGTGTGATCATTAAATTATTAAGACTATCATAAAGACTACGTAATTTTCTCTCACTATATATTTGTACAATTGCCATACGTGTGTGCATTATATATGTTTGCATGTGTAAGGAGTATATGGAACAGAGGAGATATGTTGCAAATTTCCTACACTATTCAGTTTCTGGATACATATATACTTGGAGTGCTGCAAAAATTTCATATTCTCTTATCTATACGACACACACGAGATCCAGTATGTGCTATGAATATTCTATGTAAATCAAGCTGAGCCGTTGATTAGTTCGCAAAAGACCTAATGAGACCTAATTAGGGTTCTTGGGCGGCTGTGCTGTTGGCGCTGGCAGGTGAGTAATGGCTGGAACTGAATCCGTTCAATGTTTTGGGCGGAAGAAGACCGCTGTGGCAGTGACACACTGCAAGCGAGGCCGTGGCCTTATTAAGATCAATGGGTGTCCAATCGAACTGATTGAGCCGGAGATCCTGCGTTTTAAGGCGGTTGAGCCCATTTTGCTGCTTGGTCGTGACAAATTTGCAAACGTGGACATGCGTATTCGAGTTCGTGGAGGTGGGCATACCAGTCAGATCTATGCAATTCGCCAGAGTATTGCCAAGGCTTTAGTTGCGTATTACCAGAAGTTTGTGGATGAGCAGGCCAAGAAGGAAATTAAGGACATTCTTGTGCGCTACGACAGGACTTTGCTTGTTGCTGATCCCCGCCGCTGCGAGCCCAAGAAGTTCGGAGGTAGAGGAGCTCGTGCTCGCTTCCAGAAGTCGTACCGTTAGGTGGGCTTCTTCTGGAAGTCTACTTTTCCTTGTGTTTCTGATTTGCATTTCTTAATTGAATCTATCTTTTGTTGTCATCTCTACACCTACATAAGAATTGATCAAAAGCTCTTGACATTGTCAAATGGGACTTTTCTACACCCACCTAATATGCATGACTCTGTCGCTCTAAAATTTCAGAAATGGCCCTGTAGGTAGCGCTCGATACATTGTATATATATAGCGCTCGATACATTGTATATATATATATATATATTCAATTGGATATGACTGACTGCTGTGTTTTCTAATGTTCGCAAAATTTACAAAGATGGCCTGTATAACAAATTGTACATTAAATGGATTGCTTCAACACGTTGGTATACGTCTTTATATAATATCCCACTACTAACTAGGATTCCAAGTCGTACTCCCGCAGGAAAGATTACAGTTGTATGAAACAGACTCAAATAAAGATTTCTTTCCACACTACATATACACAGGAATATGCGTATGTATGTACAGTTAAAAAAGGGAAAGAGACGGGGAGCGTTGAAAATTAACGGGAGGTAGTATGTGATTAAGAAGGGGGTTGGGCGGGGTGCAGAATCTCAGCAAGATATTAGACGGAAAATCAGCAAAGTTTTGAAAGATTTGCCCCTGCCAAAAGCAAAACAAAAAATGGGCCGGCCAACCACGTCGGATTTGTGCTTCTTGGGAAGCTGCGCTTCGCCAGGAAGCGGCCAATTCCAATTTGCCAGGGGCACATCATCATCATGTACACCCCATGTGTATACACATCACATACCCCCATCCATCCGTCCTCTCTCTCATGCATTCATTCAAACCTTTTACATTCATGTTGGATCTATCTCCCCACAGATCTTGCTTAGGGTTTGCCCTCTAGGGTTCTCATGTCTCCTCTTCATCCCTGCCGGCCGCTACCTTGCCGTATTCTTCCCCATGTCTTGGAGCTCAAGAACAATCTTCATCTGTTCAGGTGATTTTCGATCGATTTCAGAAGACTCGCTTGCGGCTGCTGGATTCTAGCAATTTCTCACCGATTCAGGTGGTTCCTTCGTCAAAATATCTTTATTTTCCATCGACTCATCGATTTCCGTGCCTGCGCAATGCTTGGTATGCTGATTTGGCACCGATTCAGGTGATTTTTGATCGATTGCGGTGAAGCATCCCGATCTTCCACTGATTCAGGTGATTTTTTCACCAAGATCGTGTCGATTCATCGTGCAGTTCGGCGGTATGTTCGTTCGTCACCGATTTTGGTGTAATGGAGGATCCGGAGCTCGGGTTTTGAGCTAGGGTTAGGGTTTGCGAGGGGTTTTCCGAGAACTGGCTATGGTCAGGAAGATATCTTTGTTTACAGGATGTCAAAGGCTCTCATAGGGAGAGGTAAACCTCCCTCGGTCCTTGTTGCTGTGCAATGCGGGAAAACGAAGAAAAAAAACGATGTCTCAAGTCCTGAATGCGGCGCTGAGGAACGTCCGGTTGATCTCCACGCCGGAGGAAACTTAGAGGTATACTTTTATCTGTATATGTGATTATTTTTAATGTCTATACTTTCAGGTGCACTTTTTGGATTGTCCATCATACAATGATGTTAAGCAGAAGCTAGATTCAGCACGGCCTGAGTACTTATTTTTATTGGGTGAAAGGATATCAGGTCGCAATGAAGTTGGTCCTTTGAATCTCGGAGAGAAGGTCATCTCTTCAGATTCATTTAAGTCTATTATCGGTTCCAAACCTCCAGAGTTTGTAAGTGTGTCTATGATGTTGTTTTGCTTTGGGGTTTTATTGTAATTCTTTCAGGTTTATGTTGAATCCCCAAATACCGGGAAGCTTGGAGAAGCTATTATTTCATTGGTAAGATGACTAGTGAGAATGTGCTTGGAAGTTACATGGAGTCATGCGTTGTGAACGAACAATATGCATAATTCACTATTTGTTTATTTATGCATATACTGACTTGCATAAATGAAACAGATAGTGAATTATTGAGTTTATGTGCAGGGGGTGAGACATGTTGTTATATGGGAGAACAAAGTAGCGTCATTGATTTCTGCTCATTTTCGGCAAGCAGTTATAGCGGCTTTGAAAACGTGAGTCCTGGTTTGTTTGTGTGTGTATTCATATGTATATGGAAGATAGATTGATTCTGTCGAAAATATGATATACATACTTTATTTTAGTAAGATATTAAGGCAATATGTTATGTTTTTACTCTTTAATTTTCAGTCCAGGTTGTGACCCTTGGGATGCGTTTGAGATGGCTAACGCATCTTTGGAGTTGCACTGTGGTGTACAACATGGGCCACGCTTGTACGGAGAAGGTCCACCAGCATTATTTGATCCTCCAAAGGAAACAGAAGAGGAATCACCTCTTATACAGATATTTGACGAAGAGACCGAGGTTCGACTGCTCGTTTGCGCTGAAGCTTGCGCCGCCGTACGTATACATGCATAATAGACACACACACACACACACACACACATATAAATTTATATATGTTTGTGTGTGTGTGTGTGTTGGGAATACCATATATTTCTATCACTCCTGTATGTACACAAGATATGCTTAACTCTATACATTACTAATTCTCATTACATGCATAAGCATACTTAGCATAAAAGCTAGGTGATCCATTTCTTTCATGTTGTCACAGGACTGTAGTTCTTTGCGAGCTGTGGAAGTTGCTTTGGCTGCACTTCTGGCTATAGAGGTAAAATTCCGCATTGTAATGCAAATAAATTATCATTATTAGTAAGTATTAAAAACACTCATTTGCTGGATATCGTTTCAGGTTAGAGGACTGCGGCTTATTCATCGTATAAGGTAGTCATAATCCTTGTTAATATTATAACCACGAGATTACGATGGTCATTACATCATAAGTGTAAGCAAGTTTAGTAACTGATTAGTACTTGCAGTGCACCTCCACCACCTTCGGCAGCAGCAACTTTTGCACGCGGGGTTGTGACCATGCGCTGTGATCTGTGCACTTCGAGCAGTGCACGCATATCCTTGGTAGTCTCAGGAAGTGCACAGACGTGCTTTGCGGATAATGTAATCTCTCTCTCTCTCTCTTCCGTGCGTGCGTGTGTGAAGTATTGTGTTTTGCATGCTTTTCTGAATGATATGTAATGTGATTATGTCAAGGTGTGATTTTTCTTTTGGTGTTTGCTGCAGTTTCTAGAGTCCACTATCAAAAAAGGACTTATAGAGAAGAGCCAGTCACTTCAGCTCATGCTTTCTTCTGACGACAATAAGCCAATTGAAATAAGGCGGTCAATCTCCATTGCTTGTGGCGCGGCCGTTGTTGAGACTCGAGCTAAAGTTCCAAATTGGGCTGCTCAGGTCAGCTTTACACACATATTTGCTCTGCATGTGCATTCATCATAGCTTGTGAGTGTATGATATATCTAAACCCACACACTATCCCTCTCACATACACAAGCATACTAAATGATAGATAATGTCTTGCAGACTTTGAGGCAGCTTTCGACGGACGCATCGTATAAGTCTCTAATAGCGGTGGGAATAGCGGGAATAGAGGGTGCCCCTGTTGCGGCTTTCCAGAAGGAAGACGCCGAGAGGCTAGCTCTTCTTAGAGTATCAGACGAGCCCATAAAAGCAGAGTCAATACCAGCGCTTTCTAACTGTAATGGTGGTGGTATTGTCGCTGTTCCTACGTGGTTGACACCTGCTGCACCCACAAGGAAGCGTCAGAACCTTTGCCTCGCAAACGATTATCCGGTAATTAAAGCATATATATATATATATATAATATTCATATTCATATGTATGTAATGTAAGTATGCAGTATTAGCTGTACTAATAGCTATAGAAATATATTACATTTCACATTCTTAATTATGTGCTTATGTTTGTACTTATATTACCTTATGAGCATAACTCATACTGTGTACACATAAACAGTCTATGGATCTATAAAATTAAATTTATATTATTATACTGGTGATGTTATATTATGTTTAAGTATAGGTATCTTCAAATATTGTTATATTAATTTAGCTTACACGGCAGATATTGCGTGTGCTAGGTAATACTAAGAATGTACTGGGTTACCCACACATATATTGTAATGATCACAGGTGGGTGATGGAAATATCAAGAATGGAGAAAAGCCCATGTTATTAGCGGCGATGAAGCCAATACCACATGCAACACGAAGGAAGTTAATGCCGTTTGCTGGCGTTGTTTCGGCTGGTGCTCAGGCAGGATGGTCAATGAAACTTAATGGAACCACAAAAAGTGCGAGACCCGAGGGTACAGCTGTACCACCATCTGGACACGGCAGAGGTGGTCATACGTTTCCAATTGTTCTCCCTGTTGTCAAGAAGCACAACTGCAATCGTCCCCCTATTTTAGAGTGCCCTGAGGTAAGTGTGTCTTACTATCATATTAAATATGATAAAGTATCTACACTCGTTATGGCCCTAGTCTGGACATATTTTATATTGCCTACTCTCTTGTTAATGAGCACAATTGCATTGCTAAGGTTTTGCTCTCTTATATACAGGAGGAGTTTCTGAATGACGTGGTTCAGTTTTTGGTATCACGGGGCCACGGCCGGCTTATACCCCCAACCGGTTTAGAGGCATTTCCGGACGTTGTCCTCAATGGAAAAAGGCTCGACTTGTACAATCTATACCGGGAGGTGCGTGTGCTCTTTTCTTAAAGTAATAACGCATGTAATGTAACAAATATAGCATATGCTGTTAATCTATTTTGTATAACCAATATATTTCATTTATTAAGTAATATTTGTCTTGTTCATTCATCAGGTGGTCTCGAGAGGTGGTTTCCGTGTTGGAAACGGTATTAACTGGAAAGGCCAAATCTTTTCTAAGATGCGTAATCACACAACAACTAATCGAATGACTGTGAGTATTTGTTATGAATTAGGTATTGTTACATTGACCTGGTTTTCGTGTGTGGGCAGGGTGTCGGTAACACATTAAAGAAGCATTATGAAACTTACCTTTTGGAATATGAGCTTGCTCATGACGACGTGGATGGGGAGTGCTGCATTTTGTGTCACAGGTGATAACTATCACTGGAACACACATCCTAATAGCTTATTACTGTTTTATGACATGTTATATAGCATAGAGAAAGATCAAAGTTAATGACTCATTTCCGCTCACGTGTCTGTATGGAATTTTTTTTCAGTAGTGCAGAGGGTGACTGGGTGAATTGTGGTATTTGTGGAGTGTGGGCACACTTTGGGTGCGATAGAAGGACAGGACTTGCAACTTTCAAGGTGAGGGAGCATGCATTTGACCAAGGGCTATTTCTCTCACACACGCATATGCCGCGTAGACTATTCATATAGTTGGGATATCCTATATGGAAATCTTTTCCCTGCTAGATGCATGTGCGCGCGTGTGTGTGTGAGAGAGAGAGAGATATGTATGTAACTAGTTCCTGAGTGGTGTAAGCTATAGATGTGGACGTTTACTTGATCAATATGAGTATACATACGTTAGTATGCATTATTAATTTGAACTTAGCATTGTATATTAACAAGTAAGAATGGTTTTACAGGAGTATGCAAAGACAGACGGGCTGGAGTACATATGTCCGAGGTGTAGCGTAGGTTCTGCAAAAGGGGCTACATCAAGAAAGAAGCAGAGAGTATCCGGCGAACATAACGTTGTTCAAATCAAAGGCAGGAGGAATTGACTTAATTTGAGGTGGGTTTGTATATTTCAGAGTTTTGTTTGAGGCAGGCATTAGTGTACATTGTGTCCTCACATCCATGAATGGTGGCCGATGTGAGACCCATTTGTTTCTCTAGAGCTTACAAGTATTTATTTGAGCAATTATGTGACTTCACTATATAAAGGGGAAAATTAAATGTATGACCTTCCATTTTAAAATTTAGATTATATTTTCAGAAATAGATTAAAAAAACAATTAGGCATTTATTAACAATGGCTTATTAAGATAAGTTCATTCTGTTTCTGGTTAATATTCAGATTTCTTTAGATGAAAATTATTAAGCATATTCTGTATTGAAGTTTATGTTTTTGAGAGTAAAGTTATAATTTTTATAATTATATGGAATTTCCCTTTGTTAACCTTCGTTTGTTTAACATGTACATGAATCATTTCTATATTGTAAATGATGCTGAGACGCTCATGGCCTTTATAAATGAGCTGATAATGTACTGCCTAGGCCTTTATGTATCCTAAGGGTGGTATATCTATGTATTAAGACGTAACGTATGTAATATATGTGTACTTTCCAGAAGTATATTGCATATTAGCTTCACCTTGTTTTGTGATTGCTGTTAGTGCACCGAAGACGCTCTATGTCACAAACCCTGCCACAATAGAGGTCGTCACGTATCTCCCGCACGCATTTTCACGTTCTATTTTTAAAAGCGACAGGCAACAGGTAAAAGACCTTGCGTGTGCGTGTGTGCGCGTGCTCATAGAGATATATGCCTGAACATCGTAGTGCTTTATTCAAATCGGGCCGAATGTTATTTGATTATACAGATAAGAAGACACTTTTAGGTACTCTTGAGTTTGAATGTCACCACGGCAAGTCCGTGTGCTTTTTTTTTTTGTGTTGTGTGTGTAATAAATGTAAACATTGATTGTCCGTTGTACACATATACACGTACGCATATGCGCATATGTGTATATACTTACAATTATTCATTGTAACGTAACATATGCATGTATAAACTTAAGGGAGATTTTACTGCATCGCAATGGCTTATCAACTCGTAGAGAAACCCGGCTTATCGCTTGCCCGTAGATGCACTCTTGCCCGATAGAGCATTGGTACTGTTTGTTTTCTTATGATCAATATACATCTACATATGTTGATTATAATTGATTAACATCACTTATATATCTTGCGGCACATACATGTAACAACATTCATCACCTTCACTTGTTACACAACATAAAACACGAGAGAAAGAGAGGGTTCCAAGCAACACCTGCAATATATGTATGGACATATGTACGAATAAGAAATTATTGAATTTGTGAGGTAGAAGAAGAAGGCTTAGCCAAGTTTTCTTGGCCGTTTATAATTGTTGAGAAGTAAAGAGGAGCAAACGACACTGACAGAAGACGCTGCCATGGCCGCCCCAGCGATCCAAGGAGGCAACCTGAAGGCAGTCCACGGAAACAGCACTCCCGCTGCAATTGGAATCCCCAACACATTGTAACCGAGTGCCCACAAGTAGTTCAATCGTATCCTTGCAAATGTCTTCCGCGACAAGTCGATTGCTGTCACCACGTCCTCGAGGCTGTTCTTCATTAGAACAATGTCCGCCGCCTCCACCGCTATGTCAGTTCCTGCCCCAATTGCCATCCCAACATCAGCTGCCACTAACGCTGGCGAGTCGTTTATTCCGTCTCCCACCATTGCAACTGCCAACCCGCTTGCCTGCAGTTCATATAAACGCATAAAAAAGAGAATATGCTGCTAATTTGAATTTTGAAAACACACCTGAAGTTCTTTGATTTTGTCAGCCTTGGCAGGGGGTTGAGCCTCCGCAATCACACTGTCGATCCCAATCTCGCGAGCGATGGCTCTTGCAGTTCCCCAGTTGTCCCCAGTAACCATAATGCTCCGAATCGCCATGGAATTCAGGCAAGATATCACAGCTGCAGCTTCCGGCTTCACGGGATCGGCAATTGCTATAAACCAGCAATCTCCGTGCCAATCGCAGCCAACACACCTGCAAATTCATCGACTTAGGTAAACGTTTACTCCACACACAACCACATACATACCTGTTCTTGCCATCTGTTCAAACTGCCTCAACTGTTCTGTCGCTTCAACAGGGATGGAAATCCCGTTTTCTCCCATTAATCTAATGTTTCCAACACATATCTTCTTCCCCACAACATGTGCAACTACTCCTTGTCCAGCAACCTCCTCGAAATCCTTCATCTCTGGAACCCATGACAGGTCCTTGCATCCGGTTCCTTGTAAAGACTGCGCATACTCAATTATAGCCTTTGCTAATGGATGCTCACTGTTCACCTGTCCCCAACGCATTATATACGTACATACACACACATATATATACATACCTCAGCAGAAGCGATCATGTCGTAAAACACCTTGAGAGCCATGTTTTGGAAGAGCTTGGTAGCAACAACAACAGGCTCCCCGCTAGTAAGTGTCCCAGTCTTGTCAAACACGATGCACTTCACCTGAAACATTACAATCACATTTCAATAAAAAATGCGGCAGATAAGAAAATGGAAATACGAATTACTTGAGCTTATCCTCGAAAAGCATAATATAAGCACACCTTCTGTGCACTCTCTAAAGCATTGCCACCTTTGATAAGGACACCTTGAGAAGCACCTTTCCCGGTGGCAACCATGACAGCAGTGGGAGTGGCCAGGCCGAGTGCACAAGGGCAAGCTATCACTAAAACCGATATTCCAAACTGCAAAGCCAGCTCAAACTCGTCCATAGATTCTGGAATCCATGACTTTGGGTAGCTCCCTAGCTTCCCAGCTGTAAACCATACCACCCATGTCGAGCATGCAGTCACCACCACCTTCATAAGTAAATACACCTCTGTTATATACTGTGTGTGCGTGTGTGTGTGGGGGAGAGAGAGAGAGAGAGAGCGCTCACCATGGGGACAAAGTACTGGGATATTTTATCAGCAAACTTCTGAACAGGGGCCTTAGCCATCTGAGCAGCTTTGACAAGGCGTACAATCTGAGAAAGTGCAGTCTCAGAGCCAACATGAGTAGCCCGAATCCTCAATGCACCGTTTTCGTTCATTGTTCCACCTATGACTTTGTCCCCTTGTCGTTTTGTAACCGGCCGTGCTTCTCCGGTTATCATGCTTTCATTGACGTGGCTTTGTCCCCACACAACTACCCCGTCTGTTGGTACTTTGGAGCCTGGTGCTACTTTTATTATGTCGTTTCTCTGTATTAACTGCGTGCTTATCTTCAAAACAAACGAAAACCACGTACTTCAGCTATATATACATGTGCCTGCGTGATTCTGTTGTACGTGTGTGTGTCTGTGTGTGTGTGTGTGAGAGAGAGAGAGGATGGTTATTACCTCACGTTCAGAAACAGCATTTCCGTGTGCATCAAGCTCCAACAAGATGGCGACTTCTGGAGCCAGGTTCATCAGTTTTGCTATTGCCTCAGACATTTTGCCTTTAGCAAGCGCCTACAGAAATATATAAATATACACATACACACATATGATATATTAATTACCTCAAGGAACTTGCCCAGCAGTATGAAAGAAATAAGCATCGAACAAGTCTCAAAGAAGTCGGTCCCTTTGAAATGCTTGCAAGTTGCAGCTCGTATGACCGTATATACAGAGTAGAAATACGCAGCATTCGTACCTAAAGCAACAAGTACATCCATATTTGCAGATCCATGTTGCAATGCCTTATACGCTCCAACATAAAACCTGGTATACACGCACAACACACACACACATGAATATACATATTCACACACACACACACGGTAAATACCTCCAACCAATAACAAACTGTACAGGAGTAGATAAACTCCACCTTAAGAGTTGTCCAAGAGTTAACATACGTAGTAACTTTGTATCAAGCCAGTCCCGTATAACAGGTATATACATGAATACCATAGAGAGGAAGAATACGGGTAGACTAAATATACTGCTCCATAGAAAAAGCCTTTGATAATGTCGAACCTCTTTTCTTCGGTCCGGGCCTCCGTCACTGGGATTTATATAGAGTGTCGCTTTGTACATGCCTGGCTTTGGACTCGTCTGCTCTATAACTTCTATAAAGAATCTCGGCCCAGTTAACTCCGGGTCATAAGAAACTGAACACATCAAATGGTCAATATGCCGTGTGTGTGTGTGTGTGTACTTACTGGTTAGTTTTTCGTCAACTTCGTGGATTTCTACAGATTTAACACCAGGTAAAGCAAGTAGTGAGACTTTAATAACCTTCAAACCCTCCTGAGAATGAACACCTTGTATCTTCAACCTTATTTTGTTACGTTCTTCGCCAGCGCTTAACAATTCTGCTTCAAAGCCAACCTCACTAACAGTGTTTAAGAGCTCTTCGTGGTTAACCAGCTTAGGAAAGTAGTGTATTTCTGCTTCTTCTGTTGCCAGTGCAACCACAGCCTTCTTTACACCCTTTTTCTTCCCGAGTGCAGATTCAATTGAACCTGAACAGGCCGTGCATGTCATGCCCTTAATGCGGATCCTGCATATGTTAACGTCGACTTCTGCTGTGTAATCCTCTATGATTGTGGCCTCAAATCCTGCATCCTGTATGGCTTCTCGAATATCTTGGTCCTGTTAAACCCCGTTATATATGCATAGTGCGTGCGTGCGTGCGTGTGTGTGTGTCATACACGTACTGTGACAAAGGCAGGATGAAATGACTTGAGCTCGCCCATGGAGGACGGCAACAGCGGCGTCTTTGATACCGGGCAAGCGTTTGACAGACTTCTCAATAGAGCCTGCACAAGCAGCACATTCCATACCTTCCACCTTGAGTGTAACACGACGAACCTCTGAGGCATCCATGTGCCTTCTGGGTGGCGATGGGGGATATGTGGGCATCGACGGGTATCTCGGGGATGACATGAACCCCATCTTCTGTGGGGATTTTCTGGGAATCTCTGGGCAGGATAACTTCCATTCTGTAAGCTGTGCATCTCCAGGACTGCCATTTCATGCTTGAACTGGAAACATAACAAAGAAAGTTATCACCAAAGAAGAAAAGAAAACTTGTCCCAAGAGATCACATATAAAGAAGGATATATTTATGCAAACTAGTGTAATAGACTACGAATCCATAGTTTACATCCTGTGTAACAAAGTATAATACATATAAATTACCTTATAGCTGGTTTAGTTTATAATCAAACTAATTATATTTCTGAAGTCAAAGAAAGAATATATTCACACACACACACACTTTGTGTAAAAGCATTTTATATGCGCGTGTGTGTGCATTGGTTTAACTTATGAAAGCGTTGATGAACTAAACATGGTTCGGCTCTGGTTGGCATTGCCTGGCTATATGCTACATTACACACGCACACACAGTGTGTGTGCATAACACAGAGATATTTGACATTGAGAGATTCCACACTCAAGGAATGCAATTGATTAAGGATAACGGTCGAGAAACTAAGGGCCAGAATATATATATATATATTATATATATATACACAAAAAATGGCATTTGGAAACACAAGGGGAACCCAATAAGAGAAGCAAACATACCCATCCTCAGAAGCGTGCAATTCACATGGATTCCTTCACGCATTTGTTACGTGCGCCAAACATAACGCCCTTGGTAAGAGCCCTTTTTTAAACAAAACCTAGTTTTTCTTACCCTTTTTAATATTCACTTAGTGCTTCAATCCATGATCAAAGTGGAGATCGAATCATTCTCCACTTATTATATATATATAATCATTAGTAAGAATGCAAAAAGGTGACAAAAAGGTTTTTACTAAGGGCATCAAGTTTTTTCTCTAACCGTTTGCGTAGAGGGACGTCCATTATCTATCATGGCTTGGAATGGAATATCATGTATATGTATGGCAAATCGCATCAGAATATGTCCACTTCACCAAAGCACTCTTCGGAGACCGTGCTGTTGTACACAATGTACTACTCTCTGTACTACTTAAATTTTAGTACATACATAATCAAGGTCATCAATGTTATATCTACTTGCTTATACTAACTTATATATATAATATATATATATATATATATCTTCCTGTCAAGCATTAGACAGTAACTGTATATATTTGCTTGCATATGCCTGGAATGGGCATCTTGAAGAAACAAGCTGGTCAGGACCATAAAATCAATATACATATCATTTTAATATATATTTGCTCTCTTGCTTCGATGAACTATAAACATGCACCCGTGTATATATGTATGTAGCACGAGCGCGCACACACACACACCCACATCTCTGTGTGTGTGTAGGACTATCATGTAGCTTTTCGACCTTGTAGTATTAAGTAAACAGTATCCAAATAAACACTTTGTTAATGTATTGTTGAATTTGTTAGGGTACCATGGCGGCATTTATCTGTTCGCTGCGTGTGCGATGGATACGATCATCATATATGGCTCGCAATCGAGTCTGTGTACACAACAACAGGTATGTATATGTATGTATAAACTTATATAGTAATCAGGATGACATTTGATGTTTCAGTTAACAATGCAGCAGAGAGCATTGAAATGGAAAATGGTCATATCCTACGACGGCACGGATTTCTCTGGTATTATACATATATTTAAGTATATGAAAGATTGCATTACACACGCACGTACACACGTACAATTGTTTTGAAGGATGGCAATATCAGCCTCGTTATCCATCCATACAAGGCCTGGTGGAAGATGCATTGACAAAGTTGACACGTTATAGCAGAGAAGAACTTGTTTTGACTGGGGCAAGTCGAACCGATGCTGGTGTGCATGCCATTGGTCAGGTACACATTGCTATGTGTAGTACATATGCATGTATGTGTGTAAAGTCTACACACTCGTACACATGTACATTTTTCTTTTGTAGGTTGCCCATTTCCAGTCTCCAACTTGCATAGGTGATTTAGAGAGAATCCTGAGAGGCATGAATGGCACCCTTCATACCAAGTCCGAGTCCGAGATGTGTGTGCTGTACACCCAGAGTTCCACGCCCAGTTGAGTGCTCGGACAAAGAAATACATGTACAAAGTGTACACAGCTCCTGTCATGGACCCTTCCTACGGTTTTATGCATATCATGTACCAGAGAAACTCCATGTTCCTGCAATGAAGGAGGCCTGTGGCTACTTCGTTGGTGAGCACGACTTCACAACTTTTAGCAATTCATCCGCACTACGTTTCCTTCGGAGTCCAGTAAGGAACATACTGCAGTTCAATCTTCTTCAGCAGGTGTGTGTGTGTGTGTGAGTATGTATTGTTTAACTATTAACACTGAAGCTGCTCAGGGACCGCTTCTCACGTTTGAAGTTGAAGGCAATGGATTTCTCCACAAGCAGATTAGGAACATGGTTCTCTCTCTCTCTCTCTCTCTCTCTCTCTCTCTCTCTATATATATATATATATATATAATGTTTTCTTATCAGATGGGACTAATACTTGCTATCGGAAAGTGTCAGCATTCAGCTCAAGCTGTTAATGAGCTCTTGAAAATAAGAGACCGTCTAGAACTGGCGAAAGTCGCACGCACTGCTCCTTCACGTGGATTAACTTTGGTCTCTGTTCAGTACAATGAGAAATACTTTACAATACTGTAAACACCAGTTACAATATCAGTCGAGCTTATTTTCCGGTATATTGCGTGCGTGTGACTATGCGTACCCAGAGTTATATTGTTTTCAACTCCGGAGCATATTGGAAAGCAAAACATAAGGCAAGCCACTAGAAGCATTCCAAGTTGGGAATGTTTCAGCGGCCTGAACTCCATACCCGATATCCGAGTGGATACTACAGCTACCAAGGAACGTCTTCAAAGCTGGGAGACGATCACCACCAGGTAGAGCACACAGAATATTCTCAGCACCTCTAAGCTCCCCGACACGCCCCAACATGTCAACCATGCAAGAGTAATCCACCACGATACCGTAGTCGCTAATCATGCTTCTGAAGTACCTTAAACCTTCATCTAATCTTCCCAGCTGGTTACACACTGAGAATAGCCTCGTAAACACGACTTGGTTTGGGTATACTCCTTCCATGACCATATCTTCGAACAGTTCCTCAACCATTAGGCTCCATGAAACAATGTCCTTCTCATTCATGCAGTTAAATATTCGTCTCGCTTGCCTCATATGCCCATTTCTGGCATACACAACAATGACAGAGTTGCATGCTTGTGTGTCTTTCCATGGCATCTGTTGGTACATTCTGTTTAAGTAACCCATGTCTTCAAGAGCATCGATCATTATGGTCCAGGATACCATGTCATATTCCGGCATCTCAAGAAACAGTCTATACATATTCTCGATATACCCACACTGGGCATACCCAGCTAGCATTGTGTTCCAGGATACGGTACTTCTCTCCGGCATTTGAGCGAATAGTGCCGCAGCTTGATCGATGTGGCCAGCTATGGTAAATGCAGTGACCACCGTTGTCCAAGTTATCACATCCGATGCAGGTACGCTCTCGAATATCTCTAGTGCATTTGTAATATCGTCAGAAACTGCATGACTAACAAGTAACGTGTTCACGAAGCAAGATCCCACTGTGGCATGCGAGCGTACAACTCTCGGGCTACATCAAAACGCTTGTTACGCACGTATGCGGCAAGGAGCGAGTTATATGTCACCAAGTTTCTATACATCATGGTGTTAAACACGCTCTCGACTTCTTCAATAGGCCCTCCTTGTTGTGAAAACGATCCTATGTATGTAGTACATGAGACTAAGTCCCATTCTGGGAGTTCACCAAAGAAACACTTGGTTTCCTCCAAATGCCCTTTCTGGGCATATGCTGCAAGCATGGTGTTTAAGGCAATTATGTTCCATTCTGGCATGCTATCAAATACCTTCTTCGCTGAAAGGAAGTCACGAGAGTGTATATATACATTGAGAAGTGAAGTGTATGAAATCACATCCTTGTCGGGCATCAGAGTGAACATCTTCACAGCCTCATTGGTTTGCTCAGTCTGGGCATATGCTTGAAGCATCAGATTCAATGAAGAAAGAGTATACTCCGGCATCATGTTGAAGAGAGAGATGGCATACTCGGCCTGTTCATTCTCTATATACATCTTCATGAGTGTGTTCCAAGTGACAGGAGATTTCTCCTCACAAAGATCAAAGAGAGTCTTCGCTTCTTTGAGATGCCCATGCTGGGCATATGCACGAATGAGGATGTTCCAAGAATACACGTTGGGCTTGTGCAGTGCGCGGAATGCAGAGCGTGCGTGTTGTAGATTACCGAGCTTGCCATGAGTCTGGATTAGCAAGTTGATTAAGTAGTTGTTATTAGTATACTTCTCATAAATGACCTTGCTGATTCTAAGAAGGTTATCTGTGTCTTCACACTGTTTTACCACATTAGCTAGCGACTCTATAGCCTCCATATTATAACTCTCTCTCTCTCTCTCTCTCTCTCTCTCACACACACACACACACACACACGCTTTTCCACGTTATGCATATGCCATCCACGAAGAAAGAGTATATTCTGACATATGCTCATTTAATTTATGCTTTTTTGAACACACGCACACCCACCTGAAGCTAAAAGAAGTATATGTATGCTTATCTTCAGATTTATCTGTAGAATGATCCTATAAAGAACAAAAGGACTGCTGATACCACCGTAACAAAAGTTTCCTGCGAAATTCATTAAGTTTAATAATAACATTAAGTTTGTGATGAATATCATACCTGACTATTTGTAAAGAACAAGAGGAATAGAACCCCCTATAAACTCAATCACATTCAAAATCCCAGTAAATGCCTGCAATAACCAAGTTAATTGTCCGTAAATGTATGTGTAGAGATTACCAAGAGGCAACAGTAATACATCCAAATACAAGTCCAAATGTTCGTAGCAACCTGCTGCCACTCTTTGCAATTCTTTTATTTTCATCTTCTTCGTCCTGTAGGAGACAGTTAAATGAAAACAGCAATAAATCTATACATGTAAACAAGATATAAACTAATATTAATAAAATGGATTGTACTTACAAAAACTGGAGTCTCCGGAGGAGCATAGGCCTTTAGTTTATTGAATAGTTGGAAGACGTAACCAAAGATGAGCAGTTGGAAGGGTTTCCAGTCTGCTATCCCTTGTGAGACAACAACCCAGAGTGACTGCAAAAAGCAAATAAGAATAATGTGTGTGTGCGTGTGTGTGTGTGTGTGTGTGAGAGAGAGAGAGAGAGAGAGATGTAATATAATTACCATTGCAACGGAGATACCGAGATTGATTAAAATATCCTTTTCTCCGAACGAGCTTTCCTGTTTAAGAAAGGTAGCCGTGTCATAATGCACGCAGGTATGTGTACCTATATAATATACACATACATATGGAATGCACATATACATGTGTATCTTATGCATATCCAATACCTTGGACCCCATGGAATCAATGGTAGCTTGTCTGCGTATTTGATGTTCTTCGAAACCTGTGCAAAGTACTCTTAGAGAAGAGAGAGAGAGAGAGAGAGAGAAGAGAGAGAGAGGGAGACAGACAGACAAACAGATACCGAGACAGACGTACCTCAACTGCTCCAAACGTGAGACCTTTCTTCCTCTTAGAAAGTTGTGACATCATAATCTTATCATATGCTCTCTCCAACTGTAATGGGTGTGTTTACACACGCATGATACACAGACACACAACACATAACGTAATATGCTAAACATATAATAAATACACTTGTACGAATATGCACACACACAAACACACATAGATATGATTAAATGTATTAGTTATGGGTGGGTATAAGATAATCCATAAACACTTGTATATCACAAATACTAGATGGTCTGTCCAGTTTCGGTTGTAATATAAAAGTATGGATCACACACATGCACACGGATATGTATGTATATATCTGAAAGAATAAGTATACTAAACATATAGTTTGCAGTGCATTATGAAGATGTACCCGGGCTGCAGCAGCTTCATCACCACTTCTCTCAGCCTCTTTATATTCCTTGCATACGACACCTTGATTCTTTCAAAGCTTTCCAATGGGTTTACACCAAGAACCAAAAACAATCTCAAGTTCTATATATATAAGAACCCTCCCTCTGCATTCTTACATATATACGGACACACACTCAGACACACACGCACACACGAATGCATACCTCATATGGGTTTTCATCATTACCAGCAGCAAATCCTGCCGACATATCTGCTGAACTGCATGTAATACCCAGAAACCTTCGCCGACTTCCTCTGGGGAACAAACTCAGAACCATAAATATATGTACATACTGTGTGTGTGTGTGTGTGTGTGTGTGTGTGTGTGTGTGTGTCTATATATATATATATATATATATATTAGAGAAGAATATTCATGAATAAATGTTCAGTAGCATCGAAACCATTGGATTTGTCCCGGTCTATATCAAACGTGTAGTAGCTAGTGTACACATACATATGAACTATAACATGTGTGTGTGTGTGTGTGTGTGTGTGTGTGTGTGTGCGTGTGTGAGAGAGAGAGAGAGAGACAGAGAGAGAGAGAGACAGAGAGATGTGTATCAAAACCTTTCTAAATATTTATATATTCAAAATGTATAGTAGCTAATTTTTGAATCGAGCATACCATACAGTTTACAGGTGTGTGTGTGCCGAATTAGATCAAGACAATCACATCCACACACACACACATCTATATATATTTATTCATGGTTATACATTTGTATCTGTATGAATTGTAAGTATACGATACAAAGTATATTCATACATTATATATATACATGTATAAGTACATATGTTTACACACGCACGCACGCACACAAATGTACCTCGCGAATACGAACATGGGTCTGGAGTGAGCGTCACATTCCTGTAATCTGCGCCTGACAACAGTGCAACAATGTGGCGGCAGAATGAGAGAAGCCATACACAATAAAACCCTGAAAAAATGATAAAACATTTTAGGGCTGCTCTGTTTTTTAGGGTTCTTCATCTGCTGAGCTATGGCGATCGCCAGGACTGGCGTCTTCGTGGACGATTATCTCGAATGTAAGATTAATTCTTTAATTTTTTCTGATTTTTTCTAGCTTAAAAATTAGAAACTAATTGCATAATTGTTTTATCAAAGTTTTAATACCATAATTTAGTAACATGTCGAAGACTTAACAAATGAGCCAAAATACAGCAAGGAAATGCATACCACACACATAGACATATATATAATTATATATATATATAAACACATATGTACGTTACATAATAAGAAATAGCTAAACGAAGCTATATATGAATATCCATAATATTGTTTTAAGATTTAACTTGTTAAACACTATCTTGTGTGTGTAATGTTATAGCTGAATATGCATACATACAAAAAACATATATACATATAGAACAGCGTATGTATTCAGTTTCAGATAATTCACTAAGCATTCGATGATCAAGCATCCCATACTTGAGTTCATGAAAGTTTTTCTACCATAATGTAGTATATGTACGCTAAAAGACAGCAGAGGATGCATATAACACACACAACGCATGGCACATAATAGCTAAAGCCTTTATAACATATCATATACATGATTATTATATAATATGTACATGTATATGAATGTATGTGTATAATTCTTGTTCATTTTAGATTCAAGCTCACTTCATGCAGAAGTCCAACGTCATCTCTCTACAATGACAGAGCTCGATATCCGTGCACATCGTAAGTCCGATATTTTCATGCATAGACACACACACACACACACACACACACACACACATATATATATATATACACCGCACATACATACAGGGATAATAACCAAACTGCAGAGATGATGATCCAAGCACGGGAGTATACCAAGGCGTGTTTACTTCTAGAATTAAAGAAATCTGCACCTACACCGGAACAGGAAGAGCTTGAGAGGCTTAAAAAGGAATTAGATACATACCACGAGAATATACTCAGCTTATGCACTGAGAAAGTATTACTAGCTCAACAAGCACGTGATCTGGTAATATCACACACACACACCACACACACACACATAGAGAGAGAGAGAGAGAGAGCATCCACGTATGTACATGTTACATACATACCTAACTAGATTTTTGCATCTGTTTACTTCAGATTGATAGCCACGTGAAACGTCTGGAGGAGGATCTGAATCAATTCGCGGAGACCTAAAGCTTGGTATGTGTTTTCATTTATTTAGTCATATACAATTTATGTATGTATGTATATAAATACTTTTTATTGCTCAGAGGGGAAGATACCTTTAGATGAGCCTGCAATATTACCAATGCTACCAATACGTGAAGAGAAGAGAAAGTCTACATTCTTTATACACCAGGGAAGAGATTAGAGAGAGAAAACAGGGAGTGGGATCGGGACAGGGACAGTGAGCTCATGCCACCACCTGGTAACTATAAGAAACGCCCTGTTCCTGCTCCTGACCTGGACCAACCTATTGATCCCAATGAAGAAACATACTGCGTTTGTGGCCAGGTATTTCCATACGTGTTATGTGCATGTGTATGGTATAGACACGTTATTGTGCAGGTTTCCTTCGGAGATATGATTGCATGTGACAACGAGAATGTAAGTTTCTAATAAGCACCATTAACTGTTCTAAACCTTTGTCATTTCAGTGCACAGGAGGTGAATGGTTCCATTATCAGTGTGTTGGGCTGAGCTCGGAGACCCGTTTCAAGAACAAGTGGTATTGCCCAACGTGTACCAGGTTGCAAAAGCGGGGCTTGTTAGACCCTGTGGGGTGATAAGGTTCGGTATAGAGAGAAGATTTCGTTTTACAAATAATCAGTTGTTTTATCATCTAATTTAATGTACTAACAATCATAAAACCGTCATTCTCATCCTGTTTAGCTTGATACTGTTCAAGCCTCTCCTGTAGATCAGTTATGGTATCCACAAGCTTGGTATACTCCTCACGGGTACACTTCTTAGCTGCCTCTAATGTACATTCATCGTATGTCATCTCTTTAGCAGCTAGTTCCGTCTTTAACAAGATGATAGCTCTCTGTAGATCCTCAAGCTTATGTGTTAAACCCATCTGTTCCTGCTGTGAGCTTGTAGCACTCTCTACTGTTTATGTAGCTCCCTAAAGTTAGACTGCACCACCTGTTATCTTGGCATCCACCTCGTCAGATATCCTCACGAGTCTGGAGAGGTTCTCCTGGTGCTCGACGAGGATAGTGCGAAAGCTCTGTTCAAGCTCCCTCTTCATTGTCCAGTACGTCAAAGGACTCCTCAAGGTGTATTAGTCTACCTTGTGTTGTCCTCAGCTCGGCTTCAAGAAATTCTCTGTGTGCTCTCTCTTGGTTAAGCTCCTCTTGGAGGCGCTCTCTTGTAACCCTCTGTTGTTTCACCTGCGCCTGGGTGTATTACCATGTGAAGATCTTCTTCACTGTAGAGCTCTCTTCGCCACTTGTGTTGCTTCAGAGAGTAGAGACACTAGCTTCGTCTTGGAGGACTCTACGGAAGTGTTCAAGTCTATCGCTTGTACACTGTTCCTGTGGGGATTGCGTACCATCAATGTCATTCTCGATACACTGAGTATCCGGTAGAGAGACTGTCTCTTTGAGATCTACGTGGTTAAAGACCGTAAGCTCGAGTAGTGTGCTCTCTTTCTTAGCTTCCAGGAACGCCATTGGAACAGGACTCTTGACTTCAACAAGGGGCTCGTTGGGGTCGTCTCCTAGATGACCGAACATGTGTGTGATCAATGGTCTGCCCAAACACGATGGTTCCCTGTGTTCTCTGTTGTTTGATCTTCCTGAGCTCTTGAAGAGGCTGTGGAAAATATACTCTGACCAGTTCACCTTCACACCTTGTAAAGCTTGCACAACTGTCTCTACCAAGTTCCTGGAGCTGTAGCCGGAGCTTACCCGGAGCTGGACGACCTCGGAAACAAGTGAGAGATGGGCGCCAATGAGGCGTCGAGCAACATATCGTGACGGTAACCAAGGTCCTTCTGGAGTGCACCCTCTTTGAAAAACTTCAAGATTTGGTCGTCTGAGGAGGACCTCTTGAGAAGGGGAGCGCCTTCACAGGGGAGATTGAAGCTCTCGGAGATGAGCTTGGGTGTGCATGTCACGACTTGGCCACGGAGGACTGTGGTGGTGTTGTTCTTGAGGTTGTAGTTGGCGATGAATTCACGGACTAAGGAGGATTAGTGACATTCCACTTGACATTTGCGAGGCTGCTCGAGGCCGATGCTTGTGAGGAAGTCTAACCTCGGACAGCCTTGCTCGCCAGTAAGATGCGGCAATGTATGACCGGAATTTGAGATTTCTAGCTACTGCGTACCGATCGTGTCCGGTTAGTCTGCTGGTCGAGCGTTTTCTTCGGGGAGAGATCGGCTTCCTGCTGTCCTCGCCGGGTCTCTTGGAAGACATGGACGAAAAGCCCTACCTAACCCGATAGAGAATCAAATGCTGGGTAACATTCCCGGTATCTACGGTTGATCATTCCGCCACATGGCAGGAATCAGTATATCCAAATCTGATCCTTCGAATGTCTAAATGTTTATATAATTTATTTTAACTATAAGATTACAGTTGGTCTTTGACATTTAGCTTATAACTGCTTACACACATATATTATAGTCAATTTAAAGGTAATGTTTTTAATATTATTTAATTAAATATCAAATAGTTCACTGAGTGGATGTTAATTTCTATGTTAAATAGTAATTTGAGGGTATTTTAAATAATTTCTAATTATTGATACGTAAAGATGATTATTTTTCAAATCTCAACTAATGAATATCTAATGAACAAACGGGTTGTTATAACAAGTCAAGAATATGGCCGTGTGCATCGGGAGTTTCGGTATTTTTCAACACAAATACGCGTACGGAATGAGCCGGTCACCGGCGACCGCTACAGAACACCGGTGGCGTCGGCCGGCTGCTTCCAGTCACCCGAAAACGACAGGGCAAGGACACCGGCATTGCCGTCGGATGTGTCAATCGGACGGCGATCCCAATCGGCAGAAGGAGAATCAAAACACGCACACATTTACACGGCCGTCCGGTTCTCCCCCGCACAACAACAGTCCGTCCGTCAGCATCTCACTCCCTCAAGATCCATCTGGGTGAGTCCCATAGAATTCCCGCAGATGGATCCCCTCCCAGCACCGAAATCCCAGAGCCCATCAGAGTATCCGAGCCAGACCCCAACAACGAGGAGCACCACACAGTGACAGTCCGAAAGGATCGTGAGGAATGGTCCGAATCGGCAATCTCCACACTCATAGAAGCCTACACAACCAAATACAGTAAGCTCAACGGTAAGGGCCTCCGAGGGAAGGACTGGGCCGAGGTCGTTGAGGCAGTGAACAGCAACCACAACTCGACCAAGACCGTGGAGCACTGCAGGAACAAAATGGACACTCTCACAAAGAGGTACAAGTCCGAGAAGAAGAATAAGCTGTCCGGCATCGAGACCTCCTGCCATGGTACGACCGTATGGAGGTCATCCGGGGCTGCTCAACCGGTAAGTCCGGAGGAGCTCCGCAACAGAGTATCGTTGCCAAGGACAAGACTCCTTCCTAAGGAAAAAGGGAAGAAGGCTATAGAAGCAGTGACCATACATCCAGATGACAGCATAGAGGCAGCAAATGCAAGGATAGACATGCTCGCTAGCCAGGCATTACACACAAACTGGAGCAACTCAACGCCCACAGTAGCAGCCACGGTCACCGGTGTGGCACAGAGCACGATCTCACACATTACCGCAGCAGCTACTGCGGCCCAGGCGACATGTGAGGCCACCAAGACGGGGTCGGATGGGGACCTGTGCAGGAGTGTCTTAGAGCTGGCTGCGAGCCTCAAGTCGGCTGCTGGGACTGTGGCCAGCAGTATGAATGGCTTTACTGAGGTGTACGCAAGGATAGAGATTGCCAAGATGGAGATGCTCAAGGAGCTTGAGTTGAAGCGGATGCAAATGCAGCTGGATACTGCAGAGCTTATGAGGGACAACCCCACTAGCAAGAGGAAAAGGGAGACCTCGTCTGACCATGAATGATTTCTTTTTTACATATGCCATTTTTCCTGCACAATAACATCGCTGTTCACTCTCTGCCCTTGCCCTTGTACATATGTATGTATACACATATGGACACTAGAGTGAATATATACACATATTTACCTGATAACACGAATCTTGTAGAAGAGAAGACTCGGAATGCCAGTATACATAGTAACTCGTTACTGTAGAGGTAATAAATATATACAGTACACATGCATGTGTATTGTATGTGTAACTGTGATGTTCACTAACCTTGTTAGGCAATGAGCTCCTTGATTTGGGAGTGTACAGCCTTAAGAGAATAGAGTTCACGCTTTGCCAAAGCTTGGCCGAGGAGCCGAATACCCTTCTCCAGTTTTTCTTGTTCTGATCGCCTGACGTGCCGAACATTCATGCTTTCCTCGAACATGGCAGCCTTCTCTGCAGCCCGTATAACACACGACTCTGGAATCTGTAAACATACAAAACATTATATCTATATATGTGCATCTGTATATGTATTATATTAGATACAATAGTGCATGTTCACGAGCAACAATCAAGTCTGCCATGATAAATGAACAGACTTGAAACGATATCTCGAAAATTTAATGTATGTGCCAGTGAAAACAGATGCGTGCATATTAGCAAGGCATCTCCAATACGTGAGGCACAAATACGCATTGTATATGCAATGTGTGTGTGTGTGTGTGTGTGTGTGTGTGAGAGAGAGAGAGAGAGAGAGAGAGTGACATACTCCAAATATATATATACTCCAAACACATTATATTGGTATAAACTCACCATTGCAAGTCTAGCAACGTTAATTCCAAAGCTTCTACTTGCTGCTCCAGGCTGAAGCTTGTATAGAAACGTGACTTTCTGAGAGACTTGGTCCACGAGTTGTCTAGATTCGGTATATTCCGCAAGATATGACATGTGGTAACTTTGAACAATTCCAGGGAAGTCCTTCACCACTTCGGTAACCTTGTGTATTACATGCATAAACCAAGGAAAATGGTAGGCTGTGTGCGTGTGATATGACTGTTGGGTTACCAAATGTACAGATCATGTGTGTGGGCTTTTAAAAAAACACATGCATATATAGGTTTACAATACATACCTTGAGATAATGAGTGACGAACAACGTAAAGCATCTTATGTTCTGTACCAAATGTTGTAAGGTTGAATATGCTATAGCAACCCCGTCGTGTGTACTAGTCCCTCGACCTAGCTCGTCCATAATTACCAAAGAACGTACCTGGTGCATGATATCATGATATATTTATGCAAGTGCAGACATATATAAACACTATGTCTACAAAGGTATCTATAATTACTGAATGGTGTAACTGATGCATGGGTTATCACGTATATAATACAGGTCCATATCTTTATAGAAGTACGTATGTCCGCCCAAATTATAGAGACATGAACACACACATGAAAACTACCGTGGCTTTGCGGAGTACTGTAGATGCTTCACTTAGCTCCTCAAAAATGTGCTTGATCCCTTATGAATACTCTCTGATATTCCCATCCTTGTGAACACTGCATCGAATACATGCAGCTTTGCTGACGTTGCAGGAACATATGAACCTATCTGCATACAATATCAATATATATATATATATATGTGTGTGTGTGTGTAATTTATTTTAATGTTTAACAATACCATATGTGCATGTGGGCGCGCTAGAGCAGGTAGAAGAAAGATTTTCTAAAAGAGATAAGTACTGCCTTGTGACTATTATGTTGTGTGAATAGAAGTATCTACGTCTGTATGCGTATTTTATAACTTATGGATAGATATGTCCGCGAGGTACATACCTATATAGAATAGGTAAGTATAACAACATTTGGAAGAGCATCTTGATTTTATACTTATCCCTACAGTGTGTAGGTTTCTCTTTATGGTACAACCATAGAGGATCTTTGTGACAGAGAGAGAGAACATCAGACATCTAATAAAATATAGCTGTGCGTGCGTGCGTGGGTGTGTGTCAGCTTTTGTATGCCGCTAAACATACAAAGAAGATGTGCACTAACCTGGGCCATAATTACGATTAAAGCTACTTGGCGAATGTAGCAGCTTTTACCACCCATATTAGGACCAGTAATTATCTGTGCTCGTTCCTTATCTTCAGAAAGGCAAGTACTATTTGGTACAAAGGCACCCTGAAGTATCGCATCCAGTATCTGTAAGAAGTTATGTACTAAACACACCACACCAACATCCATAAGCTAACCGGATGACGACCGTCTTCAATTTGGAGAAAGCATGGTTCAATGGAAGCTATAAACTCAGGTCGAACATATCCCTAGAGAGGCACAGTAAAATTAATCGAAGTGAATTAAAGTAAGCAAAAACACATACATATGATGTTAAGTATTGGTCTATATACCGGACGTATATAAGCACACGAGCAACAGTCTCTCTCTCTCACACACACACACACGCACACGCACACGCACACGCACACGCACCTGACCACAGGAGAGTATTGCAAGAGAATGGAGGCAATCCAATGCAGCAAGTGCCTGTACACAAGCTCGAAACTCCACATAATAAGAAGCAAACTCTGTTAAAAACTCGTCCCATGCACGGCTACACGCAACAGCTAATTGCTCCTTGGCAAGTGCAAGCCTGTCCGAGGCTTCTAACACTTCTGGAGCGTGATAGCGGTTCGTCTTCTTAGTGCTGTTCACTTTTACCCAGTCTGATGGAACACGCTGAGCAGCTGGAACCTGTCATATATAAATATACAACATAGAGTACAAAGTACATATACAATATGCATATAATGGGTATAAAGGAATGCTTACATAATACTTTCGAAAGAATTTAAACTGAAGCTCTTAAGTTTTTTAAGACTACAAATAAGTGATACTAAATAAGCAAAACGGCGAAGTTAGTATGTAGTAATTGATCGTGGAGGGTATTCATGTGCATAAAGTACGAAATATACATATACATGCTATCGGACGCATTGCAATATAAATGTATACAGACCTCAATTAAGAACGGTGTTCCGGAGACATTCAAGTACTTAAGGTTTGAAATCTTCACTAATCTTTCGTAACCCGGAAGAAAACTGTCTAGTTCTGCCTCAATTGACTTTATTTTTTCTCTGTGTTCATCTACCTATAAATAAGCAAAACAGAAACATTCGTTGGTATGTATATATAGGTGTGTCTAGTTTTCTTCAATGCTTGAACCATATATACTTCTAAAGATAGTGTGTTAGGTATATGAAGAATATTCATATATATTTATGTATATGCGGATATGCCTATGGACGTACAAGGTATATACACGCATTCCTAATATTGCATATATCTTTGGACGTACATGGTATACACGCATTCGTGATATTGCATGTGTTTTATATAACTAACCTCGGGATATCGACCAGCAACAAACAAGTTTAGCTTGTCTCCTGATGCTGCCGCACTTGGGTTTAAACTCATAATTAGCTTATTCGCATATTCCACTACAGATGATGACGTGACGGCTGATATCAGCCTGTCAAGAAGTGCAGGCTCTCTATATATCTCCTTGAGTTCTTGAAATTGCATGGAAGCTCCAAGCAGTGCTTTAATTACAGCAATAAACTGTTCAATTTAAACCATGAATAAAATGTTAAAATAACAATGTGGTATAACACGCTAGCAATAACAAATACATAAACTTAATAAAAAAGTAAGACTAAGATTATATTAGCATTTATGATACCAAAGTACTTAGTTATGCTAGTACACACTAAACCTAGTAACATTACAAGCCGACATGTATATGCTAAGTTTATTTCCTATAGCATTCGTGGCTAAATAGCAATATATCAAATATGAATCTTAAAATGCTTATCATTTGTCTGTATGAAGTATCAAGTATCACTAATCAAATGCATTATGGTCTGTTAGTTTATAAACAATAGTACACTAAGGATATGTTTAAAGGTAAATATAGTTTATCGATATAGTAATTTATGATATATTTACAATTATATAGGCTAAGCATAAACCTCGGAGGTAGTAGCAGTTTTATGGTATATTCTGGTAATTCCACGTTCAACGTCCGGCAACTTTCCCAGCGAATCAAGGATTGAGACCAGAAGACGTTCATTTTGCCGATTTCCACGTCGGATTGACTCGGCAATTTCGGTAACAGCATCGAGCCTTGAAGAAATAAGCGTGTGATCCCTCAAGGGGTGCGTTACCTGTAAATGAATAAACATTGAACTATCGAGCCTATTGATATGTGTGTAAACATAATGACACACGTGTAACAGCATAGTATAATAACACACGAATGATATAATATCAGGATGTACCCAGTATCGAAGTTGCCTCGCACCAAAAGCTGTCTTTGTATGATTCATTAACCAGAACAAGGAGCCTGTTTCGCTACCATCTGCATTACGTAAAATCTGCAAAAGGAGCAATCCACAGATAAACAAATAAGTGTAGTACTTCGTATGAAATCAAGCACTAAAATATGAAGAATGGAAACATGTCTGCAACACACAGAGACACAGAGTACCTCTAATTGCCGAAGAGCGTTCGGACAGAGCATCATTTCCTGCTGGCCGACAAAAGAGCGAAAGGTGGCCCCAGTGCGTAGCACATTCTCCAAATTAAACTGCTTTAAATAGCATAGAACATGTGCAAATGCAGCCACTACAATGCCTGGCATTTCCATTAGCACCTAAATAAGCAAAAATTTCATCATAATATACGACTATGTACGTTAAAATATAGTTATGTATTTGTAAGATGTCTGCGTATGTAAAGCTAAATATTCTAGCAATACCTCTAGTCCTCCACCAGCTTTCCCTTCACAAGGTTCAGTCTTTGAAGGCATTTTAGTTGCATAAAAATCCGCAAGAGCTGCTGCACTACCGTCTTTGTATGTGTTTTCAGATACATTTTCTACACGAGCTTCTGTGGATCCTGCATAGTCCAGCAAAAGCTACACACATGCTCATTACTCAATGTGAAAGTAACTTCATATGATAGTATAGAATACTACTTACCAGCATACAATTGTATACAGTATATATATAGAAAGTACTGATATATAGTAGATCACTTAACATATGGATATATTCAGTACATACATAACACGAACCATACCTTCTTAGTGGCGGAAGACAATGAGGCAGAGAGGAGAAGTTCAGCAGGTGCACACGCAAGTAAACGTGCTTCCAGCTCAGTTCTCATAACATTATCGAAAAAGTCACCATGCATAACGTCCCCAGTCGAAGCTTCTACGGCGACGACTCCGATTCTAGCATCAAATACTCCTTCCTCAACTTTACTGCTCCCGTCCCCGACATTCCCACTTTTCCCACCTTTCCCCGTTACGGACTCCTCCACAACACACATTATGTAGCTGCTTACTCTACCAGCTCCGTCCTGCTCACCACTTTCATCACCTCCTAAATAATCCGCTGCTTCAAGTGTAGCTTTCGTGTATAAGGCAGACAAGTCTCTCGTGAAGGGACCTAGCATACGAATTCCAAAGTGTCACATGTATACCCATCAATGTAGCAATACGTATATACATAAATATGTCATGAACTTGTATGAATAAACGAGATAATATATAAGATGACAATTAGGCATACACACACATAAACATATGCATGTGTGTGTGTGTGCACGCGAGCGCGTGCGTATTAAATGATATTGCTGGTTGTTTCATATATAGCGTGCATACGGATTGCAACTAGATAGTATATTAAGGTATAAATCATGGGTATTTATACATGCACAAAAACATTTATATACACAATATAATGTGTGCGTCTATGTGTGAATTTTTTAAGAGGTACCTGTTTTGTTAGCTCCATGAGCTTGATAACTGCCGTCTCAGTCTGCTTCACAACACCGACTTTGTGACCGGCTTCTACAAGCCTCCGAACATGAACATGCAATCTGAAAGTGGGAATACTCGCTGTGAGGAAACTGTGACTATAAAACGCCACAATTCCCAGAACCTTTGCTGCCTTCTCCGCATCCTCACCAAAGAATCGAAACTTGTATCCGACCTCAATCATGAGAAGAATATCCGGATACTTGGCTTTCAATTCCACAACCTGCTGCTCCAATGGCGTGTACTTCTCATTCCCTGACGGTGGCTTACCATAGAACGAGCTTCTCTGCTCGGACTCACCTAGAAGGACATTTACGAACTTCTGATGCCGGACTTCGTCTTTCTCGCCCGTGTTTTGCCTCTTGGAGCACGACCCGCTTGCATTTGCCTCGTCCGGGCATTCCAGAAGCCGTTTCTTGCATTCGGTACGTACATTTGCCTGATTCTGTGTATGGATGAGCCGTGTCGGGGAAGGCCAGACGACAATAGAACCTGCAGCAGGAGCATCGGATTTCTCACCGGATTTGTGTGCCGACTGCGGTGCGAAGAAGCGGGAAATGACAGATTGCCCCTTGGCGGCAGCACCTTCCTCCTTCTTCCGCCCCATCCTACTCGCCCAAAACCCTAAACCACCATAAAATGTTTTGAACGGCCCTAACCCCATGGCGGCGTCATTGTAAACTTCGAAGGTATATTACTAGAATATTTAATAAACTACCATGATTTAATATCAAATACATTAATATAATTAGCTGTATATATTTTAGACTTTAACCCTTACTTCTAACATAAAATATTATTAGAATAGTTTAATTTTTTTTCATTACTTTCGTGAATTTAATTAAAATAAATAAATCTAATTAAGGTATGCTCTTATAATATACTACGATATTAGTTTCTATAACCTCAGTTCCTCATGTTTCACACTTATACTATAAATGTATGTATTAATATGTAATATCTTAAAATTATTTATTAATAAATTCTGATCTCAAATAATTATTAATTGTTGAATAAAATTATAAACATATAACATATTTAAACACCCCTGAAATTTAATAAATTAATATAGATATTTTTTGAAGTTTTGAAATTTTAAATTTGCTCCTATATAAGTTTGGATATTTACAATTATAGTCCTAAATAGCAGCTATCGAACGTATCCCTAGAGAAGGTAAAATTAATTAAATTAAGCAAAAACACATACGGTATACGCCGGACGTATAAAACACAGTCTCTCTCTCACCACACACACACACGCACACGCACCTGACCACAGGAGAGTATTGCAAAATAATGGAGGCAATCCCTGTATACAAGCTGGAACCTGTCATATATAAATAAATATACATATAATAGAGTACAAAGTACATATACAGTATGCATATAATAAAGAATTTAAACTGAAGCTAATAACAAAAGGGTGTGTCGAAGATATTTAAGTACTTGAGGTTTGAAACCTTCACTAATCTTTCGTAACCCAGATGTTAGTTTTTTTCTCAGCGCTCATCTACTTAAAAAAAAAAAGGGGTATATATAGTGGATGCGTATATATTTTAGTTTTCTTGAACCACATATACTTCTATAAAGATAGTGTGTCAGGTATATGAAGAATATTCATGCACATACATCCAGTATATATACATTATACAGGTGCATATGGACTTACATGGTATATACACGCATTCATAATATTGCATATGTATAATGGACGTACAGTAACATGTCTATATATACATGGTTTGTTATAAACTAACCTCGGGATATATCGACCAGCAACAAACAAGTTTAGCTTGCGGGTTTAAACTCATAATTTTCGTTTCATGGTATATTCTGGTAAATTCCACGTTTAACGTACGGCAATCACTTGTGAATCCATTATAACCCTAAACCTAATGATCCGAAGTAAAAGTTTAATAATCAATAATTTCTGTGTAAGGCAAAACTAGAGCAGCAAGGGCAATTGGATACAGGCGTGAGGTGAGCATGGGAGTAATTCTATATTCAAGATCAGCTTTATAAATCTCAATACGGTGCTACTATTTCTTATTAGGGTTTCAACATTATGCCAGCTAAGGGTGAAGAAGCAGTTTTTGCTGGACCAAAGTTGAAGATGAATATACTATCGTAGTTTTTACTATGATTTTTTTTTTATTTTGGAATTGTCTATTGAATATATTAGCAAGTGCTAGTTATAGTGAGAAACAGCCTTGCTTGGCACTTAAATGTTTACGAGTAGTTTGACCAACTGTCTTAGATACCCTGAGAAACTCTACATGAAGGTAGCACTATTTTTTTTTTAAAATTTATCCTCGTTTTCCATGTTTTGGTTAGGTTATTAGTTACTTTAAGTGAGTTCAACACGTTGAATATGGGTATAAGCATAACCTCACACTCTAAACCCCTCAAATTAGGGTTTAAGGGTTGATGGGTCATTAAGTTAAAACTCACTAAGTATATTTCCATTAAGAATGAGATTGTGTGTATATGTAATAAGAGTTCATGAATTCATAACTGAGCTCATTATTTTTTTACTAGTACAAACTCTAATTTATATTGTTAAGGCATAACCCTATATTGTGTTGCCCCAACTTCTCCACCTTTGGGGTAGTCTATCCTTAACGTTGTGTGAATCTGTGCATGGGAGGTTTTATCGAACTGCACGTTTTAAGAGTTATAGGTTTCCTACTTACTCCTTCACGTCAAGCTATAAGTAATACTCATAACTAAGTAAGACACATCCATGTCCTTGTCCGACTGTGAGTGTGGAATCTTGGTTGACATGTTCTTTTGAAGAGTTCACATATGGGTTTTAGAGTTAGCATTGGAGAGTCACATTGGTGAATCTGTGCATGGGAGGTTTTATCGAACTGCACGTTTTAAGAATTATAGGTTGAGGCATGTCTCCTACTTACTCCTTCACGTTAAGCTATAAGTAACACTCATAACTAAGTAAGACACATCCATGTCCTTGTTCGACTGTGAGTGTGGAATCTTGGTTGACATGTTCTTTTGAAGAGTTCACATATGGGTTTTAGAGTTAGCATTGGAGAGTCACATTTATGACACAGTGAATTCTTGAATCTAAGGGGTTATGACATGATAGCCCCACATCTTGGAAAATAATGTTACATGAAGATGTGATATTATACTAAAAGGCACATGGTACAATGCCTAAGGCATGCCTTTTAGGGTTGTTTCATGGACTCAATTCAAAGGGTTAAATACTTCAGCAAGCAGACATGTTTGTGTTCTCTCAAGGGAATTTAAGTTTCCTAAATAAATGTTTATTGGCATACTTGGCTAAGGAGTCTTCTCCTTGGGGTCCAAGAGTTAAAACAACCTAAGCTCATTAGCAAGAGCCCATTCACGAGGCACTCACAAGGTCGTGTACTTAGGGTTATTCAAGCCTAACTTTGGGGAGTTTACTTAGTAAAACATTTGTGTTTACTTATGGCACACTTGTGTTCTCATTAAGTATTAACTTTAAGTCTAGGGTATTGACCACTTAAATGGTTAATTATGGATCAAGGTACTCCTTGTGGTTGTACTCTCGGACGAAGGTGATTTTTCAAGGGATAAGTGACAATGCCTTAACTTTATATTACAGGGGTATGTATGAGACACGTCTCCTTGGTGGGGTTAGAGCATGAGCATGTCCAGGTCTCCTAAGGTAAGATCTTAAAAGTCTACTCCGGTTAACCTATGAGGTTTGAAGGGTAGTCATTTTAAAGGACTTAGAGTAGGTATACATACAATATTAAACACTATATATGACATATACATAGTTTTATACGTAACACATACTATGTATATATCATAAACACACACATATAGAGAAAAGCATATCAATTTGATATATATGTATGGATTATATATTCGTTTGATACTAGAATGAGAAATTGATTTATCTATTATTATTGATTAATGTCTAGCACTCGTGAGTGTGCGCATGTGTGTGTGAATACATATGAATATACATACATTTAGAGAGAGAGCATATCAATTTGATAAATGATATATTTTTGGCAACAAGTTGAATTTGATATATATATAGCCATCACTTTTGCCACCATAGCATGCAACCCGAGTTGCATGCTAAGTAGCATGTCAGCTTGTTGCTCGGTTGCCACCATGACTATCCCAAACACCAACTGTGCTCAAGCCAAGTTGAACAACTTGGCTGCTCATGCGCAATTGAGCAGCTTGGCATGCGGATGAGCAAATGGGTTGCTCACGTGGAATTGAGCAGCCTAACTAACTTGCAGTTGAGTAGTTGGGTTGCTCAATTCGACCTATGACTAAGTAGATTGGCCAATTGGGAAGGATTCAATGGAGGGTAGAAGCCAATAGGTTCCATTTCATGCAAATCTAGCTTAAAATACATAAAAAGTGATAAGAAAATTTACAATGGTTGCTTGATTCTGGAAATTTCTTTGTCACTAACTTACTACCTTCTTGTCATAACCCTAATTACCACTCACTCATGTGCCAAAAGAGTAGCCCTAGGACCAAATTTTAAGTGACCTCAAAAGTTCACTTAAAAAATGGTCGAGAAAAATGGTTACCCCTCAAAAAATTTTAATGTAAGGAATTTGGTGTGAATCCCTTGCACTTAGTTAGCCAGCCCTATCAAATTTTAAGGTAAGGGTTTTTGGTATGAATGTAAAACCATTCTCAACCTTACAATTTTGAATTTTAAGGTAAGATAAAGGCCAACCTTGAGTCCCTTGACCTAATTGTTATCCTTAACCTCTTAATCATACCAATGTTTCGGCTTAACTATTCAATAACCCTTTAACCCAATTGTTATTTTTTAATTTAATGAATTTATTTTTAAGTTGGACCTTTAACTCAATTATTATTGTTAACCTAATGAGTTTATATCCTTAACATGATATGTGAGTTTTAACCCGAAGGACCAACACGTGGCAACACGTGGCTGCCAAGTGGTCATTCGGCATCATCACCCTGTGTGAGCAACGCTAAGTCTTCTAAGATAACTCTAAGAGTCTGACTCAGAGGCCTAATTAGGCAGAAGACTTATAGTCCTATGTCCCTTAGAATGACCATCCCCTGAACCCTAGAGGATAACCCGAGTAGACTTTAGGATCCTGTCTTAATAGACCTAGATAGGCTCATGCCCTAACCCCACAATGGAGATGTGTCTCACACATACCCCTGTGACAGAGCCAAGACATCGTCACTTACCCCTTGAGGAATCACCCTCATTCGAGAGTACAACCCCTTTAGGGCGACAAGGGGTACCCTGAACCACGACTAAACCCTAAGGTTGAGTGGCCAAGTCATACCTTAGACCTAGGGCTAATACTTAATGAGGACACGAGTGTGCACCATAGCGAACACAAGTGTTCTGCTAAGCAAACTCCCTAAGGCTAAGTTTGGATAACCCTAAGTACATGACCTTGCGAGTGCTTCACGAAAAGGCTCATGCTTAGGTTGTTCAACCCCTGAATTCCAAGGAGAACACTCCCCTAGCCAAGTGTGCCTAAGCACACCTAGTTACGAGACCTAACCTCCCTTGAGCAAATGCCCAAGGCTTAGCACCCTAGCGCGAGCACAAGCATCTGTTTGTCAGAGTATCCAACCCCTTGGCGACAAGCCCATGACACAACCCCAAAGGGTGCCTCGGGCGTTGTATCGTGTGACGTTTAGCCCAATGTCACATCTCCATGTGACACTGCCTTCCCGATGTGGGCTATCATGCCATAGCCCTTAGATTCAAGAGTTGCACCAAGTGCCACAAACGTGGCTCCTAAATGCCAACTCTAGAACCCCTTAGTGAACCCTCAGGAACTGGGTAATGAGAACCGTCAAACAAGATCCCACGCCCACGTTGGACAAGGACATGAATGTGCCTTGCTTGGCCATGAGTGCTACACCTGGCTTGACGTGGAGGAGGAGGCTGGAGACAAGCCTCAACCTCTGCATCTTGAACGTGCATTCCACAAGACCTCCCAGGCATGGATTCGCCAACGTTAAGGGTAATACCCCGAAGGTGGGACGTACCCCTGTCATCTGGAAGTTAGGGGGCACAACAGAGGTTGTGCCTTGATGACACAAGCTAGAGCTTGCACCGGGAGAAGAGTAACAAGCTAGTCATGAACCCAGGAACCCTCACTCCTACATATCTACCTTATTTATGTGACGGAGCCCCCCCTCCCCTGTTTTCCTACATAGTAAGTGGGCTGGCATGGAAATGCCAGCCCTTAGAGAAAATTGAGTTGTCCTAACCTAACCCTAAACCTAACCCCTAGGGGGGGGGTTAGGTCAACCCTAGGGTGTCCCTAACCCTATTTTGACAAGCTATACTTTGCGAAAACCCCTAACCTGGAACATCAAAACGGGGAGAGTTTTCTAAATGGAAGTGTTAGCTTTGCCTAGAGTTTCTTACAAATACCTAACGACACCTAGCCGAACCATCACTAGATATCCAAGTGCACTATGCGGGCCTGTTTCTTCTACATTTAAGGTTCATCACATAATCCAGTAAGTAACAACAATCGACATTCAAAATAAAAGAGTAGTCATAGTAGAAACTATGACATGATAAGTTTAATTGGGACGGTTAACCCATTTATTATCTTTGGACCCTTCATTATTCCTAAATTAAATCCTTAACTTGATTATTATTGTTAAGATGATGAGTTTATGTTTAAGTTGAACTCTTAATTCACTTAACCTTAGGACGATCATATTCATGATAGACAAACACACATGCACACTAAAGAAACTTATTATATTGTAAATATTTAGGCTTTAACTTTAATTAGAAAAAAGGAAAACTCAAAAAATTTTCTAGCTTAGAATAGTTTAATTTTCTTACTAATATTTTGTAAATAAAATTAAAACAAATAAATCTAATCAAATATCATATAATACTAAGATATCAATTTTTATTAAGTTTCTATAATATATATAATAATATATTTGATATTTATGAATACATGTATTAATATGTAATCTCTTGAAATTAAATTATTATTAAATAATTATTGAATTATGAACATATAACAATTTAAATACACTATTCAAATTAAAGAAAATTACAAACTAATATATATATGGAAAATATACATTGGAAGAATTGTGAATAAAAGCATAGCAAAGTGAATTTTTTAAAAATACAAATGTAATTTGAAGGAAAAACATATGCAAAAACAAATTAAAAAATATAAATATGTTTTGTAATAAGAGTGTAATCTTAGGCTAAAAAATATTGTTAACAATGTGAGATATATGATTTAAAAAACAAAAATATATATTTTGAATATTTATTTATTTAATATGATATTTGTAATAAAAGGTTCATATATTATGACCTTTGACTCATTTAAATGGCCCTGATTTAAATAGAAGTATTTAGATATTTACTCATTATCACTCATGTGGATGTTTAGTTAAATATGATAACAAAATGTAACATATGTATATCTTATTATTTTTTCAAAATATGGATTCAACTCAAACTTTAGTTAATTATAGAATACAATTTATGGTCATAGAAATGATAAATAATTAATATTGCTCTAAAATAAAAAGAAAGGTATTATTAAAGATGTTGAAAGTGTCTTTAGACAAATTTATATTAGTTTAAGATATTTAATGAATAACTTTGAAAAGGATAAACTTTTCCAAAATTTAAAAATCCAAAAATAAATACATTAAAACTGATATAAATTTATATGTTTTAGGGTTAGAATTGTAATTTGTCTTTATAACTATGTATATTATATATCATTTTCTATTGTTTTATATAATTATAAAGTCTATGTATCCTAGAAGGGTGGTTAAGATTTTTATTTTAGGTTTTAACAATAAAACATTTTAATATCCTATATTTAAAATAAGATAATAAAGTATATCTTAAAAATAATAAGTATGAATATTACTAATGAAATGTATCTTAAGCATATATAAATTTTATTTCATTCTTAATTTTATCTATAATTAAAACATCTTACCTATCGTTAAAGTTGCCTTACGTCGGATTCACCATTTAATTTTTTAATATAAATATGTACGCATACAATATCTTTAAGTATATAATATATAAAGTTATACTCCCACCATTTTAAAGTTTTTTTTCTATATTTTCATATTATTTTTTTAACATAATTTATTTTCATATTTTCATTTATAATATTTTAAATATATAATATGTAAAGTTATACTCCCAACCAATACAAGATTGCAATTGGTTGTTTGAATCGGTTTAATTATAATTAATCTAGTGAATAACACTTAATTATAAACTTTAAAAACTTATAAAATATTTTAAATAACATATTCAAAAGTTATATTTCTAATGACTGTCACCATCAATCTTAATCATTAAAATATTGTTAAATATTATATTCTGATTTGATAATGTTATCATGTTAATATAAATAATTGATTTATGAGATGGTTAATAAGTTTATTTTTAAACATAAAATTTATCTAATTATCAATTTAATTTATTAAATATAACAAATAAAAAAGTGTTGACGTGTGTGTAATGTGCAAAAGTAATAAGAGCGTTATTATTAATATAAACAGTTTTTTTTTGTTTAAGTAAAATGAAGAAAAAACATGTGCATATAAGTAATGTGCTTGTGTATGGTACACATATGTGACATATTTTAGAATGATGGCTATTTAAACCAATAATTTTTAAATAATAAAAACATCTTAGTTCTTTAAATTTGTTTTAATTTTTTTAATTCGTATATTATTTTTATAAACTTTATACTTTTATAATATTATTAAGATAAACCAATCGCAATTAGTGATCATAAATCAAGGTGATATAATTTATTAGGATTTCTGAAATAAATATTAACCATTCAAAAGGCATAACCGTTGTTATCCAACCCGATCACATTAAAATAAAATTTTAAATTATATATTATATATTAAAGTATATTATTAAGTTTTATATGTTAACTGAATCTAACCCTCTAATTAAGGTATATTCTTATAAACTCTACAAGTTTATTTGAATAATGTATATTTGACATATGTTAGAATACTCATATGGTAGCATATATGATATAGCAATATAAGGATTGTATATATATAAAGGATATCCTTGGCTGACGTCTTACTACACTATATGCAACATGTTAATGGTAGCATATATATAGGCATATCTCCCTCCCCTCCCGCCCCCCCCCTCCCCCACCTTGAGTGTACACACTGATATTCTACATTTAAATGCATGCATATACATCCACAGTTATTTGTATGGATGAATACACATACATATACATTGTATAAATTTTCACCTTATCTCACCAAGAGAGGTTTCTCCCTCTTCAGGTGTTTCATCTCCAGCATAATGTTCATGATAGCACCGATAAACCTCATGCTGATATCGAGAGACCTCACCAGGATCAATCTCACCTGTATCCATTTATTTAATGTGTATATTATATATTATATATATTATATTAATTTTACTTAATAGTTATAGTAACATTTACGCTGTTTATATACCTTCTGAGAGTTGAGAACGACGTCCAGTTGCATATACACGAGCTTCTGATGCATTGCCACTACCAGTGGAATATTCACTGTCTCCACTGTTAGAGCTACTCGGTAAGTTGGTGTTTCCTGAGCTAGATGTAGATTCAGAAGTATCAGCTACCTTACATCCTGGAAAGATACGTGTGTGTGTGTGTTGTGTGTGTGTGTGTGTGAGAGAGAGAGAGAGAGAGAGAGAGAGAGAGAGAGAGAGAGAGTACTTATATACTCCTGGCTGAACTCCGGCTGCTTTCCAAGTGCTCTGCACATGAACAAGTCAAACCACTCAGTTGGACAACAACAACCAGGTGCAAACATTATCATATAAGGTTCTTGATGTAACTGCTAAAAGATTTTAACACAGGCGTGCGTATGTACGCACACGCACGTATGTACGTACCTGGTGTTGGCAAAACTTTTCCCCTTTAATGCAGCAGCTGCTTTCCTTTCTAGGTCAGCCAATATCTTCACATCTCTCGATGGTAAAACTTGACGGCCAAAAAGCATAGCAGATTTTCCCCTGGGTGCACGTTCCAGGCGTGCTTGCAACTGTGTATAAACGTGTTTACACATATTGTGTGTACATGTGAACCTAATGTACAGTTATATGCACCATTTTGAGCTACACACATACTATTGTGTGTGTGTGTGTACAGAATGTACATATTGTACACGTACATTCAACTTTGATGGCAGTAGCCTAGGAGTTGTATCAATCGGTGGTTGTCTTGCATCAGAATCGAAGCCAAAAAGCCGGCATTCTTCTCTTACATGTTGTCTGGGGCTCTCAGAAATGTCTACGGTATGCTGCCAAGATCAGGTTGGTCATTGCGTGTGTGTGTGTGTAAGAGAGAGAGAGAGAGAGAGAGAGAGGGAGAGAGAGAGGGAGAGAGAGAGACACACCTGTTGTAATCCCAAAAATCTTGGAGGTTCTGGGGCTTCTTGTACAAAATCTTCTTTCCTTCTCGGCTTCTGTTTTCCATATGTCTGCATGTGTGTGTGTGTGCGTGTGCGTGTGCTTGCGTGCGTGTGTGTGTGCGCATGTGTATGTCTCTGCCTATGTATATAAACACATATACACACACTTCTACACGCATGTGTGTGTTGTTATCACATATGCATATTCCACATGTATATACACCTGTAAAAATTGGCGGTCTTGTTCCTGTGGTTTAGTTGTAGTTGGTCCATGGGCTTCTGCTTCTTGTTCACCACGTACATAATCATCTAAACTTTTCATGGCAGCCTCCTCTTCCGCTGTTTTAAAAGTAAAAATAAGTTTTAGAGTATTATATATTGCTTGAGAACGTGGGTGTGTATGTATATTGATATATAATATGATACTCATATTGTAGGCACCTGTCTTCTTCATGTTCATGTTCATGTTCACTCTGTATGTAGTCATTCAAAATCTTCATAGTGGATTCTTCTACTGGCTTAAGGTAGTCAATAAACTTTTGAAGTAATATGATACTATGTATATATATGCTTATACACACCTTTTTCTTCTTCCTCGTCTGTTGTATATTCTTCCAAAGTATTCACTGTGGGTTCAGGTTCTGCTCCTGCAATATCTGTTTGAGCTGTTCTTTATATATGTATTACTAATGCTGTTTAATTTTTATTTTTTTTAATGACAAATTATATTAAGTTACTACACACCAGGATGTTCCATTTCTTGTTCCCGAGGGTCCTCTCGAAAAGCCAAGCTCCTTGACAAAACTGTTGGTTTTTGTTTGCTACGAGCTGACCTGCTAAAACTATCACGTTATCATGCGGTTCTTGTGTGGTGTGTGTGTGTGTGCGTGCGCGTGCGTGTAATGCATATATATTGTAATATACCTAAAATAACTGAGGTTGTTGTATAAACGTGTTTGAAAATAAATAAACACATTAGGATGCTATAACATTTTACACACACACACACACACACACAAACAAACACATCGGATATAACTAATTTAATATAGTTATAGTAGAAGTATAACTCGTATATTCACTAAAGACACACACAACATACAACACATACATACACACAATTTTATGAAAAGCACCTGGGTTTTTCCTCTGAAATGACCAATATCGTTGCAGGTTGCTTCTCATATGGCTTTTTCTCCTTTGGAACTGACACACAAAATTTTAAAATCTCTCTCTCTCTCTCTCTCTCTCTCACACACACACACACACACCCCTACCTGGTGAAGATGGTGGGGATTCCAACTGCTCCAGATCCAGAAGCCTTCTCCCATCTCTTCCCATGGACTCCCGTGAAACCCTAACAGCATCTTCTTCTTCATACTTACATGGTGAAGATGATGGTGACTCGAGATTCCCATGATGAGTAACCCTGTCTCTCTCTCTTCCCATATAATCCCGTGACACCGTGGTAATATCCTCTTCTTGGTATCTTAGTTTTGTTCGAGATAATGTATGCTGTTCTTCAACAACTAGACTGCTTCTTGGACTTCCCTGTTGACTAGTACGCTCTACTAAGCCCTCTTCCACGTATTGCTCCCAGCTTGCCATTTCTGTCGTAATAAATATCATATTGTGTGTGCGCGCGCGCGCGCTAGATAATGGCAAAATTTTCATTTATTCATGAACAATAAGAAGATTAGAGTATAAATATCCCACAATACTACGTGTCAATTAATAAAATTATTTTAAAATGTTTACTTATTTATTTTAAAATGTTCCATTTCATAGTAAGATAAATCTACATACATACAGCGCTAATATACTAATTCTGATAAAACGATCGAAATTATGATTATAATTATACTATCATTATTTACAATAATAGTAATAATACTATTGAGTTTGTACCTCTACGTGCAGATTTACCACGTGAATCTTCATGGGGACTTTTTCTCGCTCCGTCACCTATGCCTGTGATAATTATGGAGCACCCTGAGTCATAAGCCCTCCTTGGGGAAGCTGCAATGTTTAAAAATATTATAAACATGCATATTACATAAATTATACATACAAAATACATACAGGTCTTATATTAATTCACACACACACACACACGACATACTTCTAGGTTGCCTAACAGGTGCTAGAATTGCTTGAATCGTTGCTTCACGTTCAGGACTTGATGAAGGTGTACTTGGAGTTGAAGGTGACGTTGACGGACTTGCTAGTGCTGCTTGAGTTTGCTTCTTTTTTGTCTGCATCCCATATGTGCATATATATATGTGTGTGTGTGTGTGTCTAGATATATATACATATACATATATAGATACACACACACATATAACATAATTAAGTAATATGTTATAAATCCATATGTGTATATTTGTATCACTCTCTCTCTCTCCTCTCTCTCTCTCACACACACACACACACACACACACACACGAACCATACCTTGTGACCAACCACTGTTGTTTCTATAGTAGTCTGAGCTGGCTGTGACTGTGGAGGTTGCTGGAGAGGGAAAATGACAGGAAAGGGTATTGGCAGAATAGAAATGGATGGCTGCTCGCCAGGGACACCTGATAACTGTATACCAACAGTCCTCTGTGGAGTTCTTCCAATATCGAAATGGACATGCCCTTCTTCCTCCCTCACCGTCAAAGGTTCTAGCAATGGCTGAGTCTCCTGAAATGAATCCGAGCGTTGAAGTTCTTCGAATAAATCCGACGGTCGTTCTTCGTGGAAAGCTAGACTCCTTGCCAAGGCTGTTGGTTTTGGTTTAATTTGAACCTGTTTTACTGGCGGTGGGTCTTGTAATAGAGGTTGATGAGCATCTTGAGATGTATCCACTACTTCTGATGTGGATGGTTTACTAAGTCTGCTATGAAAATATCACATTAGAATGTGTTATGAGTATATGAACATGAGTAAATATATTCGTTGTATTCTATATATGTGTAATACATACATACAAACCATACGCACGTACCCTTCTTCTCTACGACTGTCGACAATATCAATCGTCAGCTTTATCTCAGGTGTCACAATATGCTGTGGACCTGTAGATGGCTGTGATATAGGAGGCACAGCTGCTTCAAACAAAGAAGATAGTTATGTCACACAACACACACAACAAAAGGAAAAAAATAAAAAGGAAGGAAAAGAAAAAAGAAAAACAAGAGAGCTGTGTGTCCACATACCTTGTTGAGCTTGTGAGCTAGATGGAAGTTGACCAGCTTCGGAAGTACCGTGTTTTGTGCATATATATTGTCTAGCTGGAACTGCGAATTGCTGTTGATCTCTAACTGGAGGAAACCTCAACAGAAAATCGCTTGATGAAATTTCTGTAGTCTCGGTGGTACCTGTTCAAACATACTATACATATGACATATATACATAGATATGTATACACACACACAATGTTGTATAATAATACACTACACACTGACATACATTATATCTATGTTCCCATGCACACACACACACACACACACACACCTGTTGCAGCATGCTGTTGTGTTCTAGCTTGATCTTCATCATTGAGTAAATCTTGAAGTAGAACTTCCAGAAGAGACTGTTTAAACAGCTCCTCTTCCAAGCTCTTTCTACAAGACTCAGTCTGCTGACATCTTAGCTCCACATTTACTGGAATATGAACAATGGATGCACTACTTTCGGCTTCATTTTCTTCTTCTACCCTTTCGTATCTCGGCTCCACAATCACTTGCTTTCCTTTGTCCTGTTGCTTCTTTTCATCATTCTGTTTAATAGCCTAAATATGTAATCTCTCTCTCTCTCTCTCTCTCTCTCTGTGCGTGTGTTCATATATCAGCGGATTTAACAGGAGATATGAGGTGAATTATGCATGTTAGTTTTAGTGTACACACGGCCATATGAATTATCTGTATGTGTATGTATACAAGTATTTGTACATATACTTCCTGTACCCTTGCTTGTGTCATCTCTTGTTTTCCCTCATCGGCCTTGACTTGCTTCTTCCATTTCCCTCGTTCTTTCTTTGTGTCCTGTGCTGGTTTCTTCATCTTTCTCTCTGCCTCATCACCTGCACTCACTAGTTTCATGTTATCCCGCATGCGTGCGTGCGTGCGTGCGTGTGTGTGTGTGTGTGTATGTGAGAGAGAGAGAGAGAGAGAGAGAGAGAGAGAGAGAGAGAGACAATCACCTGAGCTGATGTCATACTGAAACTTCCCAGCATTCAAACGCAGAAGTTGTTTCCTTGGTTCACGAGCTGTATTAAGTGTCATTTGCGCGTGCGTGCCTGGGTGCGCGCGTTATAGTATATGCTCTATATTATTAGATAATATAGAGCGTATGTGGGCGGGCGCGCGTGTGTGAGAAAGAGAGAGCTGCTTACCCAGTTGATGGAATGGGCCGGCTACATCTTCCTGTGGAGTATATCGAAAAGACTCTGTCACTGTCTTTTTGTGTCCTCCAACACTTGTACCTTTCTTTTCCAACTCACTTATGCAAAAATCACCTACAACCACCCAGTCTTGCTTCCTTTTCTCACCTCCGCCATCTTTGTATCTCTGTTGTTGCGTGTTCCACGATGTTTTGGGTATAGACTGTTTAGGAAAGACTGCAGGTTATTCAATACGTTAATACACACATGCGTGCACACAAACACACGCTCACTCGTATATTTTAATATATAGATTTAATTTTCAATATTATAACACCATGCCAACATATGAAGACCTGAAACCTTACCACGATCCAGTTCCTGATTTTGCACAGAGGCATCAGAATCGTCTGGACAACTTGTTCCCTGGTCGTGCATGTCTAGAAGAAGCATAGTTAAAGGTTTACACACACACACACACACACACACACACATATATTTTTATTTATTTATTTATATGATGTGTATATATGCACTACCTTGTAAATGATGAGTACCATTTAGCTTGTATACATGAAAAAGCCTATTTCTTTTCTTGTTATAACCTTTCTTGTCATCAGATCTCTTGCTATCGTGTTCCTGTTGTGGCTGTTGATTTGGAAGATTTGACAGCCAGTTTATGGGCTTTCCTGCCTTGAATATAGATTCTGGAGGCCGCACATTTCTTCTCTTGACTGCAACACTTACATGTGCATAACACACACACGCACATAAAACGTGTATATACACACGCACATTGGGCTTACCGTGGGTGCCGGATAAACTGAGCTTATCTGGCTCCTCCTTTTCAAGCTCATCAAAGATGGTAAATCTTGATTTACTTTGTGTCATTCGGGTAACCCAAGCAGGAACCTTTTCTTTCTTGGAGCTAGTTGGAATCTCAGGTCTCATAGTCTTGGGAATCTTCTTTTTTTTTTCTGTACACACACACTATATATATCTGTGTGTGTGTGTGAGAAGAGAGAGAGGGAGAGAGAGAGAGAGACAAAGAGCATTTAAATTGCATAGAATCAACCGTAACTTACCTGAATTTGGGTCATACTGAAACTTCCCTGCATTCAACCGTAGAAGTTGCTTCCTTGGTTCAGAAGCTGGAGCTTGAGAGTGTAAGAGAGGTTTCACATAAAACCAACAGACATACACACACTCACACTCAGACCACACAACATCCACACCCAAAAACGTATGCACTACACACACACACACACACACACACACACACACACACACACACACACACACACACACACACACACACATAAATAATTTACCTGGACTTGTGTCATACTGGAACTTCCCCGCATTCAAACGAAGAAGTTTTTTCCTCTGTTCACGAGCTGGAGACCTTGTTGTACGAGCCCGTTTAGCTCCAGGAGAAGCTTCGAGTGGCTTAGCAGCCTCAAGTGGTACGGACTCCACTTCACAGTAGGGAATATCAAACTGTTTACGCTGTGTTCTGTCTAGTTGTTCAATCTGTCCTCGTTCTCTAATAAGGTCGCCTAGCTCCTAACAGCACACTTTAGATATAAATTAATCAATAACAAGCATGAAATATTATAATATACATAAATTATATCTAACTTTCAAGTACCTTATAGATTTGATCATAATCAAACTCTACTTCACTGGGAGGTTTAGGTGGAGGTTTTGCTCTCTGGCTCTTTGACTCCTTCACTGAGTAAACTTTCCCCTTAACCTTCTTGAACTTGCTCTCTGTCACCGTATATTCACCTGCAGGTTTCCGCGATTGAGCGTTGGGGTCTATTGTGGATAAAACCCCTCTGAAGTCTTCTCTGGGTGTTATGTCCTGCAGTGGAACACACAGAATCATGTACGTCATATACATTAACACACTCACTCTCTCTCTCTCTCTCACACACAGAGGCACACGCATCCATACCTTCCGAAATGTACTGCTTTCGCCAGTTTCCAGTGTCATATCGGCTCTGTTGGGATTTCGAGCAGCTGTCTCCAGGATACGACATCCTTGGAGAAGATTTCCCACTTTTTCACGGCATCTTTGTAGGAACTCATCGGTCTGATAAGCTCTCCTAGCCTTCAGTTTTGCGACATAATCTTCAGCAGCCTCCTCCTTTGCCTTGCCTTTGTATCGGTAATGATAATTGATCTTAACCTTTCCCCTTGATGCATCACCATCTTTATTTAAAGAAAAGCTTTGACTGTTACTAAGTGATAGCACCCTCTCCCTCTCCCTCTCCGTCTCTCATACGCACACACACCATATGAATCCTACAAGCTGTGAACCAAGACTTACCAGGTAAGACAGCAGATAAATCAGAGCACTGAGTCTCTTTGTTCAATAGACTATGATCCTCCTCATGTGTCTCAACTGGCAGAAAGCACTGGATAAGCTTGTTAACTGTGCATGGTTCGCTAATTAGTGTGACTTGTGTTTCTGTATTGACGTGATTCTTATCTTCCGTCTGAGGAGCTGCCTACAGAACGATACAAATTGTCATTACACCACACACACACACACACAATGTTACCTCAACTGATACAACGGTTGCCACAGGTTGTGTGTCTGGACCTTGGGATGTGCTCAGTGCATTAGTCTCAACATCAGAAACCCTGCTTCTGCCACTCAATGCAGAGACTATGTCCTCCAGGTAAGCCTGTGCTTGATCGGCTCCAGTTTCAATCACTGCTTTCCCCAAAACAACCCTATTAACAGGTTGATCCTTGTCCATGTTCTGCACACCATAAAAAGTGCGTGTATGGTGTATCTGCATGTATTTTAATGTATATACCTGTAAAATGTCTTTGATCTTCAGACTCAAACGCTTGCTCGCAGCGGGCTTCACAAACTTGTGTTGCGGTGAAGCATGCCTCGTAGATGGTTCCTGTGCAGGGTAGCCCAGGGCCTTCGCAGGAGAAGACACACCAATAGTCTTGACAGGAGATGCCACACCCGCATCTCCAATATGTATATTCATCGAGTTTGAAGCAAGCATCATCTCCCCAGCAGGCAACTGCAGGGCACTGTTCACATCGCTCCTGGGGGTGGGATCCCGTGGGGATTTGCTGGGCGGTGATGTCACCCGTGGGACTTCATGTGTCAGCCTGGAGACCGCTTCTGGGTTCGTGTGCTCAGTCTTACATTCATCTATGAATACCTGCCCCCTGTTTGCTGTAAACAAAGTAGTCGCAGTTATCCGTACCTTCGGTGTGCTGCTGCAATCCCCAATCTAGTAATGTAATTGCATTAAATGTATATCTTAGTACTAATGTACACACACACACCTGATGAACATTGTTGGTTGAATCTGAGATACGTGACCTTGGAGAACAATCCCATTGCTCAACAGCCGCCTTGGACAGGTCCTGCTGCGCTTTTTTCAAACACTCAGTGGAATCCCATACCATGTTCTTATCACTGTTGGAATCTTCTTCACTCTCGCTGCTCCTTGTGCTGGATATGTATGAGCAGCATGGAGACCTGATGCTGCTAAGCTCGTGACGGAACCTGTTGAATTCTGCACGTAGTCGCTCCAAACCATGTTCTTTCTTCTTCTTCCTGAAAAAATGCGTATGTACTATATATATATATATTTGTGTGTGTGTGTGTGTGTGTGTGTGTGTAACTAGCTGACTCAAATTACTCACCTCATGCTGACAAAATCCGATTGAACAAAATGAAGCTGTAAATATATAAGTTAAACATACTGATAATAATAACAAAAATAATAAAATCTACAGCTACATTTAGTCACCTATTAGTCTGCAAGAAGAAATCTTACCTTAGGCGGCTCTTCTCATCCTCGACCTGTCCCCAGATTCGTGACCTAAGAAATGCGCGGCAAGAAATCTCATCTTCAAACTTACTAACCCTAACACATTTTATTAGATGATTAGGGTACATTAGAGGTTTAGGGTTCTTAGGAAAATGCCGAACGTTCCAACGGCAGCGGAGGAGACCGTTTGCGAGGTCAATCGTGAGTTTCTCACACGGCGGATCGACCTGCCAGAAGACTCCAAGGCGCAAGAGCAGTATGCCAGAATCCTGAACAGATCATTCCCCAAGCTCGTTTTCAAGGTACATTCTCAGAAATTATCCCGGAATTTTCTCAAAAATCTGTTTTTTCCTGCTCTCTCGTTGAAATTTCTGTTTTCCTGTTTGCAGAAGCAATATGTTTTGCCTGAGAATGTGGCAGAGCAGCAACCGAAATCACAAGCAGAAGAGCAGGATCTGGTCAGGGCGACTGCTGCCGCTGTGGAGGAAACCCTAGATGAGGCGCTCGGTGAACCGCCTCTGTCGCTTATTCAGAAGCTCGGCTTGTTTAAAAACAAAAAAGATTACAGAACCAAGCAAGTAAACACATCAACCTTAACATAATCATACACATACAATGCTGTGTATACTTGCTTGTGTAATATACGTATGATAGATAACTATAATTGTCAGTATTTGTCTAGTGTACACACCCTGTGGACGAATGTGCGTGGATCTGTGTGGTTTTGTCGTTTTGACTAAATGTTTTAGTATGAGATGCCTGAGTACCTTTAGTTTCTAGTATTTATATCTCAGCTTTCAAGTTATATAAGTTCTGGATATACAGATTTAACTGCTTTATGTGCATGCGGGCGGGTTATGTATAGATTTAATCACGCATGCGCACAATATATCCTTCGTAATCCAACCGTTAATAATGCATTACCATATTTGTAAAATGTTCTATGTTGTTCTTTATTTCTATAAGTATGCTATATATATGATTAAGTATGCAGAACATCTTAATAAGCTAATAAAATACAGCTGTATATGATTGTTAATGCGTATATCGGTCTAGCAGGGGCAGGCAATAAGCTGGCACAAGCACAAGCTCTACCTTGCGGTTATAGCAGACCATGATCATGTGTTGGTTGTAGACTACGAAGATACAGACCCAAAGACACCGTATGTACTGTCCCACGATACACAACAACACGGTGTGGAAGCTCTCGAATGGCGGCCCAACTCCGGCTCTACTCTTGCTGTTGGATGCAGGGGCGGAGTATGCATTTGGACGGCATCGCATTCATATCCGGTATAACTAGTATTCTACACCAAGTAATAAGAATTAAAATGTGACTAACGAAGTTGAATGCTGTATAGCCAAAACAGTGTTTTAGATTGACAATATGAGTGTCTATTAACATGATTGTATTGTGTATAAGGAATTTGTACGATGTAATACATGTCATACATACATACATACGTTACACACACACACACACGTTTATGTTTATACATTTCTGTGTATTTTGATTACACAGGGGAGTATGCTACCCGTGAGAACCGTAGCATCTTTGGGTGGAACACCGGTGCGAACCAGCAGATGGAGTTTAGTCGATTTTCTACGGTGGGGAAGCGACATGCCAATTACTGCCTTGTCATGGAGCCCGTGTGGACGTCTTCTGGCCTGTGGTTCCGTCCGAAGCCCGACCTTCGCTGTATGGGATGTTTCATTGGGTGAAAGCACTCCACTCCGCCGAGGTACATCTAAAAAATTTATATTATACTAAATACACATAAGCGAGTAAACAATTTATGTATATGTATGTAGACATACTGAACTTATATCTAACTTGTAAGTAGCATGCAGGTTTAGCTGGTATACAACTGCTTAACTGGTCTCCACAAGGGGACTATCTCCTCTCCGGGAAGGTAGATTCTTCGTTTCATATCTGGGAGACAATGACGTGGACATCGGAGCCATGGTCATCAGCTGGCGGCACTTTATCCGGCAGTTCGTGGAGTCCGGACGGAGGGACGTTACTTTGCTCTTTTCAGAACAGTACCACGCTTGGAAGCTTAAATTTTGCCGGAAAGCCGCCGTCTCTAGAAGTTCACTTATTACCGGTGGAGCTTCCCGGAATCGCCGGTATTACTGGTAAATTCCACATATATAATATTAATAGCTATATGTACCTTATACATATGTGAAATAACACACACTTAAGAGTACCTATGTGCGTTTGTGTGTGTGTGTGTGTGTGTGTGTTGTTATGGTGATGATTAATATATTTAAACACATATATATTCACATACAGGAAATGGGCAAGGAGTAAGTATCGAGCTAATGGCATGGGACGGGAGTGGTGAGAGGCTTGCTGTTTCTTATAGCGGTGGAGACGAGGTAGATACGGGGCTTATTGCGGTTTATGACACGAGAAGGAGTCCCATAATATCAACATCTCTACTCGGGTTTGTGAGGGGTCCAAGTGAAGGTGCAACACCTTTGAGCTTTGGTTTTCACGAGCGGTTCAAGCAGGGAGCTCTGTTAGGAGTTTGCTGGAGCACCGGGATTATCTGCGTTTATCCCCTCCTCTTCAGAGGTTAGTACTTTCGAGTCTTAATAATCTGTTGCATATCGTTTTGCCTCCCTTTGGACAACATCGTCTATACACCTGTTTATGTTGATGAGTATTCCTTATAACCTCGATTTGCTCAAGAGTAAGTCTCTTCTTAGGATCTATGTTGAATAACACAGACTGCATTCAAGTCAAGGGAAGTCATGGGAAGGTCTTCTAGACGCCCTAGCTCAAGTATACAGTGACGCTTTAGAATTTCACCGAGCTCTAGCTGTAATTTAGAAGGAAATGCCCTAAGCAACTAAGAGAACTCTCTCGTCTCTAGAGAGGTACAAAAGAGTATCTGCTTTTGTTTCGGCATTAAGTAAAAGTTTTTCTGTTCATGGATTTGCAAGCGAATATTTGTTTGTTATTGTTTACTATGGTTACTTGTTATTGTTTCTGCTCTGATAATGAAAACGGTGCTTTGTCCGCCCTTGCGGATGACATTCTCCACGATGCAGTTGTCTGATACACTTCCCCGTGTGAACCCTAGGGCGAAAATGAACGTCGATACAGTAACTTTCCCTAAATAAATATTTACATATAATTCCAAATATGAATGCACTATTAGTAAACATTCAACTAATACATGTTAAACCAAGGAATATTAAATAAATAAAAAATTTAGATTATTGTATACCAATATGCAGAGTGCATATGTACACTAAACGACTCTATCTCTCACTCACTTACTCACTCACGCACAGATGAGGATTGCAGTTGGTTATCTTGTATTCCTTGCATGGGCCTTGTAACCAATCCTTGTATTTTATTAATCTTTTCTTTTTAATATGAATATTCGATATACTATACATACACTCATGCACAAACACAGAGGCACGCATACACATATTTTAATATTAGAATGTTCTAGAAGATCAATATAAAAATATAATTCCAGATATTTGGCTTAATCTACACCGTCGGATCCATCGTGAGCCGATCGTACAGCATTTGTTATTTTGAGTTGAACAAACACAGATTTTCACGAGTTGAATCGAGACGAATCTGTTTTGGTCAAATAAATATATTAAACATGCAGCATTGACGGCCCTAAACCATTGCGTTTAGGAAAATCAAGGAAAAGAGAGCGTCATGGCAATGGGATTTCTCGTTTGTGTGCTTGCTCTATTGGTAACAGCAGGAGTTGCAGAGCCTAATCACTATTATGGCTATGCAAGACGAGCACGCAAGGGTACACAGGTAAACAATCTGAATTTTCTCTTCGTTTCCCTGTTAAATCTCCTGAATTGTTCTTTTTTCTCTTTTTTAAGGACTTTTTAGATTCTTGGAACGCAGCATGCCATGGACCTGCGTCAACTGTGGTAATTCCCAAAGGACACACTTTTGTAATCGGGCCAGCTCAATTCACTGGGCCTTGCAATAAACCCTTAACAATTCAGGTACATTTTCTTATATAATATATCATTTTGTAGTATATATATAAAACACTATTGGTGTGTGTGATATACTCATGTTCGTGTGTATGTGATGTATAAATCTTCACTCGTTATATTGTAAGGTTGATGGGACTATCCGGGCGAGAGGTTGGCAGGGGGCCAAATAGCTTCTTGGCTTGCATTTGTGAACGTTGTCAATCTCAGTATTACTGGGTCAGGAACGGTGGATGGTTCTGGAGCTCTGTGGTGGCAAAGATCTTGCAAGCAAAACATGCAACCAGTGAGTATAGTTTGAAATAAATAAAAGAAAATTTACAGCTTTGTAGTATATGGAATTCTAACTGCATGCATTGTCCAGGGCTGCCAGATGGAAAGCGCTCCAACGGTCGGTCTCTCTCTCCTCTCTCCCTCTTTCTATCTTACATACTAATCTTCTAAGTTTCCAGCTTTCCTTCTATGGATCTTCGGGCATAAGGGTAGATGGAATTACAGTTCAAAATGCACCACAGATGAATATGGCATTTGTATCTTGCGACAATGTACATGTAAACAATGTGAGGATTCAATGTCCACCCAACAGTCCTAACACTGATGCTGTGCACCTCAAAAATCTCACGGCATATTAATTGAACAATCTTCATTTTGGAACAGGTATCATGTGTGTTCGGTTCGGTGTGTGAGAGAGAGAGAAGGTGACATGTCAATTTCTTTACTATGTTCAGGAGACGACTGTGTGTCTATTGGATCGGGATCATCTAACGTAGTGATTAGAGATTGTGTGTGTGTCCTGGACATGGGATAAGGTAGCATATCTCTTTTATTTGGAAAGCACATTTTTGTGTCACATTAATGTTGTGTACCTGTAGTATTGGTAGTCTTGGAAGAGATGGATCTGAGTCTATTGTGCATGATGTGCTGGTTCAGAGAGTACAAATTAAGGGAACATTAAATGGAGCAAGGATCAAAACTTGGCAGGTAATGTGTGTGTATGCACACTATGTGCTTACGATGCATGTTGGGTTTGCAGCTTATTCTTACTGCACTTACCTAAAGTTACATATTATTTGTATGTAGGGTGGTAGTGGACGCGCAAGCAATGTGAGATTTGAAGATATTAAATGGATGGAGTTGTAAATCCAATTATTATTGATCAGCACTATTGTGATCATGGTTATGGTTATTCATGTACACATGAGGTAGCTTTCATATATAAATTATATGTATATACAGATATACTTAATCATCACTTGCAGGACAATTCAGCTGTACAAGTGAGCAACATTCAGTATGTAGGTGTCAGAGGTACATCTGCAACAAGAGAGGCCATCAAGTTTGCTTGCAGCAAGTCGTTTCCGTGTGATGGCATTTCACTGGCCAACATTAATCTGGTTTCAGCGTCTGGAAATCCTACGGTGGCCAATTGCACAAACGCATTTGGCAGAGCTTCTGCAATGTAGTCCCAAGAGGCTGTTTCAGTTAGGATTGGAATAAATTTTATTTCTCTCTATTATACACATGCACACACTCTCTCATATATAAATGTGTTATTTGTATTATGTGCGTGTGTTGATCTTTATTCATATATATATTTTAGAATGTCCTAGCATATTCTAAGGATATTTAGTGTTTACTAAGTACAGTCGGTAATAAGGTGAAGCACACCGCTTGTAGACGAGCTGGAACTAGAAAGAAGTTGCATCCTACTTAGTCTCTAAGGTGTGTGTGTATTTAACATATGTATATATTTCTTGTTGTATATGTAGCCATTAAATAGTGTGTACCTGGCCAGTAAATATGAGGAATATTTGTATATTCCATTTAAAAGGAAGTAAGATTAGATTTGGCATTTAAATTTTAAATAAATAAAACAAAAAACATTTAAGGTAGAAAATTTCTTTTCAATAATTTCACATCTTTTTTTGATAACTTGGGTTGAAACCTTTCAATATCCAATCACAATGTGGATGAAAATAAACATGAGGTGCTTAAATGGTTGGAAATGTGTTTTGTTATGTTTCTTGAAATCCTCACAATAACATGTCCAAATTTACACTATATACACTTTAGTACCAAATTTAACACATATTTCCTCACTTTTACCTCATCAATTTGCAAAATTGTATTAAATTTATATGCTCCTTTATTGTTGTTGAAGGATTGGTCTATTTATATCATAGAAAATCATAAATTTATCCAAGATTACGAAATATGAATTGACATTCTCAAATTGATTATTGTCAATTACATGGAGTAAAGATATTTTATAACATGACACATATGAATCATGAGATGATTGGCTACTTCATTACCTACTACTTGAGCTTCATTCTGAGCTTGAAGAATATGAACATAATCATCATTGGTTAGTGATTTTTCAATTAAATTGTCTTTTACCATCACGTTTTGTTAGTGGTTTATCAAAAAGATGAATCATCGACCACATTTGTTCTTCTAGTTTTTTCAATAAAAATTGGTTGTGATCCATTAAATACCTTTCCAATTGCTTTTTCTTAAACAAAACCTTCTCATTCAAGCTCCATGATTTCTTTGTTAGTTAAGTTGGTACATGTTAGAACTAGCCACTTCATCAGTACCTTTGAAAATGTTACTAATGAATCTTTTAAGTGTCAAAGAATGTGTGACCTTGTTTCCACAAAACCATAATCATGCTTTACTAAGAACATTGTTGAACAAATGTAAGCACGTAACACATGGTGCAATATTTATAAATCTCTCCTTTATTAAATATGACATGCAAATTACTTATGATCATTTTGAAACTTTATAAATTGCTCACTTTGTTTCATAAATATCTTCTTCAATTACCATTTCGCAAGTACTAGTTGATGTTTTTTCTAAAATTGATGTTACATTTGGAACTGAAGGTGTGAATGGGGACATTCACATTCACATCAAATGAATGGTGGTGTCATTGGATCCGATTTGAGATGTTTCATAGGCTTGTCTCCTTTTATCCATTGTACGTTCATTACCGCATGTTATGTTTGTCTCTATTGCAAAACCATGTTTAAAAACTTCCCGATTAACATTAAAATCATCAGCTTGTTTCCTCTTTGAATTACTCATTAATGTATTGCATCTCTTAGATATCAAGATTATGGGATTCAAATTGACATTCTCAAATACCACTCAAGTTTGAGTAGTACAAGTCAATACTACTCGAGCTTGAGTAATACCAATCAATACTACTTGACCTTAAATAGTATGAATCAATACCACTTGAGCTCAAATACTATGAATCAATATTACTCGAGCTTGAGTAATACCAATCAATACTACTTGACCTTAAATAGTATGAATCAATACCACTTGAGCTCAATACTATGAATCAATATTACTCGAGCTTAAGTAGTACCTTTTAATACAACTATGGCTAGTCAACATACCTTCTATTATTCACAAGTAGTTTTAGTTCGTCTAACATATTGAATAATTCTTTTGTTGTTAGTGAGTTTTTTTGGTTCTCGTCCATTGTGAAAAGCTTTGAGTTCACATATTTAAATTTTGAATGTTTGTTAATTTAAATCTAAATCACATATGTCAATTTCAAATGTCAAATCTAAACCACAAAATGAATGTATGTACAATGTTTTAAAATTTAGGTTTTTATTATCTTCTTTTCTTTTCTTCAAGTTTTTCTGTCAATGCATCTTTTTCTTTTTCTTTTGATTTTCAAAGCTTGATTTGCAGATCCAACACAATTTTTGGAGCTTGATTCATGGATTTGACACATCTCTTTCCCATTTGTTTAATAAGTTTTAAATTAATGTATCAAGAATCTTTATTTCTTTTAGTTCTCTTATACCGAAGATCCCTTTGTGTCGAATCAAAATTCATGAAGTAGTGAGAAAGATCAACAAGCCAGATGAAAATCTCATTGAGAAGTTTACGACTATGGGATACATGGAGAACAAGGGGGAGTTAGTGATTTCTTTGAAGGCTAGTTTGGATGAGAGTACCCAGTTAATGACAAAGAGATGCATGGGTGGGACAAGTATTGAGTTGAAGTCAATTGGGAGTTCAGGAGAGCATCAAAGATACTCAGTGGTCTTTTTCTTTCAGAGAAGATGTTCTTGTGTTTTGATGGGAACAATACAGTGCATAAGGAGGCACTAGTTAGATGACAAGTTTAAGTCTAGTGCATTCTTTTGAAGGTGAACAACATTAATTTTATCATAACTTTACTAAGACAGTTCTTTACTTTGAATGTTGACTGCTATTATCTATAGAACTATGTTAACAAGTCCTATGTGTTGAAAGAACATGCCCATTTAATGCATTGGGTATCTAGTGATGGTTTGACTGGGTGTAGGTATTTATTAAAAACTTTAAGCGAAGCTAGAATTTTCATCTAGAAAACCATTTCTTATTTTGATGTCCCAATTGGGGGAGTCAATGTGTCAACACCCTCCATGCCCTAAATCCCTCAAGTTAGGGTTTAGGGGTTGGTGGGTCATTAGGTTAAAACTCACCAAGTATATTTTTATCGAGAATAAGATTTTGTGCTACAAACAAGAAAACAAGGGAGGGGGGGGGGGGGGCACTTTGTCACATATATTAAAAAGGGTAAGTGTAAAGGAAAGCATGCCTGTCAGAGTTTTAACCCAAAGGGCCAACACGTGGCAAACGTGGCTGCCAAATGGCCATTTGGTGTCATCACCATACGCTAAGTCTTCCAAGATAGGCCCAATTAAGCAGAAGACTTAGAGTCCTACCCCTAAGTCCCTTAGAATGACCATCCCCTAAACCCTAGAGGATAACATGGGTAAACTTTAAGATCTTATCCTAGTATGCCTAGATAGGCACATGCCCTAACCCACAAAGGAGATGTGTCTCACACATACCCCGTGACAGAGCCAAGGCATTGTTACTTACCCCTTAAGGAATCACCCTCATCCAAGAGTACAACCCTTTAGGGCGACAAGGGTACCTTGAACCACGACTAACCCTAAGGGTTTGAGTGGCTAAGTCATACCCTAGACCTAGGGCTAATACTTAGTGAGGACACGAGTGTGTGCCGTATGTGGACATGAGTGTTCTACTAAGCAAACTCCTAAGGCTAAGTTTGGATAACCTTAAGTACATGATGTCAAGCCACAATCCAGGAACTAGGAAAAGAACAGGATTCAAAGACAGGAAGGCTTGACTCAGGAACAGGACCGAGAGCAGGACAGGAACTAGGAATAGGAACAGGACGGATCTAGGAGCAAGACAGGATCAGGATAGGATCCGGGAGCAAGACAGGAAAGCGCAGGACAGGATCCAGGAAAAGACAAACAGGACAGGATCCAGGAGCAGGACAGGATCCAGGAGCAGGACAGGACAGGAGCGAGACAGGAACAGGACAGGAAACAAGACAGAACAAGACAAGACGAGATTGATCGTAGTAAGACTGGTGTTGATAGTAACTGATTGTACAACAATTAGGTCGGAGCTTTTATGCTCACAACTCCAAGAGCTAATCTAGGCATGAGTGCTAAAAGTGGTTGCATGCATGCAAAAGTGATTGCATGCATGCAGAGGCTAAGATGAGTCCACATGTCCCTTATCCTCTAGGCATATCCTGTGGCATATCCTGTAGGAATATCCTGCAACCGAATCCTGTGTCCGGAATCCTGGTAGGAATATCCTGTAGGAAAGTCCTGCAACCCATATCCTGTATCCGGAATCCTGTAGGAAAGTCCTGCAACCCATGTCCTGTATCCGGAATCCTGTATTCTGTATCGGGTCGTGACAGCACCTCCTCCCTAAAGACGAGTTCCACGAGTCTTGGGACCTGGTTTAGCAGGATAATGCCGATGGAAGGCAGCAACCTTGGAAGAAGCATGGAGTAAGTTGGATGCAGGTTCCCAAGTGCGATCAGTAGGCAGGTACCCTTTCCAATCCACCAAGTATTGGAGTTGGTGACGATGAAGACGAGAGTCAAGGATGGCTGCAACTTCGTACTCAGGTTCAGTGTCAATGACCACAGGAGGGGGAGGAGAAGAAACAACCGGGAAGAGAAGAAGGATGATACGGCTCCAACAAAGAGGTGTGAAACACAGGATGAAGTTTCACCGTGGATGGTAACTCGAGTCGGAAAGCTACAGGATTTACCTCCGCCACGATCCTATAAGGGCCCAATCGTTGAAAATCCAACTTAGAAGAAGGCCTGTTGGTGCGAATGTGTCGACGAAGAAGCCACACGAGATCACCAATCTTGTATGCAGGTGCCGGCTGACGGTGAGCATCAGCATGATGCTTGTATCGTTCCTGTGCCTGTTGAAGATGAACCTGGAGATCATCCTGTACCTGCCGAAGATGCTGAAGACGATCCTGTACTGCAGGAGCGGAAGAAGGAGAAGCGGGAGGAGCAAAGTCAAAACGTGGATGGTGGCCTGTAAGAGCAAAGAAAGGTGTCTGTCCTGTAGATGCGTGGATGGAGTTGTTGTAGGCAAACTCCGCCATTGGAAGGAGGTCCAACCAGTTGTCCTGCTGGTAACTGATGAAGCAACGAAGATACTGTTCTAAGGTCTGAATTGTGCGTTCGGACTGCCCATCGGTTTGTGGGTGATATCCTGAAGAAAGATCCGCTTTACCTGTAGACTCCGAAGAAGCTCTCGCCAAAACTTGGACATGAATTGTGGACCTCGATCGGAAACAATGCTCTCAGGAAGACCATGATGTCGGATCATCACCAACTCGGCAGTTGTCTGACCTGTAGCTGTCTTGTTGCAGGGTAGGAAATGAGCCTGCTTGGTGAAACGGTCAACCACCACAAGAACTGCATCAAATCCACGAGAAGGAGGAAGATCTGTGAGGAAATCCATAGAAATGGATCTCCAAGGAGCAGACGGAACAGGAAGAGGACGAAGAAGACCAGAGGGTGCATGATGAGGCATCTTCGACCTGCTACAAGTGTCACAACTCCGTACAAACCTCTCCACAAAACCTCGCAACCCAGGCCACCAATAGTTGCGAGTCACCAACTCCACTGTCTTGGCCACACCAAAATGTCCTGTAGCCGGGGTATCATGACAATCCTGTACCACACGAGTCCTGAAATACCAACAGGAACGTACAGGAGACCTTCCCGGTACAGGAGTCCATCCTGTATGGTGAACAGGTTGTAGTCTGGACGGGAACTGGAGGAAGAGGAACTTGCAACGTCAGGATGAATGTGTGAGAAACACATTCTTTGCCAAGTCGTCTGTAGCCAACTGCGAACGGACGTCCTGTAGGAGTGTTGAATTTGCTGGAGCCTGATGAACCTGCAGTGCCGCAAGCCGGAAACGATCAGGACCCAACAACACTTGCCTTTGACAGTCAAATGCAGGATCGCCCGGGCTTGGTGCAAGGTAAGAGCGCCTAGACAATGCGTCCGCCTTGCCATTCCGAAACCGGGGCCTGTAGACGATGACGAAGTCAAAACGTGATAGGAACTCTGCCCACCTAGCCTGTCGCCGACTGAGACCGAGCCGTTTGAAAGTACTCCAGGTTCTTGTGATCCGTAAGAACTTGTACAGGATGTGCAGCACCTTCCAGGAAATGCCGCCACTCCTCAAACGAATCCACAATGGCCTTGAGTTCCTTGTCATGAATCTCGTAGTTGATCTCCGCCGACAGGAACTTACGAGAGTGAAAAGCTACAGGATGAAGCAACTTGTCCTCTCCAACTTGCGATAGGACGGATCCTACTGCAAAATCCGAGGCATCTGCTTCAATGAAGAAAGGATGAGAAGGGTCAGGATGTGCTAAAATCGGAGCTGTCGTGAAACGTCCTTGAGTGTTGTGAACGCGTGTTCCGCCTTGTCGGACCAAGAGAAAAGTCCTGTGCGCTTGGTGAGTTCTGTGAGTGGAAGTACACGCTTGGAGAAGTCCTGTATGAACCGCCTGTAGAAGTTTGCAAAGCCAAGGAAACATTGTACATCTCGTACCGACTTGGGCCTCTCCCACTCCACGATGGTCTTCACCTTGTGCATGTCCATGGAAACGCCAGCAGGAGAGACGATGTAGCCCAAGAACTCCACCGAATCCCTATCGAAAAAACACTTCTCCAACTTCGCGTACAGGCCATGCTCGCGAAGCCGCTCTAAACTAGTCGTACATGCTTGTCATGTGCCGCCTGGTCCTTGGAGAAAATCAAGATGTCGTCGAGGTAGATCACCACAAACTGGTCCAAGAAGTCACGAAAATGTCGTTCACCATGTGTTGGAACACGGCTGGGGCATTGGTAAGGCCGAAAGGCATTACCGTGTACTCAAAATGTCCATACCTTGTACGAAAGGCAGTCTTCCACTCATCGCCGGGACGAATCCGTACAAGGTTGTAGGCCCCTCGTAAGTCGATCTTCGTGAACACCTTTGCTCCTCGCAGCCGATCGAGAAGTTCCGGGATCAATGGCAACGGGTACCGATTCCGAATGGTGACTTGATTCAAACCCCTGTAGTCCACAACCAAACGTAAACTCCCATCCTTCTTCTTGACAAAGAAGATAGGCTCCTGCAGGGGACTTTGAGTGACGAATGAAGCCGGATGCCAAGTTGTCCTCGATGTACTGACGAAGAACCTCCAACTCTGTGGGTGACAATGCATAAATCGGTCCGAATGGTGGAGTCTTTCCTTCCGCAAGATCAATAGGACAGTCGTAGGACCTGTGAACAGGAAGAACTGCAGCCTTGTGCTTGTCAAAAACGTCCTTAAAGCGTGTACTTGGATGGTAGGGAAGAAGGAGGAGAAGGAGAAGAGTAGGAGAAGGAGATTGAAAAATAGGAGAGTCGGATACAGGAAAGGTAGAAGAGGACGTAGGAGTTGAAAAAGAGGAAGGATCTTGGGGGGTGGAACAGAAGCAGGGTAACAGAAAGAGGCAGGATTGGAAAAAACCTGTGTGGGTGTTGATGAGTGTATAGGATTGGAAGAATCCTGTACAGAAGTTCGTGGTTGCGCAGGAATGGGAAAAGCCTGCGAATGTGCTGACGAATCAACAGGAGGTGGATCCTGTGAGGAGGAACCTTCGACACTGATACATGATTGGAAGAACCCTGTACAGGACACCGCAAACTTACAGGAGTGGAGAGAGCCTTCGGATGTGCTGAGGAGCTGACATAAGGTGAATCCTGTTGAGGAGGAGTCTTCAACACTGGTACAGGAACATGCACGATCAATCCTGTAGCTTGTACGCCTCAGATACTAAGGATGTATCCTGCACACAGGAAGGTACAGGATTGATCCTAGCTGTCGGAGAGGAAAACGTGAGCGTCCTAGACCTCCAGTCGATCTGCGGATTTGCAACAACGAACCATGACATGCCCAAAATGATGGGAGTCGACCGAGTCTTGATCAAGTTGAAGGAAATTGAACAGTTGAATGTGTCATAACTGCAGAAGAGAGGTTTAGTAGCATGGGTAACTACACCAGAAGCAATCAGATGCCCATCGGCCACCTCTACAGGAACTGCACGCTTCAACTTCACCACCGAAATGCCATGTTGAGTTGCAAACGTGTTATCCATGAAGCATGCATTTGCATCAGTGTTTAACAAGGCAAACTCCATGAGCTCTCGATTATTAAGATGAATGTGTACAGGAAACTTAAGTGATGGGATGGTATGAGCAGCACCAATGGAGCCTGCACCTACGTCCAACTTCGCGGCTCCTAGACGAAGTAGACATTGGAGTTTTCCGACTGAACTTCAACTTCAACTTTACGCGTCTTGAAGTTCCTGGCTTTAATAGGACAATCCGTCACCTTGTGTCCTGCTCCACCACAATACAAGCACAGGTTCTCACTGCGACGACGTTGCTTCTCAGCAGCGAAAAGAGAGCCACGCTTGGATTTCTCAACCTCCATAGGAACTACTCCAGAAGGTGGTGCAGGAACATGTATCACAGCTGCAGGATTGGTTTGCAGGAACTGCTAACGGGATCTTTCCTGACGACGCTCGAACAAATGGTTGTCGCAACGAACAGCTTGTTGCATGATCTCTGCCAATGTTTGGGCATCCGGTAACGTAAGGAGAAGGTCCTTCACGTCATCCTTCAACCCAAAACGGAAGTGTTCGATCAATGCAGTCTCGTCCCATGGAATGTTCGTGCAAAGTTGCTGAAATTCGGATGCATAGACGGAAGCTGGTCGGGATCCTTGAGTGAGCTTCCGTAACTTCGTGCATGCAGAATGGTACTTATCAGGATCTCTAAAACAGGCTTCAAAGGCAGCCACGAAACCTTCGAAGTCTTCCATCAATGAGTCGTCACGCTCCAGCAAGGGGGCAACCAAGCCCGTGGAGATCCACTTAGTAAGGATGCCAAAAGACCCACCTTTTGAGCATCAGTCGAGTAGCGCTATGGTTGCATACGGATCAAGAGCCGGATCTGATTCAGAAAACCTTGGAAATCGGCACGATTGCCACTGAACTTCTCTGGCATGCTAACCTTTGGCTCCAAAGAAAAATTTAATGAAGAGGGAACCACCAATGCCTGGGAGAGAGCCTGCGCAGCAGCCTTGAAGGATGCATCAGTAGCTACATGTGCCGCAGTGGTGGAACCTTGCAGGTCAGTGACCACTTGGCGCAAAGTGGCTAACTCATGAAGTAACATTTGGTGCTCGCGTTGAAAGCGCTCAAAATCAGCCATGATCTAGGAAAGAGAAAGGAGGAAAATGAAGGAAAAGAATCAAGAAAAAGGTAGCTGGAAAATGGAGAACTATGAAGCAGTTACTATCAAACTGTCAAGCCACGATCCAGGAACCAGGAAGAGAACAGGATTCCAAGGACATGAAGGCTTGACTCAGGAACAGGACCGAGAGCAGGACAGGAAACAGAAATAGGAACAGGACGGATCTAGGAGCAAGATAGGATCAGGATAGGATCCGGGAGCAAGACAGGAAAGCGCAGGACAAGATCCATGAATAAGACAGGAACAAAGAGCAGGACAGGATCCAGGAGCAGGACAGGAAACAGGAGCAAGACAGGAACAGGACAGGAAACAAGACAAGAACAAAACAAGACGAGATTGATCGTAGTAAGACTGGTGTTGATAGTAACTAATTGTACAACATTTAGGTCGGAGCTTTTATGCTCACAACTCCAAGAGCTAATCTAGGCATGAGTGCTAAAAGTGGTTGCATGCATGCAAAAGTGACTGCATGCATGCAGAGGCTAAGATGAGTCCACATGTCCCTTATCCTCTAGGCATATCCTGTGGCATATCCTGTAGGAATATCCTGCAACCGAATCCTGTGTCCGGAATCCTGGTAGGAATATCCTGTAGGAAAGTCTTGCAACCCATATCCTGTATTCGGAATCCTGTATTTTGTATCGGGTCGTGACAATTTGATGCATCCAAAGACCTCCAATCATTGGATTTAAATGATTTAACAACACATATTTTACTGAGTGAAACTTTTCAATAGCCATCTTTGTCATTTAATTTAACTGGTGTGAACAATGTAGACTATCGAATTCAAAGTTTATTTGAGGTTAGATATGTTTTGTGTTTACATTTTGAATTCACGAGTTTGAGTTCAAGTTGAGTTCACAATTCAAAGTTTTTAAAAACAAAATGTAGTTGTGATTCATGACAAATTCAAGAAATGAAAAGCAAAATTTAAAATTTGAAATTATAAATTTATAAAACTTGGTAGTCCAACAAAGAAAGAGCACCATCATACTTAAGGTTTGCAATGAATGGCATTAACTAATAAAAAGAAGTTATATTTATAAGTTACTCAAAAGCTTTGTAATCAATAGTGGACTTTGATGATAAGGTTTGTGAGTTTGTCTTCTTGCTTCCTCCTCAGCATATTCTAACAATTTAAAATAGTTATTAAAAAAACTTCCATGTGACTCGTCGTTGAAAATGTTGGTGATATTGTCTATCGAATTCTTCTTATGAAAATCAAAATTGCTCAATGAATTTGTATAATAGCATTGAATTAAATTTATGAATTTACAATTCATCATTTTCAATTACTAGTGATGAGTACAAGGATCTTAACAAGTGAGTCTACCTTTTGATACCACATACTAGTCGTCCTGTGGTCGCACAAGCAACAACTATACTTTCTGTACTGACAATAAAATCAATAACTACAACATGTAGTGAGACATATAACTCTAACATGAGCTACATTGACCTCAGTGAGCATTCCCTATAATTCATGTATACCGCTCCAAGCAGTACAAGTCCTCACTATCCTCTGCAAGAAAGAATTATTTATCACTTTAATGTCCATTAGATGATTTAAGGATACTCACTTAGTATTTAAGAAGCTTTTTCCTTGCCTTTATTCTTGTGCAAAAATGTAAAATTTGCAGCTGCCACAACTCTTCATCTTTAGTATCTTTTACATGTTATCCAATCGAACCATGTACCCATCTACTTGAGCTTGGCAAAGAATCCCATTGTTCTTCTTGTTTGCTTGAACTTTTGGTGGGTAAACGTTGTGTAATGACTAGAGATGTTTTAGACTGTTGTGATTAACATGGACAGCTAGGTATTTGTCCATCTTTCTGTTGACTTTTTCATGTTGGCAAATAACTAGTCATTCAATTGTTTGAGTGCAATAGCCTTTTGTTTGTAGGAAAGTTTAGCTTTGGCGATGTTATAAATGACCTCCTCACTCTGTCCCTTCTTATCCATCTCTTTTGAAGCATATTAATCATGACTATAATATTGAAGGAATGACTTACTACATAGATCAAGGCCAAGGTTGTGTTCCATTCAAGTGTATGATGTGAATCTGCAATCTAGATTAGCTTTCTTAGTTTTCTTAGACCCTCTTGTTGGAAGTGATGTGTTTGTCTCATAGTTATGAACATGGCCGGGATCCCGGTTGTGTTCACTGTGTTTCATGAACACAGCCATGGGTCGTGTTCCCACGGCCGTGTTCATGAACAATATATACTGTTATGAACACGGGTCGTGAGACTGTGGTTGTTGGGATCACGGTCTGTGTTCATAACACCAACTTAAGGCATCAACACCATATCTCGACTCCATCTCCTCCAAGCTTTCGATCATGTTCTATAGTCGGGTTTTTGAAATCTAAGGCTCGTGTTTGTATTCCGTGTTCGTGTTCATAACTATGGTTTCTTTTTTGCCTTTAATAACTTTTCCAATTTATCATCGGACACGGAATATTGGTCATGAAAGTTTGCCTTTTGCATCTTGAAAAGACAAAACAATTAAATTTTGAGAAAATTACATTTGTACTCCTCAAACTTTACAAAATTACAAATTTGCCCTTGAAAGTTCTAAAACTATAATTTTGCCCCTACGAAGTTTTGAATATTATAAAAATATCCTTCCTTAACCTTTCAACATCCTTCAACTAGAATAATCTAAAATATTTTATCATTTAAAATAATCTAGAATATTCTATTCAGTTTGGATTAAGCTAATCGAGCATCGGGGTTTGTGCTAGATGGGGATTACTATAGAAAATTGCTTTGATTTTATTAAAGAGTTGCAAAAGGTGGTTAAGTCGATGTTATTTGTGATAATCATGAGCTCCATGTGATTACATTGGATCAAAAAAGGTATATTGTAGCTTATAAGAATGAGGGTTACCCTTGGAGGTTGCACGCATCAAGCCCATCATGTTTTATTTGAACCTTCACCAATGTTCATCAATGTGGAAGAGCCACACATTTGAGGAATAAAGAAGCTAGCTCCATATGGATTGTTAATAGGTTTCAACAAACCTTAATAGAAGAACCAGGATTGAAGGTGACGCATAATCAAGGATGTTAGGATGGTTACTATACATAAAAGTTTGGAAAAGAAAACAAAAAGTAGTTGAAGAGATTCTTGGGAATCACATATAGGCTTATATGAAGCTTTCTTCGTACTGTGAGAAGATGAACATTGTAATTAAAATGGGAATGTTTATAGTCCCATTTTCTTAATAATTAAGAATTTTATTTATTTAATTAAAATTTTTATAAAAAGAAATAATTTTTAAACTAATATATATTTAAAGAACGAATATACTTTAAAATGCATGTTTAAAATATTAATAATTAATATGTAAGTATTAATTACAGATTTCTTTTATATTCCCATTTTCATGTATTATTCCCATTTTAGTTACAATGTTCATGAAGCTTTTAAAGAGCAATCTCAAAAGCAAAGTATTTATGGAAAGAGATGAAACATGGTGCTTCAAATAATTATTCATTGTTTTTGGAACATGCTTAGCTAATTTCTCATGTTCTAGGCATGGATGGAATTTATTTCAAGGGCTACTTATTAAGTGCTATTGGTGTTGATGCGAAAGAAGTGTTATATCCTTTAACATTTGACATGGTTGATGCTGATAATTGTCAAGCCACGGTCTAAGAGCAAGGAGGCTTGACTCAAGAGCAAGACAAAACTAGGAACAAGACGAGAACAGGAGGCAAGGAGCAAGACAAGAATAATCGTAGAATGACTGGTGTTAATAATAATTGATTGTACAACAATTAAGTCGGAGCTTTTATACTCACAACTCTAAGAGTTAATCTAGGTGTGAGCTAAAAATATACTCCAAGAGCTAATCTAGTCATGAGTTAAAAAATAATGTCCCTTATCCTGTAGGTATATCCTGTAAGCATATCTTGTAGGCATATCCTATATCTCGTATCATGTATCTTGTATCCTGTATCTTATATCGAATCGTGACAACACCTCCTCCCTAAGGACGAGTTCCACGAATCCTATGACTTGGTTTAGCAGGATAACGTCAATGGAAGGCAGCAACCTTGGAAGAAGCATGGAGTAAATTAGATGCAGGTTCCTAAGTGTGATCGGTAGGCAAATAACCTTTCCAATCCACTAAGTATTAAAGTTGGCAGCGATGAAGATGAGAATTAAGAATGGCTACAACTTTGTACTCAGGTTCATCGTTAATGATCACAGGAGGGGGAGGAAAAGAAGCACGACCAGGAAGAGAAGAAGGATGATACGTTCCAACAAGAGGTGTGAAACATAAGATGAAGTTTCACAGTAGATGGTAGCTCTAGTTAGAAAGCTCTGACCTCAGTTGCAATTCTGTAAGGGCCCAATCATTGAAAATCCAACTTAGAAGAAGGCATGTTGGTGCAGATATGTTGACGAAGAAGCCATACGAGATCACCAATCTTGTATGCATGTGCAGGCTAATGATGAGCATCAGCGTGACACTTGTACCGTTCATGTGCCTGTTAAAGATGAACTCGGAAATTATCTTGTACCTGACGAAGATGCTGGAGACGATCCTATACTGCAGGAGCGGAAGAAGGAAAACCAAGAGGAGCAAAGTCAAAACGTGGATGGTAGCTTGTAAGAGCGAAGAAAGGTGTCTAGCATGTAGCATGAACAGAGTTGTTGTAAGCAAACTCCACTATAGGAAAAAGGTCCAACCAGTTGTCATGTTGGTAACTAATGAAGCAGCGAAGGTACTGCTTCAAGGTCTGAATCGTGCGTTCTAACTGCCCATTAATTTGTGAATGATATACTGAAGAAAGATCCGCTTTAACTTGTAAACTTCAGAGAAGCTCTTGCCAAAATTTGGACATGAATTGTGAGCCTCGATCAGAAACAATGGTCTCAAGAAGACCATGATGTTGGAACACTTCGCAAATCATCAACTCAGCAGTTATCTGGCCTGTAACCGTCTTGTTACATGGTAAAAAATGAGCTTATTTGGTGAAACGGTCAACCACCACAAGAACTGCATCAAATCCACGTAGAAGGAGGAAGATCTGTGAGAAAATCCATAGAAATGGATCTCCAAGGAGCAGAAGGAACATGAAGAGGACGAAGAAGACCAAAGGGCGCGTGATGAGGCATCTTTGACTTGTTGCAAGTGTTACAACTTCGTATAAACTTTTCCACAAAACCTCGCAACCCAGACCACCAATAATTGCAAGTCACCAACTCAACTGTGTTGGCCACGGCAAAATGTCTTGTAGCCAGGGTATCATAACAATCTTGTACCACACGAGTCCTGTAAACACCAACAGGAATGTACAGAAGACCTTCTCGGCACAAGAGTCCGTCCTGTATGGCAAACAACTTGTAGTCTGTATAAGAACTGGAGGAAGAGGAGCTTGCGATGTCAGGACTAATGTGTGAAAACACATTTTTTATCAAGTCATCTGTAGCCAATTCCAAACGGATGTCCTGTAAAAGTGTTGAATTTGCTGGAGCCTGATAACCTATAGTGCAGTAAGCCAAAATCGATTAGGACCAACAACACTTGTTTTTTACAGTCATATGCAGGATCACCTGGGTTCGGTGCAAAGTAAGAGTGCCTAGACAATGCATCCACTTTGCCATTTTGAAAACTAAGCCTGTAGACGATGACAAAATCAAAATGCAATAAGAATTTCGCCCACTTAGCCTGTTGACAACTGAGAACTCGAGCCGTTTGAAAAAAACTCCAAATTCTTGTGATCCGTAAGAACTTGTACAGGATGTCCAGCACCTTCCAAGAAGTGTCGCCACTCCTCGAACGAATCCACAATGGCCTTGAGTCTTTGTCATGAATCTCGTAATTGATCTCCATTGAAAAGAACTTACAAGAGTGAAAGGCTATAAGATGGAGTCACTTGTCTTCTCCAACTTGTGATAGGATATAACCTACTGCAAAGTCCAAAGTATCTGCTTCAACGAAGAAGGGACGAGAATGATCAGGATGTGTTAAAATTGGAGTTATTGTGAAGGCGTCCTTGAGTGCTGTGAATGCATGTTCCGCCTTGTCAGACCAAGAAAAATCCCCTGTGCGCTTGGTGAGTTCTTTGAGTGGAAGTACACGCTTGGAGACGTCCTGTATGAATCACCTATAGACGTTTGCAAAGCCAAGGAAACATTGTACATCTCATACAGACTTGGGCCTCTCCCACTCCACAATAGTCTTCACCTTATGTATGTCCATGGAAACGCCAGTAGGAAAGACGATGTAGCCCAAGAACTCCATAGTATCCCTATCGAAAAAACACTTCTCCAACTTCACATACAAGCCATATTTGTGAAGCTTATGTAGAACTAGTCATACATGCTTATCATGTGCCGTTTGGTCCTTAGAGAAAATTAAAATGTCATTGAGGTAGATCACCACAAATTGGTCCAAGAAGTCATGAAAGATGTCGTTCACCATGTATTGGAATAGGGCTGGGGCATTTGTAAGTCCGAAAGGCATCACCGTGTACTCAAAATGTCCATATTTTATACGAAATGCAGTCTTCCACTCATCACTTGGACGAATCCGTACAAAATTGTAGGCCCCTCATAAATTGATCTTTGTGAACACCTTTGCTCCTTGTACCAATTGAGAAGTTCCGGGTTCAATGATAATGGGTATCGGTTCCGGATGATAACTTGATTCAAACCCCTGTAGTCCACAACCAAACACAAACTCTCATCTTCTTCTTGATAAAGAAGATAGGTGCTCCTGCAAGGGACTTTGAGTAACAAATGAAGTCGGATGCTAAATTTTCCTCATGTACTGGTGAAGAACCTTCAATTTTGTAGGTGACATGGCATAAATTGGTCCAAATGGTGGAGTCTTCCCCTCCGTAAGATTGATAGGACAGTCGTAAGACCTGTGAATAGGAACAATTGCAGCCTTGTGCTTATCAAAAACGTCTTGGAAGGAGTGACACTTGGATAGCAAGGAAGGAGTAGAAGGAGGAGAAGGGGATTGAAAAATAAGAGAGTCAGATACATGAGAGGTAAAAGAGGACGTAGGAGTTATTTGAAAAGCAAAAAGATGGAAAGGAGCAGGATCAGTGGTAAGTTCATGCATAGTAGTGGTAAGAACTCGGAGAGGAGAAGGAGGGAGCTATGAATGAAAAAGAGGAAGGATCTTGAGGGATGGAATAGAAGTAGAGTAATGAAAAGAGGCATGATTGGGAAAAACCTGTGTGAATGATGAGTGTACAGAATTGGAAGAATTATGTATAGAAGTCTATGAATGCACGGGAGTGAGGAGAGCCTACGAATGTGCTGACAAACTGACAGGAGGTGGATCCTACTGAGGAGGAACTTTTGACACTGATACAGTATTGGAAGAACCCTGTACAGGAATCCGTGAACTTACAGGAGTAGAGAGAGCCTGCGGATGTGTTAATGAACTGACATGAGTTAAATCCTATCGAGGAATCTTCAACACTAGTACAGGAACAAGCACGGTCAATCATGTAGCTTGTGCTGCCTCAGACACTAAGGTCATATCCTGCACGCGGGAAGGTACAAAATTAATCATGGCTGCCGGAGAGAAAAACGTGAGCGTCTTGGACCTCCAATCGATCTGAGGATTTATAACCATGAACCATGGCATGCCCAAAACAATGGGAATCGTCTGAGTCTTGATCAAGTTGAAGAAAATTGAACAGTTGAATGTGCCATGAGTGCAAGAGAGAGGTGTAGTAGCATGGGTAACTACGCTAGAAGCAATTAAACAACCATCTGCAATCTTTACAAGAACTGCACGCTTCAACTTTACTACCAGAATGCCATGCTGAGCTGCAAAAGTGTCATCCATGAAGCATGCATTTGCACCAGTGTCTAACAGGGGAAAACTCCTTGAGCTCTCGATTATTTAAGCGAATGTGTACATGAAACTTGAGTGATGGAATGGTGTGAGCAACACCAATGGTGCCTGCACCTACGTCCAACTTCGCGGCTCCTAGACAAAGTAGACATTGAAGTTTTTCGACTGAACTTCAGCTTTAACTTCACGTGTCTTGAATTTCCTGGTTTTAATAGGACATTCTGCCACCTTGTGTCTTGCTTCACCACAATATAAGCATAAGTTCTCACTGCGATGACGTTGCTTCTCAGTAGCTGAAAGTGGGCCACACTTATTTGTCAACCTCCATAGGAACTACTCTAGAAGGTGTCGTAGAGAATATGTACTATAGCTACAAGATTGGCTTGCAGGAATTGTTGATGAGATTTTCTTGATGACGCTCGAACAAATGGTTGTTGCAGAACGGCCTGTTGTATAATCTCCACTAAGGTTTGGGCATCCGATAACGTAAGGAGAAGGTCCTTTATGTCATCTCTCAACCCAAAATGGAAGTGTTCGATCAATGCAGTCTCGTTCTATGGAATGTTCGTGCAAAGTTGTTGAAATTCGGATGCATAGACGGTAGCTGGTCGAAATCCTTGTGTGAATTTTCTTAACTTTGTACATGCGGAACGGTATTTATCGAGATCTCCAAAGCATGCTTCAAAGGCAGCCACGAATCCTTCAAAGTTTTTCATCAATAAGTTGTCACGCTCTAGCAAAGGGGCAACCGAAGCCTGTGGGGTCCAACTAGTAAGGATGCCAAAAGGCCAATCTTTTGTGCATTAGTCAAGTAGTAGCATGGTTGCATGCGGATCAAAAGCCTGATCTGATTCATAAAACCTTGAAAATTGGCACGATTACCACTGAACTTCTCTGGCATGCTGATCTTTGGCTTTGAAGAAGAGTTCGATGGAGAGAAAACCATGGATGCTTGAGAGAGAGCCTGTGCAACAGCCTTGGAGGATGCATTAGCAGTTGCATGCGCCGCATTGGTGGAACCTTGTAGATCAGTGACCACTTGGCGTAAAGTGGCCAGCTCATAAACAATATTTGGTGCTCACATTGAAATTGCTCAAAATTTGCCATGATTTGTGAAAGAAAGGAGGAAAACAAGGAAGAAAGCTAAGGAAAAAAAAAAAAAAGTAATTAGAAATCAAGGAGTTATAAAAGTTATGAAATCAGTTATTATCAAACTGTCAAGCCACGATCCAAGAGCAAAAAGGCTTGACTTAAGAGCAGGACAAGAACTAAAAACAAGACGAGAATAGGAGGTAAGGAGCAAGACAAGAACAAGACAAGAATGATCATAAAATGACTGGTGTTAATAGTAACTGATTGTACAACAATTAAGTCGGAGCTTTTATACTCACAACTCTAAGATAATCTAAGTGTGAGCTAAAAATATACTCCAAGAGCTAATTAGTCATGAGCTAAAAATAATGTTCCTTATCCTATAGGTATATCCTATAAGCATATCTTATAGGTATATCTTATAAGCATATCATGTATTCTATATCCTATATTCTATATCAAGTCGTGACAAGAATGATGCAAATTGAGAGTGGTTTCTTTGGTGCTTGAAGGATGTAATAAAAAATGAATGTTGCTTGACATTCCTTTATGATTAGCAGAAAGATGTGTTGTTGATGGTGTGCAACAAGTTTTTGGTCAAGTGAAACATGGTTATTACATGAGACACTTGACAAAGAACTTTCGAAAGGAATTTAAGAGTTTGGAGATTCTTCTTTTATAAAAGGTTGCTCAAGCCATTTCTTCAACTTTTTTTAAGGAGGCAATTAGTAAAATGAGTGGGAAAAAGGAAGATGTAGCCTCGTGAGTGTTATTTATTACAAGTAAAAGACAACTTTTTTGAAGGGAGAATGTTTGGATATTTGACGTCCAATATAGCAAAGTCTCTCAATGTTTGATTACGTAAGGCATGTGAGTTGCCAATTTAGGTAATGCTGGAAGTTAATATATTAAAGTTGATGACTTAGTTTTTTGAACGACAATTTAAATGATATAAAACTTGGGATGATGCTAGTGATATAGCTTCCACTAATTTAGAACTTAGATTTGTGAAGCATCGCTACTACATCATTTGTTCGGCTAATATGACAATATTCAAAGATTCATTCAGAGCATGACGTTTGAGTGCAAAAAAAAATTGTTTTTGCTTTGGTTGCAAAAGATATATTTATGTGCTCATGCAACTGCAGTTATCATGTTCCACTAGTTTAATGTATATTGCTAAGACTTAGATTTGTGAAGCATGTAGTCATGCTTGTTTACTATATCATTTGTCAGGTTAGTTATAACAACATTTAAGATTCACTTAGAGCACCACATTCGAGGTTGTGAGGTTTGCCAAAAAGACTTGTTCTTGTTTTGATTAACAAAAGATCGGTATTTTATGTGCTCATGCAGCTGCAGCTATCATGTTCCATAGAGAACATGCGCAATCATACACCATCCTTGCTTAAGCATTCATAAACAAACATGTTCGATCTTTTTTGATATTAAATGTGCATGAAATACCAGTGAATTAATACCGTATTTTGGCATGAAACTGAACCAATTCTGATCCTCTTCCACCATACCTGTGTGATTACAAGCTGAAAGTATTAATAGCATTGTAATACTGTCTATTTGCAAACAGCTTCATGCACCCTCTTCACTAAACTAGACAATTGGAGGTCTGCCAAGTAAGCGTAACCTACGATGAAGCATTCCAAGAAACTATATCCTTATCGGGTATCCCGTTAAACACCTCCTACCATGTTGCCACATCTCTCATAGAAGTCCACCACCCGTTTGTCTAGTTCCAGGCTGAGACCATGCAACTGATCGTAAATTCTTTGTCCAATTTCTAATGCTCCTAAGCTAGCACAAGCCTTGAGTGCAGCAATGTCACACTGTTTGGTGCAGAGTCCACGCTGTTGAACAAGTTCAAGGCCACCAAACTCTCCCCATTTTCCACGTATTCCAGGATTAAAGTCTCCCAGGATATAACATCCCGATGAGTCATTCTATCGAAAAACAAATCGAGTACATATCGTGATCCCGCATTTTTATATGTGTCCACCAGAGAGTTTGCAACAACCATGTCTCTGTCAAAGCCAACGCTCTCTTGTTTGTATGTGAATCACGACCGTCTTCTGTAGACAAGTCTCCTTGTCCAACTTATTGTCCGTTGCCAGTCCTGCACATGCCTTGAATGCAGCAACAAAATGTGACACGATCTGGTGCACAGTCCATACTATTAATAGACAAGTCTCCTGGCCACATGCCTTGAGAGCAGCAAGAAAGGTAACACGATTTGGTGCACAATCCATGCTGTTAAACATATCTAAGGCCTTTAAACTCTCTCTATTAGTATCTCAGGATTAAAGCGCTCCAGGATATAACATCTCGATGCATCATTCTATCAAAAACACTGTGATATCGCATTTTCTATAGATATCTACCAAAGTGTTTGCTACAAACACGTCTTTGTCAAAGCCACACTCTCTGGCTTGTCTATCAATGGCCAATCCTTTCTGTAAACAAGTCTTCTTGTCCACCTTGTTCTCAGCTTCCAAGCATGCACAAGCCTTGAATGCAGCAACAAACGTGAAACCATTTGGTGCACAGTCTATGCTGTTCAACACATCCAATCTTCTCAAAAACTTTGCGGGCATCCTACATACTGCATAATCAAACCAGTGGCAACGAATGGGTTCTTATGACAGCCAGTTTCTGCTGCATAAGTGTGTTAGAGTTTCCCTCCCTGCAAGTCTTTTCCTGTGGCACATTGTTTCAGCTCGGCAATCAGTGCAGAAATAGTTTTCTCTCGGCTAGCTTTTACATTTTGTTCCCTGACTTTGCTGTTGTTGCTAGACGAAAGTTTTGCAGAACATGCAAGCTTATGTTTCATCCAAATGGGTTTACCATCGCCTCATAACCTACTTTCTCCTCTTAATTTGCTACTGTTTGTACTTCTATGTGAATCTCACCCTCTCACACATAGACGCACTAGTTACATGTAGTTTATGTAATTAAACTTAGAATAACAATGTTCCTAAGAATTTGAAATTTAATGAAATTTAATTTTCAAATAAGATTATAATGGTTTTCATGTTTAAATTATTCTCTCTTCACACACACATGGAATATAAGGTTGTTTAGAGTTAGCTTTATAAAATGTCAAAATGATGTGTCTTCTGAGGGAAACAATGACCAATGTTGAGATACAATAGAAGGTATAGTACATATTTTGACTTACAATGTGCAATCTGCCACTACAGAGCGTTGTTTCTCATTGTTAATATTAGACAAATAAATGCAAAGATTTCATAAAGATAAACAGAGAAATAAGTGTTTATGGGCCATGCATGAATCTTTATTTTATGTATTTGATAAGTTTGTGACGTAATGAAAACAATGACACTTACATTTATTAAAACAATTTTAGGTTGCATAGATGTTTAAAGATTGATTTAAAAATCCTTAATATTTATTACTATAAGTTATGAGGATTTATAATATGGTGATATTTTAATATTTTACTAATTCAAATTAAATTCTTTATATAATTTATCAATTATTCACTTTTAATTAATTATAATTAATCAATCATAAATCTTTACATCTTAATAAAATATAAATGATGTTTATCACAAATGTCAATTGCTTAAATTTGTTGGTCAACATAAAAAAGTTGCTTGTTCATGAGTTTGACTCGTGGACATAAATAATAACATTCACTTTGTGAATGCATATCTCACTTTGCATAATTAAATACACAAAAACATGTTTTTTTTTAAAATGAATAAGTTTTCAATAAATTTTGAAAACTTGTTTGAAAAGATTTTGGTTCACGTAATGAGAATTTATATATTACAACACGATTAAGTTCTTAAATTCTTTATGCCACCTTAACTTCTAGTATGTGAATGAGAGTAGCTTACCTTTAGCGTTGGTAATCAAGTCTTTTGTGATTGTTTAAAAACTAGTTTTATGGAGTTTACTTAGCAAAAACACTAATGTCTGCCTACAGCATACCACTTATGTCCTCACTAAGTACTAACCCTATATTTAAGGTAAACCTTAAGGGTTAGTTTGTGACCCCTTGTCACTCTAAAAAGAGTGTTACTCCCATATGAAGTAAGGGATAAGTGACAATGCGCTTAGCTCTATCACGAGGTACGTGTGAGACACACCTTCTTATTTGGGTTAAGCATGAGCCTGTCTAGGTATCTTAAGACAAGATCCTAAAATCTATTTAGGTTATCTTATGAGGTTTGAAGTATAGTCATTTTAAGAGACTTAAAATTTCAATTTAAAGGACCAAAAGATTATGTGAGTGAGCAATGCTAAGTCTTCTAAGGCAAATTGAGAGTTTAGCTCAAATGCTTAAATAGTCACGAGACTTAATGTGTTCTTTCAATGATCTTATTAAACGTTGGGCCAATGTACATTCCAATGTAAGATTTCATATAATCTCGTATCTCTTATAAAACTCAATGACATACATAGCCATATCTCGAATAATTTGCAAATCCTACAACAACATTAAGTTATCAGTAAAACTTATTGTGTTTGTTTTCATCTTGTTTGCAGTAGACTAAAGTCATTTGAAGGTTATATAAATGCAACTTTTGTTTTAATAATTACTGTCATTATGAAAGGTGGTATTATCATGAAGTAGAAGTAGGCTAGGAAAGTAAAGAATGTTGAGAAAAAAAAGGTAATTACCCAAAATCCCTCTTCAATGGATAAAAATATTTCATGGGCTATCTTGAAGTTCAATACAATAGCAACCTTGAATTCATGTTCATTATTAACAGTAATGGGTGGTAGTGGTGGTACAACTTGAGTTGGTCAAAATAACATGATATTATTCTTTCAAAAGTGAAAAATGGAATATTATAGAATGCACAACGTCTCATTGTAAATTTTATTATATAATGAACTTTTAAAAAAAGTGTTGAATTATCATTAAATACAATGTCATATTCCCTGTGCATGCATGGTATAATGTATGCATGCATAGGATCAATGCATAACATGATGTATGAATGCATGGCCATCATATCATGTCATATAGAATAGTCATGTATACATGCATACACCATTCATTGTGCTTACATGGCCTATTCTTCAATGCTGACTTCATGAGCAAGTTGGTTCATAAAGTGAGAATTCGTCTTATTTCATGAGTTGACTAGCTCAAGAAGTGAGCATTGAAGAATGGGCAATAACGTGTTAAAAATTTGTTTGAATTATTAAAAAGATATTTTCTGAAGGTTACATCATCATATTTACTATTTTGCAATCATTGTCCATTGCTACAACTTTTTATGTAATCTTTATATCTTTTTACACAATGTCATTCACATAATCTGATTCTTAAAAGTGCCTGTCAGAAAATGAAATGTGTTCTAAAGAATGATTTATACACTTGTTAGTTTGTCCTATGCACCAACACATTGGTTTATAAGTTGAAAAGGGTTTTGATTTGTTTTCTATAAAACTTGAAAGATGTCATGGTAAGACATTATTGTTTTTAAATTAATTATTTGTGATATATAGAGTTTAAGGAATAAGAAGGCCTTTTGCATCTCTATAATAAGACTATGTCATAATTCTTTTTTATTTTCACTAATAATATGGTTTTTGATAGTCATATTTATTTGGGTTTTTTTTGTAAAGGATCTTTTTAATTATGTGAGTTATTGTAATTTGCAATACGCCACGATGAAGAACATTGTAGAGTAGTTAAAAACCAACTGTGCAGGTTTGTATTGTACTTTACAAGCTCATGGTTGGACTAACATCTTTAGATCCAAGAGTATTGTAGATGTTGTAGAGTTTCTTTTGCATTTGTTGCCATTGGGTAGTTCTATACCAAGTTGGGGTTGCCACAAGCATGTTATATAGAGCAAGACTCAGGGTGAGTTGTATTGTTGTGCATGAGGTTTTAAAGATTTTAGATCCACATGTCATGAAATTTTGGAGGAAGAAAGAGACTGAAAAGAAACTATTCTTAACACTCAGCAATGGTGGTAACACACATTGATAATAAGTGTCATGTGTGCGGTTGGCCATGGAGTATTTACCGCATGATGTGGTTATGTAATGGATGCTCCATTGCGTGACATGTTATGCCTTAATGATAGTTAATAATGTTTTCTTCATTTGTTTTCATGTCATTGCAAGTTGGAGCAGTATGACATATCGATTATACATGGTGGCACAAGTTACATTATAGTAGCAAGGGTGGTTACATGAAAGAATGCAATTATCATGTTCGATGTGTATGCAAAGATGATGGAGAAGTATGGATGACCGAAGATAATGTAATCTGATTTTGTAAGGGAGTTTGGTCTTGTGGAAGAAGACATGAATAATTCATGGCTTGGAGAGCACACTTTCATTCATGATGGTAGTGTACATAACCAAATGTTAATTGCAATGTAAAATTCAATTATATTTATCATTTATTGTAATGTAACCTATAGAGTGCATATGGAGGGACCTTTATAATCATGTCACATGGTTTTATAAGGACTTTCTTTACAAGTTAGAGAAGTTTGGCATCTTCAATTATAAGAACAAAATTCACATCTTGTTCTCATTCCAGAATTGTTTACCAAGATAGAGCAACTGCTAAAACTTACACAATGTACAAGCAAATATCAAGTATCCTAAATACAAGTCTTTTAACTTCCTCATGAACGATTGTATTACTTGGTTGATTGGCTAGGATATCCCCCAAGTGAATGAAATTGACAACATGATTTTCATCAATAGTATCCATTTAAGCTTGGACCTCATATGCTTGGAGCTTGTCCTTGAAGGATGGGGAATTTTAAATATTCTCAGATATTAGGATATTCTTGGTTTCTATATATTTTGTTTCTATAAGGTTTTAGGATCCAATTATGGTTTAAAGAATTTCTAAATTTATTTATGGTTTAGGATTCATTATAAGAATTACTTCAATTAGGAACACCAATTTATATGATTTTTGCATGTCTTCTTTTATAAAAAAAATTTATATTCTTTTCTTTTTCAAGTGTTTTGATAATCAATGTTACCAAAGCAGTTCTTAAATTCTTGAATGAATCCTCTAATAGGAGAGAGTAAACCATACTCATACCTTGCTAGTAAGCACTAAACTGACCAAACCTATTTTTGATTAATTGTCAGAGTATCAACTAAGATTCGTTTAAATAGCCAAACATATTTAATTCATAAACCCACATAATTGAGATCTTATATGTCATGATTTTTATTATGACTTTACTTTTACTTTGGAGTCGACTGTTGTTACCTATTAAACTGACAAGTCTTAAATATAGTGAGAAACAACCTCACTTAGTGCACTTAAGTGTTTAAAGATAGTTCCTTGAGAAACTCTAGGCCAATGTTATAAACAACTCTTACTCTCGTTTTTTTGCATTTTTGATTGGGTTACTAGTTAATTTAGTGAGTTTGACATGTTAAATATGGGAAACACCTAGAGTTGACCTTACCTCACACCCTCTCATGTTAGGGTTTAGGGGGTCAATGGGTCATCAGGTTAAATTCACTAAGTATATTCCTATTGAGAATAATGGATATGTAGTGAGAATTCCTAGGTTCATAAGTGAGCTTGTTATTGTTTTATCGATGTAAGCTTTAATTTGTATCATTAAGGCAAAACTCTCTATTGTGCCACCTTAACTTCCAAACAATAAGGGTATGTCCCACTTTTAAGGTAGCTTACCCTTAAAGCTTTTGTTAGAGAACACATTCCGTTAATCCAGGTGTGAGTCTTGTGTTCAGCCTCCTCCTCCATGTCAAGTTAAGAGCATCACTCGTGACTAAGCCGAACACGTTCATATTCTTGTCCAACTGTGGGGGTGGCTGACAAATTCTCTTTACTAGGTTCATAAGGGTTCATAAAAGAGTTCTAGAGTTGGCATCTGTGAGTCATGTTGTAACACTAGGTGTAACTCTTGAATCTAAGGAGCTATGATGAGATAACTTACATCTTGAGAAATAATGTCACATGAAGATATGACATTAGACTAAATGGCACATGGTACAATGCTTGAGGCATGCCTTTTGGGGTCATTTCATGGACTTAATGCCGAGGGGTTGGATACTCTAGTAAGCATGCATACTTGTGCTCTTATCAAAGTGCTAAGTCTTAGGCATCTACTCAAGAGAGATTAGGTTTTGTAATTAGGTATGTTATTGGCACACTTGGCTAGGGGGGTGTTCTCCTTGGGGTTGAACAACCTAAGCCCATTAGTAGAAACTCTTTTGTGAGGTCATGTATTTAGAATTATTCAAACCTAGCCTTACTTGTGTCTACCTATGGCACACACTCGTGTCCTCACTAATTACTAACCCTAGATCTAAAATATGACTTGACAACTCAAACCGTCATGGTTTAGGGTACCTTTTATTGCATTAAAGGGGTTGTACTCCCCAATGAGGGTGATTTCTCAAGGGGTAAGTTATGATGACTCCGCTCTAACACGAAGTATGTGCAAAGCATGTCTCCTTAATGAGATTAGGGCATGAGCTTATTTAAGTCTCTTGGGGCATGATTCTAAAATTTACTCATATTATCCTTTAAGGTTTGAAGATAATCAATTTAAGGGACTTAGGGTAAGACCTTAAATCTTGTGCCTATTTGGGTATCTAAGTAAGCCTTTTGGGTCGTCTTAAAAAAACTTAGTATTGTTTACACAAGGTGTTAACGCTAGATGGCCATGTGTTGGCCTTTGAGTAAAAACTCTAACATTAATCATGACTTATAAGTGGCGTGGTGTGCCTAAGTGACAAGTAAATAAATTAAAAAGGAATAAAACAAGTGAATGAACTTTCACAATAAGTGTAACAATTGTAAGGTAGGCCCTTAAAGTTTTAATTTCTTATTCTGAATCAATAATTTTTTATTCTTCATTACCAATTGTTGGTTCTTTTGTTTCAAAACTGTGAATTGTAAAAGTATTATTCCTCATTTTCAAGGCTAATTAGTGTTATGAAGAAGGCTTATGTATTATTTAATCGTGTAACACATGATTTATATGAATAATTTTCATAAAGTAAAAACCATGACAACAACAAGAATTTAATTTGATTTCAATTTAAATTGTTAGAGTTGGACCAAAGAACGTAATATAAATTAAAATATCAAATCTTATTTATGAGTAAAAGATAAACCTAAATAATAATTAAAAAAAAATCAGATCTAAAATCGACTCACAATTTATATTGAATTGAAATGCTTTTGATTTGTTGTCTTTTATACATTACTTAAAAGAGCATGCATATATAATATGATTTAACAAATTGCATGTGTGACAAATTTAAAACAATTACAATGCATGATTATGTAACATTTACTATGTCGAAATAATATTAAAGATCATTGTTATTAATTTATTTTCTAAAATTTTTGATGATGTAAATCTTTAATAAAGTTTCCACTTTCTCCCTCTTACTCATCGACTCCATAAGTTGTCTTAATTTAAACCATTTTGGAACTATGATTGATGTAGAAAAGTCACTAGATTGAACTAATTCATAACACATTATACAATAAATAATAAGTACAAAAGACTATAAATTAAAATAATATACCTTTTGGTTTAAGTTGTGCATTTAAGTTATCTTTCAATCCATTAGCAAACACCTACAAAATATATATATGTTCATTATCATTTTAAATATAATTGATCTTCTTACCTTTGAAGAAGTTACCCAAGTATTATTATTTGTCCATATTAATGCCGGTCTTAATGTAGTCTTCAATACTTTATATTCTTCACCTTCGCCCATAGGAGGTTTTGGTAAAACAACCTATAACAAAAAATAAAATTAAAAAAATAATTAAACAACAACAAACTTTACCAATAAATAATTATCATCAATTATTTTAACAATGATGCACTCCCACCAACAACTGGAATACCACCACTCTGCTTCATCACCTACTTTCCAATCTTCTTCGAGTACAATTACGTTTTCGTATGATTCATCTATATTAAAATTTGCTTTACGAATAACTGTAAGAGGCAATGGTCGAACCATATGCTCAAAGACTTTAGGATTTTTTGATATGTAAGGATTCACTTGATACTCAAACATTGTGTGTGGCCCTATATTCATAAAGAAATTTTTATAAAATATTAAAACGTTAATTAATATGTAGAAAATTAGAATGTACTTACTTTCATCTTCAAAATCCAAATATCGAACGCTAAAACGAACTCGACAATTTAACATTTTAATTTCTTCGATCTATGAAATTAAATCATGAACAAACCATTAATTAAGGAGTTAATATGAAAAGATCCATTTACAAAAGTATACAAACCTTGCATTTAAACCATGCCCCTCTATATCCCTTTATAAAGGACTTCACTTCCACCTCTTGTCCCACTTGAAAGGTTGATTGACGAGGAATTCTTGCTTCTTCCATCTCTAGAACATGTGAATTTAAGAAAATCCCACTTGCTGTAAATTAAGCAAGAAGAAATGAGAAACCCTACCCTCCAAAGGAAGTTTCTAGATCGTTTCCTAAATCAATGGCTAAGAAGTGCTTACGTGGCACAAATCCGCCGTTAATGTTCCCGTGCGACATGTCAGATCGTTTTATTTAAGCCAACAAATAAAGGTAAAAAGAGAAAAGGTAAAAAGGTAAAAGGCACCTTAGTTTGAAAGGTAAAGTGTTAAACAAGCTTTAATTATTTACTAGCTTTGATCTTTCGCAGTCTCTCTTGCCACGATTCTTTCTGCATTGCAATAACCTGCATATAAACACATAATAATCATATATATATATATATATATATAATATAGATAGATAGATAGATAGATAGAGATATGTGTGTGTGCACACGTGGGCGTACACACATACAATGCAAGCATACCTCTTCGCTCAACAGTTCTTCCTGTGGCTTCTCATCCACCACTTCTTTCGAAGACTCTTCCACTAAGTTATGTCCGCCCGAGCCTCCAAAGATTGCGGCTTCATGAGCAGCCTCCATACGCTTTTCCTTAGTTAATACAGGAACATAAAGATATGAATAACATCTCTACAGTAATAACTTCATCTTGTACCTGGCTGGAATAAGATAAGTATGAGACACTCGTATTTCTTAGAGATGCTGTATCCTCTGCTCCATCACCGTGAACATCTGTATATCATACATATGACTCTCTCTCTCTCTCTCTCACACACACACACACAGAGTACAATTGCTTAAGTAATATATACCCTCTTTGGCAGGGACACTTGCATCTTCGTCATCTAATGGAGCATTTTATTGAAACCAGCACGTTCCCATTCACCACTCTTGCCTTTATGCTTGTCTTTCGCCGCTACAAACGACTCACTATAATATAAACATCCACATAAATGAATAAACACTTACAAACTTGTGACAGCTGCAGCTTCATCTTCGCTCGAACCCTCTCTGCTGAACTCTACATATATATACACACGTATATTATTTCACACACACACACATATATAACGCACCATTTGTTCAAAGTTTGGGATGAGTTTGCTATAATCCTGAGAAGATTTAGAACTTCTTCTATCTGTTCTTCGTTCTCTGGAGGCGATCTCTGTCTGTTGCGCTGCCTTGTGGGACTCTTACTTCTGCTTCTACTCCTGTTTCTATTTATGTAACGATTACTACCGTTCTCAGAATTCCTCCCAGTCTCCTCCGAGCTCCCTGAGTAGCCCAATCCATGCTTCTTCATCCTGTTGTTAGGGCTATTCAGATGCTCTGTGGTCTAGGGATGTATCCTCTTTTTAGGGTTCATGAAATAGGATGTGCCTGGGAAAGCAGAGACAGGCACTTACAAGTCTACTCAGGAAATGCGGGAATGCACGTGATCTTGCGGAAGGGAGGCGTTTGCACGCGCAAATTCTAGCTAGTAAGGACTTCTGCAATGATAAGTACCTGGCAAATCATCTCATGACAATGTACCGCAGATGCAAGAGCTTTGAAGATGCACAGTATGTCTTCGAACGAATTGAGCACCCCAACACTTATTCCTGGAACTTAGTCATTACTGCCTGTGTGGAAATGGAGATATCGACATGGCCACCAGGCTCTACGAGCGTGTCCCGGAACCCGATCTTGTCACACTCAACACACTCATTCATGGGTATGCATGTAATGGGCATCTACAGTGGGCTAAGAGTCTCTTTGAGAAATCCAGCGTGCACGACTTGGTAATGTGGAACTCACTCTTACATGGATATGCAGAAAATGCGCAGTCCATTGAGGCAAGGAATGTATTCGATCGGATGCCCAAACACAGCATTGTATCATGGACAAGTCTCGTCACTGCATTCGCTGCAAGTGGGTGTACAGATCAGGCTGAGTACATTTTCAACTCGATGCCCCAGAAAGATCTGATTGCTTGGAATACGATTCTACATGTATACGCTTCTCGGGAGGATCTGCCCAAGGTAAGGGAAACCTTCCAAACGATGCATCGCAGAGATCATTTCTCATGGACCACGCTGCTTGTAGCATTTGCCCATTCTGGGCATTTTGTAGAAGCTAGGGGCACATTCTACAAGATGCCCTTTAAGAATTTGTTTGCATGGAATGCAATCATCGCTGCGTTCGCCCACAACTCGCAAGTACGTGAAGCTCTTAAAGCCTTTGAGAGAATGCCTGAGAGGGACCTTCTTTCTTGGAACAGCGTTCTTCTTGCATAGCCCAGACTGGGCATCTGCAAGAAATTGGAAACACACTTGAGAAAATGCCAGAATGGGAAATTGCATCTTGGAACTGCCTCATGCAAGCTCTTATCCAACACGGGCACCTAGAACTCGCTGAGGACGTGTTCTGGCAAATGCAGCACCGAAACGTTGTTTCATGGACGTGTATGATTCCGAGACATGAACAAAATCTGTTTGATAGAATGCCAGCATGGAACACCGTCTCATGGAACACCCTTGTACATACACTTGCCTCGGAAGGACATATGGAGAGGGCTACAGAGGTTTTTCTTAAATACCGGAGCGGAACATAGTCTCGTGGAACGTCTTGATAGCAGGATACGCACAGGCTGGGCTAGACCACACAATGGTCGTTCTCTTTACTTCGATGAATCTCCACGGTTACTTTCCAAACGATGTGACTTTCACGAGTGTCTTGGGTGACTCGGACACGCAGGAAAGCTAAAGGAGGCGCGTGAGTGTTTTGTTTCCATGAGTTCCGACTATGGGTTGAAGCCGGACTCGATAGAGTACCGGTGCATGCTTGACATGCTTGGTAGAAGAAACTATCTGAAAGAAGCTGATGATCTTGCTAAAAGCATGCCGTTCCAACCCTGTGTAGAGACGTGGTTAGTTTTGGAGAGTTACTACAGGTTTTACGATGATACCAAGCGAGCAGAAGATGCTCTAAGTCGAGCTTGTTTACTTGTTGAAGAAGCTCATACAGCCAAGGAGATGGTTGCAGTATAACCATCCATGATATAAGAAGGAGAGCAAGGAATTTTTTAACTGTGGTGCTAACTGAGAACTAGTTTTTGCCGGGACCATATACAGTGTAATATTTCAATAAGATTTTACTAACAATTAGCTCTATTGATAAGGATTGTTGCACTTATTACCATTCTTTTACTCTGTCGGTTAGATTGTCTTCTTATAGCGGCTGTATTTGTCCCACAAGTTGGATGGGCTTTAGATTTGGTATAGCGAGATAGAATGGGCTTATGTCACATGCAAGCTGGTGGCGATGAGATTGCTAAGCCATAAATGATGAACAAACAAACAAAGCATAGCCCAATCCTCTCTGTACAAGCTTTGCTGCACTGCATGTGACTAAACACAGAGAAACACGTGTGTAAAAAGGCACACATTCAATGAGGTTAAACCGGGTTATTACTGTAACATAGCGTAACTTTGTACACATTGTTGCTCATACTCTACTCTCAAACAGTACATCTTTCTTGACCTGTTGCTGTTGGCAGATCTCTTTCCTCCTCGGCATGGCCTCCGAAAGCATAGTCACAACGTCCCTCATAGAGGGCCTCTCTCTTGGGAGTTTACTGGTGCAAAGAAGTGCGATTCTCAACACTAATATCATTTCCTCCTCCACCGATGACCCAGGTGCAACCATGCTAGGATCCAGTACACCATTCGGTACCTTGCTCGGCTCACCATTGTTCCCTTGAAGAATTTTAAGCCGTACCCACTCCACTATGTTATATTGTCCCCAAACTCTGGCTCTACTGGGCGCTTTCCAGTTAGAAGCTCCAGAAGCACCACCCCAAAGCTGTATACATCCCCTCTCTCATCTACACGCATTGTGTATCCATACTCTGAAACATATATGAGTTATATACATTCCATTCATGTTAAGACAAAGACAGCCGTAGTTGGCAATGTCTCAGTCTCTCAGATGGACATCCATGCAGACAAGCATGAGCTTTCAATAATAGCTAACTAACTGCTATATGAGAAAGGGTAAAAGTTAAACCAACCTGGAGGAATGTAGCCATAAGAGCCGGCAATGACAGACATGGGCTGGTCACTGCACTCGACAAACTTTGCAACTCCGAAATCTGCAACACGGGCTTCCATATCTGAGTCGAGTAAAATGTTGCTCGACTTGACATCTCGATGAACAATCTGCGGGAAGCAATCGTGGTGAAGATAGCATAGCCCCTGTGCAATCCCCACAGCCACGTTATACCGTGCGACCCAGTCCGCCAGTACAGTCAGTGGCCCGTCCGTCCCATGCAGTGCCTCGGCTAGACTTCCGTTTGGCATGTACTCATATATCAGCAAGTTGGTGTCACCGTCCGTGCAGTACCCGAGCAACCGGACAATATTCCGATGACGAATGCGACCCAGAAGGTTCACCTCTGCAATAAATCCTCTCTGAGTTGCGTGGTTTGAGTCCGTCCTCAGTTTCTTCACTGCTATGATCTCCCCGTTCCGCATCTGCCCTTTGTAAACAGTCCCAGCCGCGCCTTTTCCGACCACATTGCACTCCTTTGTGCATTCAAGAACATCAAAAGCCGTGTAGTTGAGCTTCTGGAATGCAGTCAGTTTCCATTCTCCAGGAATGATATCGTCGTGTCTCCCATTCTTAATCCTCGCAAACAAGCAGCGTATGTACCTCCATGAGACCACCAGAATGCCCACAAAGATTGCTGATACTAGTCCCAGAATCCATCCCAGTGTCTTGTTTGAAGGCCTGTCCGAGGTGGTCCTGCCCGCTAGCAACTCGGAGGAAGTGCATGGATGTCTATCAGATAAAACCCCACCGCAGAGACCGGGGTTGCCCGAGAAAGAGGTGGGATCCTCCGTTCTGAATATGCCCAATGTGGGCATCTGCCCGGAGAGGAGTTGTTTGCAACGTTGAAGCTCTCAAGTGTTGTTGAGTCCTCCAAGACTCTTGGGATGTTCCCAGTGAGCATGTTTGAGGAAAGATCGACCGTAGCAAGCACTGGAAGCTCTGCTAACGAAGCCGGTATCTCACCAGATAGATGGTTCCCACTAAAGTCTATGGAGATAAGCTTCCGGCATCCGGAAACCTCGTCCGGGATTTTTCCAGACAGCATATTTTCAGAGAGGTCGAGCTTCTGTAAGCTGGTGGCATTCGCAACCCCAGGTGGTATGCTTCCGTACAACGAGTTCCTTGCCAGGAAGAGCTCCTGAAGCTGTGGCACGGTAAACAGCCGTGGCGGTATACCACCGGTCAACCGGTTCTCCGACAGGTCAACGGATGAAGAGAGGGCGCATCTGATAAAGAGTCTGGGATCTCACCGGAGAGCATATTCTGGGAAAGCTCGAGCTTACTGAGGCTTTTCATGGAGCCGAACTCGGGTGGTACACGGCCAGTGAAACGGTTACCCTGCAGCCGGACTCGAACCAGTTTTGTGCACTTGGAGAGGTCCGGTATTGGGCCCGAGAGCCGGTTGGAGAAGAACTCGAGCTTTATGAGTGAGCCACCTTGACAGATTTCCTCAGGGATCGGACCGGTGAGCTGGTTCGAGGAAGTGTCTATCCAGACGAGTCCCCGGGCTGTCCCAAGACTCGGTGGCAATGTCCCGGTGAAAGAGTTGGTGAACAATTTGAGAACCTACAGGTCAACAGTATACTGATCAAACTGCAGTCATGAAGACCATCTCTAGTAGCAAGGACACGTACCTGTAAGTTGGCGAGCTCACCAATGAACCGGGGACTTCACCGGAGAGGTTGTTGATCATGAGATTGAGCAGTGTGAGGTTGGTTAATGCAGAGAATGTGTCTGGGATTGAACCCGACAAGGAATTGTTGCTGAGGTCAAGGGACATGACAGAAGTCATGTTGCCAATGGAAGTCGGAATGGGTCCAGTTAGTCGGTTCTGGAACAGGAAAGTCGTGTTGCACATCCTGAGGTTCCCGATTGAGTCAGGAATTCTTCCGGAGAGGTTGCATTTCTCCAGACTCAAGTACTCGAGCTGGAACAGATCCCCAATGGAGTCCGGAATGCGACCGTACAGTCCGGGGTTGTAACTCAGCTGGAGTACCTTGAGGGCCGAAAGATTACCGATGTCGTACGGAATCGGACCGGATATGTAGTTACCGGACAGCCGGAGAAACTTCAAGCTCTTGAGAGACGTGTACTCGGCCGGTATCGGGCCCTCAAAGTAGCTACCGCCGAGATCCAGATGCTCAAGTGAGGCAATTTGCCCGAGCTCGGCAGGAAGTTCGCCTCTGAAGTTGTTGTTGTAGCCACGCAGCAGCCTCAGCCGGGAGAGATTCGAAAACCCAGACGGGAACACCCCCTCGAACAGGTTGACACCGATATCAAGGAATGTGAGATTCCTGAGAGCAGCAATGCCTCGAGGCAACGACCCAGTGAAGGAGTTGTCGCTGAGGTTTAAGAACGTCAGACTGCTGAGCTCTCCGATGGTGTCCGGGATTGAGCCTGAGAGATTCATAGAGTGCAAGTCCAGAGACACTATCTGCAAACTGGAGTTGGAGCACGCTATCCCTGTCCAATGGCAGTAAGAAGAAAACTCTGAGTACCACCAGTCATGCAGAACCTTGTTCGGATCCATGCTTTGCAAGAGAGACCTCAGTACGCGGACTTGATCATCTGCCGAACATCTATAGAAGAGTACCAAGGCTGTGAAGAGAAATGCCTTGATACAGATGGAACTCCTCATTCTTAAAGGAAGAAGAAGAACTGTGTGTCTTTGCTGCAAAATCCAGTGTTTACTTGGCTATATTCATGGCATATCTCCCCAGTTCCCTGGAGAAGTATAATGGTGCAGCCTACTACTGATATACTACTGCCTCCAGCGGATATAGGCCAACATTCTTTCCTTGCCTATGCCTAGTATGAAATATGCGTTGCTACAGCTAGCTATAGAGAGCTATAATGTCACACCTCGTAAAAGTGCGTAGGTATATTATTTTGGTTTAATTAACCATACATAAATCCAATTAGTATAGTCACGGCTTTATACACATCAAGCATCTCTAACTAAATAATAAACAATATTAAGTAATCATATCCATAATGGATATAAAAAATATACAAGTTAAATTTTTTTTAACTCATCCCAGTGATAAAAGAGTTTATTTTAAGTAAATCAAAGTCATTTTCTTTTTCTATATTGTGTATAGAAATATAAATGCATTTTCATTGTCAAACTGCCAGTTTTGAACGTCAATAATGAGTTCAACATCAGGTGTTGAAATTGTAATGGAATTGGAATACAACTAATTACATAAAGACATTAAAAATAGTTTTATTAATTTTATATATTGTGGAGTTCTTGTTTACTGATTGATCAGTTTCTTGGTTTGCTAATGATTCCATTGAATTCTCATGATTTCTTTCACTTGTGGTGTTACTTACGAAAATTAAACTAAAAAATAGAATTATATAATATATAACCATGTGTACATTGTATTTAAGTACCTCCTGATGGTCGTTGTCTCCTAAGGTAATTCATTATATATAACAGTCAACTGAAGTTCAATTTAAAAAAGTATTTGAATTCAATGTTACTTCATGTTATATTTTACTACATAGTTTAACATTGCAACAATTCAACATGATGCACACGAGCACACTTGACAAACAAGGGAATAATTAAAATAATTAAAAAGAAACCGTAGTTTATTTATATACTTATATTTGCAAATCTCCCGTTCTTCAAAACTATGATTGACAGTGAACTATTTCACACTCTCATGTCTTATTTGTGATCATTGAAATAAACAGATTATGTAAAACCATTTGTTTCGGTGTTCACGACCGAAAACTCCAGAGATCTTGGGTTAAATAGTACATATAATATACATTTAGAGTATAATATGTAATACAGCACATAATTTAACACAATACACTTGTTTATGAAATTCGATGCAAAAAACAATAACTAGTTTTTTTTAACTTAGTTTTCTACGTTCAATACTTACCAGGCTGTTCATCACCACTGGCTTTCACGAACACCGAGCAAGTGCTCCTTGGCGTGAACGGATGACCTTAATGTCCCTATTAACAATATAATTGAATTAGCTTAGATTATATAAATGACTTAAAGTTGATTACTTATCATTCTATGTGTCCTTTTACTCACTTGTTCAACGACAAGGTTGTTAATTACTTGTGAATATTTAACTATTACGTACATTTTTATATATAATAAAAAGTAAATACGGACATTTTATTTATTTATTTCTTGTTCAACGTGGTGCAAGCTTGTTCACTTACCTGTAAGTCTTTCCTCTGTGTATATGTCATTTAGTTAGCTAACCTTATTAACATAAACTGTGTTTACGTTTAGGGCTCAGAGTTAAGTATTGCAAGGCAACTAAAACACTCCTTGGGTTTATAAGATAAGATTCTATGTTTACTAAGTGCCAAACAAAATGTTTGTCTTTCTACTGTAAATGTTTCATTGTTTATTTGCAGTTTTCATAATTGTATTTGTGTTTGTCTCACATGTATGTACACTATATAATATACCTATTAAGAATATAAATTAAAGAGTAATTGTAACTAAAAACCGGGAGAATAAGTTTTTACACATATATCCTTAGATACAATCTTATCGTAGTGCATGTATGATGCATATATATATACAAGATAGAATACGTTTGTATGTGTATTATATACATATACAACATACCGACATAATGTGTTTTATATATAATACAACACTTACAAACTTTTATGTATATATATGCATAACCCCATATTGATAACTTAAACTAGTAGAGTATATCACAGAGACACACACACACACACACGTGAATACATACATATAGATATCGATACGTAGTTACAAGTATCTTATATACTACAGATCTAATGTGATTAACATAGATATCTAAAGAAGATTTAAGTATAATTATACATTCTCTCTCTCTCTCTCTCTCTCTCTCTCTCTATATATATATATATATATAAACACTAGTAGTACCTTATGAGTTATAGTTATTATAATATTAACGAAATGTTCGAGGTTGTCTCATTCGATAAATTCCTCTATTATGCATTGTCCATTTCCTTATATAAAACCCGGTATCTAAATTACACATGAAACAAACAAATTTCAGAGAGTCAGTACATTGTAGAACACATAACAAACGCACCCACCTTATTATGTCGTCTTATATCTTGGCACACAAGATTCTACAGTAGTTAAAACTTCATCCCAAGTAGTTAAAACGTCTTCAAACTTCTTATATATAACAATAATATAAAGAATAACATATATAAAAACAATAATATAGGTTATAGACCTTAAAATCTTTAAAGCCTGTACAAAATCACTAGGGCTGAAGCCGGTGCAAGCTAGGGGCTTAGCTATGTTAAAGGACACAACTTTTACATATATCAGTCGGTCCTTTCGCTAGGTACGAAATATACGTGTGTGTGTGCACGGGTTTGAGTACATATGTACGTAAATATACACAGAAAAACAAGTATAACTAGAACTAAGAGATTTTGCCAGATCAAATACATAACTTGTGTGTGCGTGCGATGCAGCACATAAGATTTTCATAAACTAAGGATAAGCATATTTAAATAGGTTTCTTATCGAATGTACAACTCAATACACGAGAGAGAGAGCAGTATACATGTATCCAGGCAACAAGTATATAAGTGGTTATGAACCAAATTATACTTATTAAATAGAGACTAACTATTGACCAAGTATTTTTATATTACTTAAAGGAAAGACTTATATTAATAAAAGAGTGATAATAAAAACATGTAAACCTGAAGACTGATCAGCTACCAGATTTTTTGGCAACAACAAGCTTGACAATCTGCTTCAATGTCTCCTGTATAAACATATTGAGCATTAATACATGCGCGCGGAGTACACACAGACACACACATATATATATGCAACTTGGAATGCAAGTTGATACCTGTGAATGGTCTTTCAAACGAGTGACAGTATCAAGGACCGCGACGACCCTGACTTGCTGAAACAATTCAAATAAATAATTAAATAATAAAAGCAGCTATTATTATTATTTTTTTAAAAGAAGAGAGAAGAATAAGTACCTCATGATTTCAATAAGCTGTCTTGCACATGCAACCAATAAAGGCTGGAAAACATGCGATTAGTACACTTGGAAAACAATATCGCATGTACCTCGTCACGCCTTCCCAAGAGAACATTCACATTGTAAGATAGCTCCCCAGTCTCTCCTTCCTCCTTTCTAATTAGCAAATACGCGTGTGAACATATGGTCAAAGTATAAAGATCTACAAATAAGATCATTCAAATGTACATCTATGTATTGGTACAATAAGATGCCAATATATACTTCATACATGTGCGCACTCTTATATACAAGTGTGTAAGATGCTTTCAATGGATTGAAGTGTATATATAGACAATCTGTTTTATATAGTTGGTAGAAATGAATTTATTAATCCAAGTATGTATGTACACGCATACATACATTCATATATGGGTCAACACGATAGATATAACAATATATATTTTATTATAAAAATTGATATGTTTAAAAGATTTTACAAATCTAACCTGGCCTGTAGAATGGTGCCCATTTTTCCTATTTGTGTTGCAAGAACCTGAAATCATTAAGAAATTAAGATAAACTGTACCGACATCACACATTGCATTACCATGATATGGTCGTCATAGCCATGTAACACAAAATACGTCTGCCGTCCCTGAGAAATGAAATCATGATGAGAGAGATAAGAGAGACAGGCATCTAACCAGAATTTCAGAAGAGAAATGCGTATTAGGAAGCTTCGTCGCCATGAACCCTAATTTGGAGTTTAAGTTAGTAAACTGTTAAACCTAACCCTAACTCATTTCCCTAAGAGGCATGTGAGGGTCACACGTGACCTATTTACCCTCGTGTTATTAATTTAAATTTAATAAATTTTATTTTTTAAAATAAAATAAATTAAAATTAAAATTGTAAGCTTCTCATATATATATATATAATAAAAATAAATTAAATTAAAAATCTTTACTATTTTATTAATATATTTTAAAAATCTTTATTTAAACCTATCATAATGAGACACGTGACAAGAAAAGCATATTTTTACCCTCACGAGGGTAATGGAATTTAATTAAATCTAAGTTTATTTAAAATCTTGCTCTTGAGACATATGTGACCTTGTAAAGGTAAAAAGATTCTTGAGGGTGAGGGCACATGTGAACCGCTTCTAAGAGGCGGTTCACATCCCTTATAAGGGATAAGGGCACATGTGACCCTTCTATAAATGCCACATCAGCCAATAAATACGACAAGGTCAGATGTGCCCTCACCCTTCAAAAAGTAAAGGTAAAAGGTAAAATATAAATGTGACCTAATATTTATGCCACATCAACAAGAGCAAGGGCTTAAATTCTTATGGAATTCCAGAATTTTGATGATTCAATGGAAGAAGATGAAGATGCATATAATCATACTTATGCTCTTCTATTTAAAGCATTGGGTATGGCTATTTTCCAGGTAATTCAATGGTATATTGTTAAAAAAAGGGCTAGGTTAAACTTGCATAATGTTGAAAGACTCACACTCTTACACATTCATTTACGAGCATCTGCTATACTACATTACTGTAAGTTCCATTTGCTTAAGGAAGGTGAATTTTATATTTGACCTCGTTCTTTACATTGGTAGGAACATTAGAATTCTGTGATTGATGAGAATGTGTCATAGTTTTTACTATGACTCGACCCTTTATTTTGGACGTTGACTGTTGTTACTTTATATTATGTTGATGGACCCTAGATATAGTGAGAAACAGCCCACTTAGTGCACTTATGTGTTTAGGGGTAGTCCGGTCGGCTATCTTTAGATGTCACGAGAAACTCTAAGCGAAGGTAGCACTTACCTTATAGAAAACCCACCCCGATTTTGACGTCCTAATTAAGATGAGTTTGGCATGTTAAATAGGGTTAGGAACATCCCTAAGGTTGACCTAGCCCTAGGGTTGCCCTAACCACGCCCTAAAACCCCCACCCCCTTGGTTAGGGTTTAGGGGTGAGGGTTAGTGTGCAAACTCATCTCATTAACTAAGGGGCTGGCATTCAGTGCCAGCCCACTTACACATACAGGAAAAGGGGGGGGGGCGCGCTTCATCACATGGGTTCCTGGGTTCATGACTGAGCTTGTTACTCTTCTCCCAGTGCAAGCTCTAGCCTGTGTCGTCAAGGTACAACCCTCTGTTGTGCCGCCCTAACTTCCAAACAACAGGGGTACGTCCCACCTTCGGGGTAGCTTACCCTTAATGTTGACGAATCCATGCCTAAGAGGTCTTGTTAAGATGCACGTTCCAAGAAGCAGAGGTTGAGGCTTGTCTCTAGCCTCCTCTTCCACGTCAAGCTAGGAGCAACACTCACAGCTAACTAGGGCATGTTCATGTCCTTATCCAATTGTGGTTGTGGGTTTTGATTGACAGGGTTTCCTTACTGGGTCTTGAGGGATAATTGAGGAGTTCTAGAGTGGCATTTAAGAGCCACGTTTGTGGCATTTGGTGCAACTCTCGAATCTAAGGGCTATGGCATGATACTCACATCGGGAAGGCAGTGTCACATATGCAAGTTGTAACTAAAATGGGCATGGCTATAGTCCCATTTTCTAATAATTAGCAATTTTAGCTATTTAATTAGCATTTTCTAATATTAAAGGAATATTCTTTAAATATATGTTTGAAAACAGAATATTCTTTAGAATATTCTATTTTGTATTCTACCCTTTAATAAATTATAGCATTCATTGAACAAAAATTAATAACATTATAAAAGTAGAAGTATTAAATTATATAATATATTGCCTAATATAACAATTAAGGAAGAGCATAAGAGGTACATTATATAAATATTGATGTTGTTATTAAAATATTAATATTTAAATATAACATTATTAATTAAAAATTTTAGTAGAATATATATATATAAAATCCTATAATAATATAGTCAATCTTCCATATTTTTTTAAATTTATATAGTTAAGTACAATTTGGTACTATTATTAAAGAGTTTATAATAATTATGAATATTAAATATATGATATTTTATAATTTTGTAATTGCTTTAAGCTTCAGAAAACATACATTCCCTTGCAGTTTTGTTAATCGTGACTTTATCAACGCTTCTTGACATCCACCCATATCGAATGGATTTAACATTTATAAAACATGCTGGGTCTTTTTGATTGGGAGACCATGTTTTCTCTAGGCATCCATTATATCTTTCGCTCTCCTTCTCGTGTCGCCTTTTTTGTGGTTTGAACCATGCAACCTTAACAATACTATTTTTTGTGATTACTTCAGGTGTGTCGATAATTTGACCCATCCAAATAGGCTGATTATATGACGCATCTGGAGTAATGAGAACCATCATTAGTTTTTGAAGATCCTGCAGCAATCAAAGTATGCTTTAGGTTTTTGGTTCCTTTGTCCAACAAAGTGTGGGGTTTGCACTTCCACATCACTACTGGCTTCTATGTCGTCTGTGCTCAGTGATGTCATTTCAATCTCCTCTCGCCACCTTGTTTTAGGCCAAAAAGGGTGTTGCAATTCTGTACTTGTGACAGTAGGCCCTTCCAACTCTCGAACAACAGTCTCCCAATAGTCGACCACATGCTTATATAGTTCTGAGTAACCAGTTGCCTTATCAGAATTCTTTGGCATCGATTTTTGAACCCATGCCACATATTTTTTGATGCCATCAATAATAACCTCTTGTTCCTTGAGCTGGGCACTCAATGGAATAGGGTCTGGTTGTCCTTCTGGGAGAAGTGGCTTTCCATCCTCTCCACTTTTGAAGAGCATTAACCCCTCTTTCGGTAACCACTCCTGCTCTGATGGCCGTAACTTGTACTGCATAATAGGTATACCATCTCGTATGGAGAAAAAGAATTGTAGCGGCACAAGGTGACCAACTAAAGAATCACTCCCTCTTTTATATACTCCTTGAGAAATTTTTTGAAGTCTGGCACCTCAGTCACAAGCAAAGCACAACTTTTTTTGGAGATGCAATTTTCAAAAAGATTCATCATATGCGGTAAGGTAAGTGCACTTGTCCTTTTTGTAGAGTTGGAGACCTTGCTGAAGAACGCATCAATATCTTCATGAGTGTGACCAACCATAAGAAACTGAGCGTGATTGTTTCAAACACACCTTTGGCAACAAGCATTGACAAGTATGCTAGCACATATCTAGAAAATAAAAGTAAGTATGAGCTTGAGAAACCCTTAAGTAAAATGATTTACCTATTTTTGTTCTCGCCTGCACAATTATCCATCTGTAAAAGCAAATGACGAGGAAGCTTATTTGATGTTGAGGACACATGTACACTATTTGAGCTAGATCCCTCCACTGAACCTGAACTCTCAACAGGGCCATCTGTTTTTTGTGCAGGTTGCTGACAATGCCTCTCATATTCCCAAGTAGCCTCAAGTGCAGACGTGTTCATGAGAGCATTATGTAAAGGTTGAAGGTGTTGTTTCTTCACTTTGAGATCACTGATAGGACTTGTCTGTGAGTGGGCTTCAAGGTTTCTGAAACACATGGCCAACGACCCAATAGTGAAATTGGAGTCGCTAGACCAATGTGGAAGTGAAAAGTGTCCATATGACTCACAACCGTGTCCATGTGTTAGCACACCTGTCAATGAAATCGGAAGTTTCATGACATTTCCAAGGCACTTTGGTGTTGCAAGAGCTTTGGAATGCTGGTCTTTGAATGATCCATCTTGTCATGGATCAAGCACAGGTACTCTGATGGGCGTGACACAGAAAGCATGCGGTGTGCATAGTACTGAGACCGGCAAGTTTGTTGTGCAATCATGTGGGCCTCCATCTTCTTTTGAATGGCAGTGATCTCCACCAAGGTTTTTGCACAAGCCTCTGCAGCCTTCAATGATGTACAAGTGTCACACTTGGAAAAGCTAGAGTGTTTTGCAATCTCCACATCCTTAAAATGAGTATTCCATATGTTGTTGAAGGTACCAGTGCAGATTGCTTGAGCCCCATCAAACTGAGGCACTTGTTCACATGTTCACACAGCTTCAATTGAGTGTAGATTGAAGGCAAAACCTTGAGATTTTCCCTGACCCCTGCATTTGTGGTTCGGCATTTGTGAGGCATCCTGTCTGCATTTGCTTCCACAAAAGCCTTGAGTATCTCTATGGCTGCCAATGTGAGAGCGGGTTTTGACCAAGCGAGTGTTCCCATGTACTGAGGTTCGCGCTCCATCTAGCCACTCATCCCTCCGACGGTAGAACGTGGTCTTTGGGATCCCGTATATACTGTACCAAGCTTTGAAGCAGATGGCCACCTTATTAAATACCATGGATGTACTCTGATAACCTGTGTCCGAGGCCATTCCATCAATACACCCAGTTAGTGCAGCATATACAAACTCATGCCTTTGCTTTTGGGTGAGCATACGAAAGACATGTCTACATTGGGTAATTTCATTCCGGTCTGCCATCTGACAACACTTCTTCTTGCAGCAGTCAATCGTGGAAATGCTCGTAACACTTTCGGAAGATGTAGGATCCATCTTACCCTCTTGCTGAAACTTGCAGGGGAAGATCTACAACCCATGAATCGCCTTTTTCTTACAATAGGACCAATGCAAGGAACCTCTTCAAATATGAGTTGTTCTTCCGGGTTGTTATTATTGAAATCCAACCCAGAATATGTTGAACCATCTTGCCGTCTTAATTCAGATGTTCGCCACCTCACGAGGGATCCAGATGCAAAGTGCCATTAGGTGAAACCTCTGTCACAACTACACCCACGAAGTCGGACCCTAGTTTCTCTTCTGACACTGCTTCCATTGGATTTATAGCTGTGATGATGCCTCTTCCCAACTCAATCTCATGAAGAAAGAGAATCACCTCATCCATCACAGCAGGCAAGCCATCATCTGGAAAACTCGTGCTACTGTTTGTTTGTGACTCTGTATATTCTGTGTCAGCCTTGACTTCATCCAAATTCCACAATACAGGAGAACCCTCCTCAAATTCCATTCCCAGAACCTCAACATGCTTGAAAATGGTGTTCACCCATACGTACACACAAGATCCTTGGGCAATATTGTGACATGATGCATTATATCTCGAACTTCCACAGTTCCAGTGCCAACTATCTCGTTGTTCCGAAGAAGACATACTTTATCTCCAGTATTACATATTGTCCTGCACATAAATAATTGTTATTTATGATATCTGTTTATGCAATATTTCTAAGAAATGAAACTGCGGTTGCTTAATAATATGCATGTGCAATAATACATAATTATGTATAAGATAATATCTCATGCTTTATTAATACAACTGATGGGCGGGATTAATCCCGCCCAGACTCCTCCGAGAGGAACGTCGGCGGGATTAATCCGCCGCGACTCTACCCCTTCGGAGAGAGTCGGCGGGATTAATCCCGCCGCGACTCTCCCGTCGGCGGATTAATCCGCCCAGCCCTTCGGAGAGTCGGCGGGATTAATCCCGCCGGACTCTCCCCAGGAGAGAGTCGGCGGGATTAATCCCGCCGCCTTCCTCCGTCGAGGAAGATCGCGGGATTAATCCCGCGCCGATTCCTCCGCGAGGAAGAATGGCGGGATTAATCGCCGCTCCTCCAACGAGAAGTACCGGCGGGATTAATCCCGCGCCGGATCTTCCTCTCGGGAGAGTCGGCGGGATTAATCCCGCCGCATCCCTCCAACGAGGAAGTACCGGCGGGATTAATCCCGCCGCCGATCTTCCTCGTCGATGAGAGTCGGCGGGATTAATCCCGCCGCAAATCCCTCCAACGAGGAAGAGGGGCGGAATTAATCCCCCTACAATACTGACGACGAGAATAGGCGGCGGGATTAATCCTGCCCACAACACTGACGACGGAGAATAGGCAGCGGGATTAATCCCGCCCACAACTCTGACGAAGGGGAATAAGCGGCGGGATTAATCCCGCCCACAACTCTCTCCGAAACTATGATTTCAAAGAGATTTGGGATAAATTCTGCCCACAAATATTTAAAACAGGAAAGTGGTAGCAAGATTAATCCCGCCACCCCTTCTCTGCCTCCTAAGATGGTTGGCGAGATTAATCCCGTAAATAACTCTATCTAATAAATTTAAGTAACTCTTTATTAGTTGAGAGAGTTATCGGCGGGATTAATCCCGCCGCTCTTTTTAAAAGGCAGAGAAGCATTGCCCGGACTAATTCTGCCATAGTTATCAAAAGATGGTGGCGGGATTAATCCCGCCACTTCTTCGAAGAGGCGAAAAAAATGGCCGGATTAATCCCGTCACCCCGGCTAACCGAGAATATTAAGTTAAAAGTATATTTAAACGGGATAAATCCCTAACATCATATATTGTAATCCTAATACATTCCTAAATCCTTAAATTCTAAAATTTAAGAGAGAATGTAAGAGAGTGAATCTTTATAAATATATCTAAATTTGTTTATAATACTTACTTGTAAACAACACTGAAGGTGCCGTGCTTTCCTATAATAATAGCGCACCCAATTTAATGTTGCTCCTGAGCTGATCATTAAGAAGAAAAAAGAAAATCTAAAGAGTGAAAAATAAAGAAATGAAGAAACCTTTGCTGGAGAAAGAACCAAATCTGAATTTGAGTGGGAAATTAAATGCATTTTCAAAATTAATGTCAGACCGACAATACTTATGTCAGAAATTCGAAATTTTTGAAATAATAGAAAGAAAATTTAAGATGAGTTGAAACAAATAACCGACAGTCTGACATATATACTCTTCAATTCCAATGAGTGTTTTAAAAATTGCATTTAATGTCATTCAAGTGCTTCAAGCTGTTTAATATTACGAAATTTTTGTAATTATTCTACATTCTTAATATTCAAGTATATATTATTAAGTTTATATTATATATATATATACACTAATACAATAAATAAATTGATATATTATTATGTATCATTTGAAATATATTCATAGTCTGTTTATTATTATTATTTTCTTAATTACTCGAGTAATTAATTTTACATTTCCTAATATTAATGGATATTCTTTATTATTTTCTTAATATTCAAGAATATTCCAATATTAAACCTGATTATCATAATTAAATTAGTCTTATTCTTAATTATCTCAGTAATTATTCTACATTTGTATATATTAATGGGATTTTCTCAATTAATTTCTTATTATTTCAAGAATATTCCTATGTTAAACCTTATTATCAATATTAAATTAATATATATTATTAAAACTATATATGACTATATATTAGATAAAATGATATTATTATGTATAATTTAAAATATGTTCATAGTGTGTATATTAATATCATTTTCTTAATTACTTGAGTAATTAATCTTCTTTATATTAATGCAATATTCTTTATTATTTTCTTATTATTCCAAAAATATTTCAATATTAAACATGATAATTAATTTAGTTAATTATTTCAGTACTTGATCTACATTTGTATATATTAATGGGATTTCTCAATTAATTTCTTATTATTTCAAGAATATGCTAATGTTAAACCTTATTATCAATATTAAATTAATATATATTATTAAAACTATATATGACTATATATTAATAAAATCATATATTATTATGCATAATTTAAAATATGTTCATAGTGTGTTTATTAATATTATTTTCTTAATTATTCGATGTTTGTTTTGCACTATATATAAAACAATCATAAATTATATATACACATTAATCAATTGTTTACATACACACATACTGAGTACATATAGATCATACATGCGTTGAATATGATGTTTTTCAATAAAGAAAGTAACATATAATTTTCTCAAGTTTGGTTTAGGCAATGTGCATGTGTGTGCATATGTGTCTCTGTAAGTGCTTCTAATGTGTGTGCACGTGTATGTATGTCTATGTGTATACACGTGTGTATGTATATATGTGTCTACTATTATGCAATGTGTATGATTTTCATTTGTTAACACTATCTCTTCTCTCATACATACACAGTGTCACCATGCATAATCCCTTCTTCATACATACACACCATGCATGATCCATAATTATGTACTGATGTTACAATATATATATAATATGTATAATGTATATCTGTGTATAACACTCACTTCTTTCATCATAAACATCATGCATGATCCATCCTAACCCTAAACCCTAAACCCTATGTAACACATTGAATTTACATCTAATATGTATGTATGTCTGTGTGTATACACGTGTGTATGTATATGTGTGTACTAATATATGCAATGTGTATGAATTTAATTTGTTAACACTCTTTCTCTTCTCTCATACATACACACCATGCATGATCCATATTAAATTGTACTGTCTCTCTTCTCTCCAAACATCACAACCACCATGCATGATCCATAATATATGTATTTCACTCTTCTCTCATACATACACACCATGCATGATCCTGTACTCTGTCTTCTTAATATTAATATGTATGTCTATGTGTTGTACTTAGCCTTAGAGAGTTTGTTTAACAGAACACTATGGCATACACTCATCTCCTCACTAAGTACTAGCCTAGGTCTACTATAATACTATGTGTGTATTATATGTATCGTTGCATGTGAAACTTTAACACTCTCATGGACACACACATGTTAAACCCCTGCATGATTTTTATTCTTGGGGTGTATGTGATACACTCACGCACACGCACCGCTGATAATATAATGAAAGAATATTCGTTTAGGGCGAATCTATAGTTTATTCGTAAGTATATTCTTAGAAGGAATATTTGATTAGGTTAATATATTCTATTCCTTTTAGGGTTTTGGTATATTTCCTAGGGTTTCAAGAAGTAAAGCGGCGGAGGCGGCGACTGTGACTCTCTCTCAACACAGGTGAGATCTCTCTCTCTCTCACACACGCACACTCCTGAATTTATTTATTTATTTTTATTCACCATATATATATATGTGTGTGTATCTTAATAATATAATTTAGATCTCTATCTCTCACACGCACACCGTATACATAGACACACACACACACACACATATATATATTTGTGTGTGTTTGTGTTTGTATCTGTATAATTATATTAATTTATTAATTTTATCTCTTGCACATGCACGCACACTCCTGTATAATTCTATTTATTTATCTATTTCTCGCACACACACGCACACCCTATACATATGTGTATATATATATATATATATATATTTATATAACACACACATATATATGTGTGTGTGTGTATCTGTATAATTTTTTATTTATCTATCTCTCGCACACACCCGCAAACTCCTGTATATACATATACATATACATAAATATACATATACATATACATATATATGTGTGTGTGTGTGTGTATCTGTATAATTTAATTTATTTAGCACACACATACGATATACATATACATATACATATGTGTGTGTGTATCCGTATAATTTTATCTGATTTGTCTATCTCTGGCACACACACGCACTCTCCTACACACACACACACACACACACACACATATATATATATATGTGTGTGTTGTGTGTGTGTGTGTGTAGCGACGGGATTAATCTCGCCGCCCTTCAGGCAGGCTATTCGGTTAGCCTCATGAGCGGCGAGATTAATCCCGTCGTCCATAAGGCTAACCGAAAAGCGGCGGGATTAATCCCGCCGCCTATGCATGCCTTGTGCGGAATCCGGTGGGATTAATCCCGCCACATATGCATGCCCTGTGCGGAATTGGGCGGGATTTATCCCGCCGCCAAAGGCCTGCCTGAAGGGCCTAGGCAGCGGGATTAATCTCGCCGGATTTCGCACATGGCATTGGCGTCCGGCGGATTAATCCCGCCGCCTGGGGCCCAAGTGAAGGGCCTAGGAGGCGGATTAATCCCACTGTGTACGCATGCTCTGTGCGAAATCGAGCGGGATTTATCCCGCCGCCAAAGGCCTGTCTGAAGGGCCTAGGCGGCGGGATTAATCCTGCCCGATTCCGCGCAGGGCATTGGCGCCCAGTCCCGACGCCTAGGCCCCGAGTGAAGGGCCTGGGCGGCGGGATTAATCTCGCCAAGCCTTCAATGCCTGTTGGAGGGATGAATCCTGCCACCCTTCCATTTTTTCTCCATTGGTGAGTCGGACCAATCCCAAACGTTTCTATCTGAGTATCAATGGAGGGGACTGGGAAGGGTGACGAGATTCATTTCACCATTCCTTACATGGTGGGCGAGATTAATCTCGCCGCCTTTCTAGAGCCACTAAAGGGTGTGTCAAATAAATCCTGCCAAGTTCTCTCTAAGACCGAGAAGGGTGACAGGATTAATTGCGCACTCCCGTTCAGGGCCTCCAGAAAGGTGGCGAGATTAATCCCGCCCATCTTTCAGGAGGCATTGAAGGGGTGGCGAGATTAATCCCGCTGCACCTTCCATGTGATATATATGTGTATTAGTATATATAAGTTGCATATCTCATTTTATTTACTTTTATCATCTTATCATAATATTTCAAGTAAAAGCTAGGAATCTATGTAAAACTGTTTAGAGCTCACATTTGTGGTGTTCTAAAACGAAATGTTATCTTTCTTTTGCACTAGCACAAATGTGAGCTTTGGACAGTTAATTCCGTCCACTTCTCTCTGTGTATTATTTTTGTATATTCGGGTTTACAAGTGTGTGTGCGTTTTTATATGATTTGTATTCGTAGTGTATAATTTTGCAGAAGGACGATTTAATTAAACAAGGAGATCGAGTCATTAGTATGGAGTCGTCGTCAAATTCTGGGTAAGAATTAAAATAAAATCTGTTATACTCGAAGAATTAATCATTTTTGTATTCAGATGTGGAATTGAGGTGATATTGAAGACGAGAGCAGGAGAAGAAATGGCAGGGGATTTTAGAATCAACTTGGTCATATTTCAAACTAAACGGGAAGTGCATTGGAACAATCATGGTTGCTGTCAAACTAACCTCTGTCACATCGCATGGACAAGCAAAATAATGGAAAGTGGGTGTGCTAGTCAAGCATCCGAAAGCATGCTGCAAACCCAGATTGAACGATGCTTGACACATATGCCTTGCTCCATCCAATGTCACGTTCTCGGATCCAGAAGGTCGCCAGTTACAACATTAATTTCGGGTGGTTTTGTCGACTTGTGGATAATGACGTTCACGTGTTCACTAATGATGTTGACCGTGGAGTTCTTCTTCAACTCAACGAAAGCCCATCTATGGAGGGGATCCAACTGGATGTCTACTTCGAAGATCTTCAGACTCATCGAGTAGGTGTATTCTGATATTGCTTCACAATACAAAAATCCACAAGTGGAGCAATCGTCCCTCTTCACATTGAAGAAGAACACAGCGACATCATAAAGGAGATTGAGAGGTGGCTTGGTCTCAGGTTCTTTACAGATCACGTTCAATTTGCTTAGAAAATTTCGGGAGCTGGAAGAGTGTGCCGAGAACATTAGAACAGCATCAATCGGGGATCACACATGTTGATTCGGATCGTAGAAGAAAATCTTATCGTTTTGTCAGCTGCACCTGTGGCATTCCCATGCTGCAATAAGCCACAAGGAAATGATGTTGGATGATAGGATTTACAGTGTAGGGTTAAGTATTGCAGCGTCAACCCAAACTTCAATTACAGGCCACTCAACAGGAACGTGTAGCTGAGCTCATGGAGAAGATGAAGGACGACAATTCTTACACCGTTCCACATAATGCTGTTTTGTGCGCATACTACGAGAGAACAAAGGCGCTGACAAAGTGTGGATCACAACACCGGAACAAATGAGGAAGGTTCAGACGGAGAATAGAAAATCATTAAGTACTACATCATTAGTGGCCAGCACACAATAACGGCAGCCCAACGACTTCTCGACGAACACAACAAAGGAACGATGGCAACAAAACTTTCCGAGCATACCCGTGAGAAGCAAAAAGATCGGCGTTTTTAGCGAAGCCGAATCTCACAATCGAGCAGTACCATAAGTTATCGGCGGAATGGGACGCTGCAGACACCAACCACTACAACAGCAAAATATGGGAGAAGTTCAAACACACGCGAGCCGTGTGGGAATCTCTTCAGCGACCACAAAGAGCTACCGCAGGGAATACACAATCTGCGGACTACCGGGTAAGCAAATTGTTTGGGCGGGATTTATCTCGCCGGTATATTAATCTGTCTTTTTTTCTCAGAGAGTTGAAGAAATTGTAGCAGTTGATTTTGCCCAGGTGGGCGGGAAGGAAACATCCTTTTTGATGATGTTGATTTCTTGTCCCGAGGATAGGATCTTTGCCAAATGGTTGGGGATTATGGAATCCTTTGAGGAACACTGAAGAAGAAGCAGACAAGTGAAGGGAGCCCTCAGAGAAGTCTGCAAAGAAACCCAGTAAGACGCCGAAGGCTAAGTCTGTTCAATCTATAAAGGATGTAGACAACGATTTCAAGCTCACATGGTTGAAGCCTTTAAATGGAACAACGATGGAGGAGATGGAAGTCTTGGCTGATTTGGTGATTGATGGCAAATTACAGATTAACAACAGCACCCACCTCTCCTTTTCATCTCAAGGCAATGGAGTTGAAGACGGTCAGGCACTTCAAGGAGTGGTTGGGAATACACTGCCACAAACTGGGTTGGACCTCGGCTTCAACATACGAAGAGGTCAGCAAATATTTGCATGTGACAAACGATGATATGCTTGTCGAATGGGTGAATCAATCGGAAGATCTGGGCAAGAATCTATTGCACGCCAACGCCAAAAGGAGAACATTGCGATGACGCCTTCTCTTATGGCAGTCCTTCAGCAGCGGAGAACCGAGTTGAACCTTATAAAGGAGGATGCTACGAATCACGACAAGCCCTACAGATGTTTGTTGTTGGATTCGGAGACTTTATGGGGTACCATCACTGCTTGTAGGAAACCGTTTCAATTGTTCGTGATGGATCGGCGGGTGTCAAAAAATCCTTCGACAGACAGGACACTAGAGGATTTGGTGGAGAAACTTAGCCGTGCAAGCATGTACAAAGAAGGTATTTATTATTGAATTCATACTTGCACTCTTGACTGATATCTACGTTTTCAGGTATTTATTTCTTGATTCTTGCTCATGTCACCGATACCTTTGCCTTCGCCTTTGCCAAGAGGAATAAACATCGTTGGACAGGATTTTATATGAATGATGCTGATCCGAAGTGCATTGATTCGGTTGTTCACTTGGTTGTTAGGAATGCGCCAAACAATTTCAAACTTCCAAATGACTGGCCAGGCATCTGTTTGCACTCCAACGGCCCTGAACCTCCATCCGATACACCGATAGCTGAGAGTGACGTATTCGGCAATGTACGTTATCCAAACATTACAAGTCAAGCGGCACGGAGCATCGTCAACTTGATCAGGGGTCCTCACAGTGATGCGTGGGTTTTTGACTACTGCACTAGGGGGTCCGTCTTGAAGGAGTGTTACCTTCGGATACATGTGTGTTTGCCGTTGAAAAGGATAAGACCATGGTTGAGGACCTGAACAAGTGGATAGAGAGGTTCTCAACTGATACCCCAACGAATCCATAGGAGTATTTGAGAAAGTTCCCTCCGATAAGTGCGATAGCTCTGAAGACGAATCTGGTTCAATGTCGGAGTCTGAGGACGAACTTCAATCAGATATTAGACCGGAAGTTATCTCGAGGAGTACAGAACATTGCACACTCCATTACCCATGGAAACATCAATAGAAGATATGAAGATCTTGAACCATCTCACAAGCGGCTTAGACCTTCTTCGCCTCACTCAGAAGGTAATAGCGAAGAAGAATTGTTAATGAGTTCTTAGAGTGACGAATAGTTGTAAATGAGTGTAACATAAGGCATTTTTGTATATTTCGTTTATATTTGTACAGAAAATAAATTCTCAAGGATTAATGAAGCTTTTAGTTCAAACATGGGTCACACATTAACAAGGTAAATAATATACCTTGATAATTTTAAGGTCAGCTAATTATCATTTTGCAGATGTAATGAAACATTGAGAACATGGATTTTCAGCATTGCATGAGGTAAGAGAGGGGTTTGGCGACAATTTCTTGTGCCACATGTCAGAATGACAGAGTTCATGCAGGAAATGGATAATAATGCAGCTCAAAACATCGTTACCATGGGGGCCACTTCAGTTTTTTCATCATCATTTTTATTGGCTTCAGTTCCGAAATCAATTTCTTCAGCGCATGCAATATCTGAATCTTGTAAGGATGATGTACAATTAAATGAAAGGGATAGGCAACGAGCAACAGATAAATGTGAAAGGGAGCAAACAAGTGATTTGCAAAGTATTCAAGAGGCAACGCTATCCATGTTACTCATGGCCATATTGTGTTGTTGGATGTCAATGGTGTTCTGCTTCATCGACAAAGGCCCGAGGATAGGAAAAAAGAAATCAAACAAGGAGATTTCATTCCTTGTCATGGTAAATTTCGATATGATATTATTTTTCGTCCAGGGTTGGATCGTCTCTTTCAAAAGCTTAAGGAGATGGGTGCGCTTGTGGGGATTTGGTCATGCATGCAGATTCATAACTTAACACCGCTGTTGAATTTGCTTAAGAAACATTGTAGTGTTGCAGAAGAGGTGATTCGTAAAGATTGGATTTTTGACCAGCGAATATGTTATAAACCTCTCGAATTTCACAATATAAGAAAGGAAAGCAAGCCATACTTCTTCAAGAATGAAAGAATAATTGGGACTCATGGGGAGATCAGTCGCTTAAGGATAATGAAGAATGCACAGATGTTAGTAGTAGACGACTCTCCTCAGAAGGCTATGCTCAACCAAAACATTGCTTGTATTCATCCAATCACTTTCGATCCATATTCTGATACGATATCATGGATGAGCTAGTGAACTACTTGGATACGTGCCTCAGAAAGAAGAATCTCGAAAATTTTTGTGAGCAGTATCCACCGTATCAACATTTCCTGAAGCTTTTCTTTCTCGTGATTTTGAATTTTATAAAATGAAGGATAGCAACCGGGCGCTTTATAATATTATTCTTAAGGAACGTCAGTTTTTAGATGAGCCTTTATGCAGACCTTCTCTTATCACATCTTATGTATTAACAAGGATGGCAACTCCCAATTGCATTCGTGAGAGTGTTAAGTGGTGGCAACAACATCAAGATATTGACCAAAATGATTTGATTAATCCGGAGAGTGATGATTTAGACAAAATGAAGATTTCTGTATATAGGAAGAAAGTATTTATAAAAAATTAACATGTTGATAAGAAAATGATTTCATTTGTAATTATGTTTGATAGTATTTCTTCATTATTGTAAACTTTTTAGAATAATATGAATATTCTAAGATATTTTAGGAATATTCCTTACTAAGTAAGGTTATTGAAGGATTAATTAATTAATTAATTAATATTTAAGGCTTAATTACATATTAATTAAATGATTAATTAATAATTAAAACTTAAGTATTAATTAGTAATTTATTTTATATTCCCATTTTCACGTATCATGCCCACTTTAGTTACAACGTGCATACATGGAGATGTGACACTGGGCTAAACGTCACACAATACAACACCCAAGGCACGCCCTTTGGAGTTGTGTCATGGGTGTCAGAGATTTAACCCAAAGGGCCAACACGTGGCTGCCAGGTGGCCATTCGGCGTCATCACCCTGTGTGAGCAACGCTAAGTTTCCCAGAACAACCCCAACGACCCCTAGGGTTAGACTCTAATGCCCAAGTGGACAGGAGACTTAGGGTTTAGCCTAAGTCTCCCTAGAATGTTGCCCCCAGAACCCTGGAGGGATAACCCTAGTTGACTTAGGGTTTAGCCTAAGTCTCCCTAGAGTGTCTGCCCCCAAAACCCTTGAGGGATAACCCTAGTTGACTTAGGGTTTAGCCTAAGTCTCCCTAGAGTGTCTGCCCCCAAAACCCTTAAGGGATAACCCTAGTTGACTTAGGGTCTTGCTCTAGAAGACCTAGACAGGCTCATGCCCTAACCCCCATCAAGGAGACGTGTGTTCCACATATACCCCTGGACAGAGCTAAGGCATCGTCACTTACCCCTTGAAGAATCACCCTCATCCGGGAGTACAACCCCTTTAGGGTGACAAGGGGTACCCTGAACCACGACTAACCCCTAAGGGTTTGAGTGGCCAAGTCATACCCTAGACCTAGGGCTAGTACTTAGTGAGGACACGAGTGTGCGCCGTAGGCAAACACGAGTGTTCTGCTAAGCAAACTCCCTAAGGCTAGGTTTGGGATAACCCTAAGCACATGACCTTGCAAGTGCCTCACGAAAGGGCTCCTGCTAACATGTTTAGGTTGTTCAACCCTTGAATTCCAAGGAGAACACTCCCCTAGCCAAGTGTGCCAAAGCACACCTAATTATGAGACCTAACCTCCCTTGAGCAGATGCCCAAGGCTTAGCACCCTAGTGCAAGCACAAGCATGTCCATTTGCTAAAATATCCAACCCCTTGGCGACAAGCCCTTGACATAACCCCAAAGGGCGTGCCTCGAGCGTTGTACCATGTGACGTTTAGCCCAGTGTCACATCTCCATGTGACACTGCCTTCCCCGATGTGGGCTATCAGGCCATAGCCCTTTAGATTCAAGAGTTGCACCAAGTGCCACAAACGTGGCTCCTAAATGCCGACTCTAGAACCTCTCAATGAACCCTCAGGAACCAAGTAACATGAACCTATCAAACAAGATCTCACGCTCACAGTTGGACAAGGACACGGATGTGCCTTGCTTGGCCGTGAGTGCTACACCTAGCTCGACGTGGAGGAGGAGGCTGGAGACAAGCCTCAATCTCTGCCTCTTGGAACGTGCATTCTGACAAGACCTCCCAGGCATGGATTCGCCAACGTTAAGGGTAAGCTACCCCGAAGGTGGGACGTACCCCTGGCATCTGGAAGTTAGGGCGGCACAACAGAGGGTTGTGCCTTGACGACACAAGCTAGAGCTTGCACCAGGAGAAGAGTAACGAGCTCAGTCATGAACCCAGGAACCCTCACTCCTCTATACTACCTTATTTATGTGACAGAGGCCCCCCCCTATTTTCCTGTTTACGTAAGTGGGCTAGCACCGAAATCTCATTCCCAGAGGGAACATACTTGGTGAGTTATCCATCGACCCCTAAACCCTAACCTGTCAAACCTGGGGTATTTCTAAGCATATCCGACATGCCGAACTTACTGGAACTAGCCATTAATCCAACCGGGACACGGAAAACCAAGGTAAGAGTTTTCTAGATGGAAGTGCTAGCTTCGCCCAGAGTTTCTTGCAAATACCTAATGACACCTGGCCGGACCATCACTAAATATCCAAGTGCACTAAGCGGGCCTGTTTCTTCTACACCTAGGGATTATCAACATAGTACAGTAGGTAACAACAGTCAACGTCCAAAGTAAAGAGGAGTCATAGTAAAAACTATGACAATGGGCTTGTTGCCAAGGGGTTGAATACTCTGACAAACAGACATGCTTATGCTCACATTAGGGTGTTAAGCCTTGAGCATTTGCTCAAGGGAGGTTAGGTCTCGTAACCAAGTGTGCTTAGGCACACTTGGCTAGGGGAGTGTACAACCTAAACTTGTTAGTAGGAACCTTTTCGTGAAGCACTCGCAAGGTCATGTACTTAGGGTTTTCCAAACCTAGCCTTAGAGAGTTTACTTAATAGAACACTCATGTCCTCACTAAGTACTAGCCCTAGGTCTAGGGTATGACATGGCCACCCAAACCCTTAAGGGTTAGTCGTGGTTCAAGGTACCCCTTGTTGCCCTAAAGGGGTTGTATTCCCGAATGAGGGTGATTCCTCAAGGGGTAAGTGACGATGCCTTAGCTCTGTCACAGAGTATGTGTGAGACACATCTCCTTTGTGAGGTTAGGGCATGAGCCTGTCTAGGTCTACTGGGACAGGATCCTAAAGTCTACTCGTGTTATCCTCTAGGGTTCAGGGGATAGACATTCTAGGGGACTTAGAGTAGGACTCTAAGTCTTTTGCCTAATTGGGCCTCTGAGTTAGACTCTTAGGGTTATCTTGGAAGACTTAGCGTTGCTCACACAGGGTGATGATGCCGAATGGCCACTTGGCAGCCACGTGTTGGCCCTTTGGGTTAAAACTCTGACAGAATGATAGTGACAGGTACAAGGAATTGTTTTGAGTTAATTGAGAATAATTCAAACTCATATGTGACATGGTAGCCCCAATAATTCCTACAGGTTTGTGTTTGCTTCCTAATAGAGATGCAAGTGTTGAGAAACAAGTGGCAATAGCTTTGATAAGGTTGGCTACTGGATCAAGTTATTTTCAAATATCAGAACATACAAGTGTTGCAAAGTCTACTGTAGTTAAGTATTATCAGAAATTCATTGGAGCTATTTTAGAACACATGGGTCATTTTTTAAAATGGCCAGCCAATTTAATAGAGGTTAAACACGGCTTTGAGGCACTTTCATGGATTTCCAAATTGTTGTGGAGCTATAGATTGTACACATATTGAGCTTGAACTTCCAGCTAATGCATATGCAAGTGACTATATAGACAAGGATAAAAACTATTCTATTAGTTGTCAAGCAATAGTGGATAGTAGAGCAAGGTTTATGAATGTCTATATAGGGGTGGCTAGAAGTAACAATGACATCAACATGCTACGTAAGTCAAGGTTTTATAACCTTGCTGAATCTAAGCAATGGTTGAATGCTCCTCGAGTTAGAAGGGGTTCATGGGAGTTTCCAGAGTACATTGTGGGGGATTCAGGTTACTTTAGCTTGTCTTGGCTTGTTATGCCATATGCTGGAAATATGAATGATCAAGTAAAGCAGTTCAATTTTAAGTTGTCATCTACTAGAATTGTAGCTGAGCGTGCCTTTGGTTATTTGAAGAATCGTTGGAGAATTTTATTAAAGAAGGTGGAAATGGAAAATATCAAAGAGTTGGAAGGTTAGTTATAGCATGTTGTATATTACATAACTTTTTAATTGAGACAGGTGATGATGAAGATGTTTGGTATCCTATCAGAGATGAAGAAGATGTTTGGTATCTTATCACAGATGAAGAAGAAAAGCAAAGCTCTAGGTGTCCTAGAGGACGCACCCCAATGAGTAGTGAAACGGCATTGCAATTAAGAACAAATCTTAAAGCTTATTTAGAAACTTTATAAAATCACTTGTACTTTTAAATATTGTTTTTAATTAAATGTATTGTTTTTGGGAATGCAGATAACATATACATGCGCATTATACACAATATATAATATTTAACTTTTGTAGGACCATTAATTACTTTAATGTTTTAATGACAGGGCTGCATCCGAGGGAGGAATTCTAGGCTACATAGAAGACGTTGTATGTATATGTATACATAAGGGTAACTGTTTATGTATTTTATTATATAGCTTATTAGTTTATTTTATAAACAATATATACAGGTATCTTAAATTTATAAATGTTATATAATTAAACAAACGTATATATATATGTATACAAGAAAGTTGTTTTCCCTTGTTAAGATCTCCCCATGACCTCATGAAATGCATCATGGCAATATTGTCGATCATTATGGAATTCATAATATGATACTTTTACGTTAAGGATAAATAACATTATATTGTTTATTAATAAAGATATTATATTATAAATTTTTTCAACTGCTCAAGTAGTCCCAATTGAACAATATAATAGTTTTACATTATGTATATAAAATAAAATATTTTATTTTATTTTTAAAATTAGAATTTGCACTAATTGGGACTACTTGAGCTCAAGTAGTCTTAATTGAGCAAATTCATAATTATGACTTTTACATAATTTATATAAAATATGTTTTTTTACTTTATTCTTAAAACTATTAATTTATAAATTTTCTTCAATTGGGATTGCTCGAGTCTCAATTAAAATAAATTTTAAATATAATACTTTCACATTATGAATGTAAATATTATTTTATTTTATTCTTAAACATATTAAATTATGAATTTGTGCCAATTGGAGCAAATTCATAATGTGATACTTACATTATGAATATAAAATTATTATTTTATTTTATTTTTAAAATATTAAATTATGAATTTGTGCGACGAGTAGTCCGAGTTGAAGCACATTCATAATGTGATACTTTACATTATGCATATGAAATAATTATTTTATTTTATTTTTGAAAATATGAAGTTATGAATTTGTGGCAACTGGCACACAGCTTGAATAGTCTAAAATTGGAACAAATTAATAATGTAATACTTAACATTATGAATATAAATCATATATATACATATATTTATATATATATTTTAAAGAATATTAGGTTATGAATTTGCTCTAACTGGACTACTCATGTAGTCTTGGTTGGAACAAATTCATAATGTAATACTTTACATTATAAATATAAAATAATTTTATATTTTAATTTAAAAATATTAATTATGAATTTATACCAACTAGGAGTAATCCTAGCAAGAATTCATAATGTTATACTTTTACATTATAGATGTAAAATAAATTTATTTTATTTAAAGATACATTAAGTTATGAATTTAGGATAATTAAGACTACTCGAGTAGTTCAAGCTAGAGCAAATTCATAATGTAATATTTTTACATAATGGCTGTAAAATATTTTTAGAAATTTTCCTTTCAAGAATATTAAGTTATTACTTTATATTATGGATGTAAAATATTTTAAAATTATCTTTTTATTTTATTAAAATAAATATATATTATGAAATTTTCTTCAACTCCAACTACTAGAGCTCATAGTAGCCCCAATTAAAAAAAAATTAAAAATTAATTTTTCTATTTTAATCAAAAAATTATCAAGTTATGAATTTTCTCCAACTAAATTACTTGAACTCAAATACTCCTAGACAAGATATATATTTAGTTTATTTTGACACTTTTATATATATTCATATAATAATATATATATATATATATATATATATATATTATATATATATATATATATATATATATATATATATGTAAGAGAGAGATGAGTTCTTTAAAATTAAATGCAAAGAAAAACTCTTGTGAATATTGGAATGCAGGCCCTTGGATGAAGTTGTGTAATATATCATATATATGTTTTATATACATTTATACAAATACATGTAAGTATTTTCAAATGTATATATACCTAAATGTATTAGTAAGGCTTAAAAGGTCCTATGAATGTCTATTGTTTGTTAGAGCTTTTATATAGGTATATAATTGTAAACATAAATGTTATTGTTTGTCATATATATATATATATATATATATAATATATATATAAATAGTAAAGTTTTTTTTTAAGTTTCCATTGGTAGGTTCTCCTTTCTTACTCTCACACACACAAGTTGAGAGAGAACATGGCATATTATATGTGTCACTATTTTTATTTATGAGTTCTCCTACTGTACATAATGTAATATATATGAGCTAATATATTAACTGAGGTATTACTTTTGTGGAAGAGATCACTAAATAATAATTATTGGCCCATGGCATTAATAATATAACTTCCCTGCATCCTACATGTTTGTAAATAATAGAACTTCCACCCGTAAAACTCTTCCTTGAGTAAAATCAAATATACTAAATATTCTACATATTCTGCTAGAATATGGTGGCTGGCCCTAGAGAAGAAAAAAGAGAGAGAGTAAAACATATAAGAAACGAATTTATAAGTTCAGTTGTATATCATTCACAAAATGATACACTATAAAATCACTGATTTATATAATATGTGCAATTTAAAATTTAAAATTACTATATATATGTGTGTGTGTGTGTGCATATATAATTTAATTTAACAAACTAAATAATTTAGTAATTTAAATATACAGTTTATGTTTACCATCATTTGTGAGCATGTCCCTCCTTTCCCGTTTCCTCAAAGGTTGGTTTTGTCTGCTGCCATTTATCACAAAGCTCTTGTATCTGCATCTTTGGATGTTTCCCTATTCATTAAAATAAAAATTTGTAAGTTATAAATAAATAAATATTTGAGTTCAATCTAATGTTACACAGACATTTGCTATGGTTAATTTATTTTAATTAAATCACCTTAGTATATATTATACTATATGAATTATTAGCTACAAGTTTCACACCACATGCATAGGTATAACAAATGACTAGATATGACAATTATGTTAATTATCTTAGCGGTTATTTTGGCATGGAAGGTACTACATAAAAGAGTCATATACCATTCGGATCATGCACAAGAGCTAGAGGACTCTCTAGGTGCTTGGCTCAACCAGGATATGATGTAAGCTGACCATAATTGGCTTGGGAACTCTAAACATAATATATCGTGTATATAAGATGTGTATATACACGCAAATACTATCAATAATAATGTTTTATATATACGCTTGCACACACACATACCTACACTTGAAGAACTATCCAAGCTGAGTTTTGAAGCTAATTTTTCTTGTAAAAGACTAGTTAATTTAAAGAAAATTGAGAAGCATATATATGTTTGCTTATCTATAGTATGTCTCTATATTTAAACAAGTATATAAACACTTTACATGTAAAATCCTTCATGTTAGATGATAAGCATATATTTCCAACAATACCAATGCCTTAAGAATAAGATGCAAACATCATGTATGACATTGTATTAGGCTTAGGATTATAAAATACTATATTTAGGTATAATGGAGGTAGGGAAGTGAAGTGCAGCACGGTTAGCTTAAAGAAACAACAAATTGAAGAGGAACCCAAGGAAAGGAATAATTTGGGGATTGAGAAGCTAACGGACGACTTGCTAGGTCATATTTTTAGCTTTCTTCCACACAATGTATACAAGTAAGTTGGTTTCTAAGTTATGGAAAACAGTGATTGAAAAGGATTGTGGACCTTGGTTGTTGCTATTAAAACATCACCCTGGACTATTATGTGACTTAGACTCTGTTTGCTGCAGAGATGCAGATAGAAAACACTTCAACAAAGGAACTCTCTTGTAAGCCACGCGTTCTCCATTCATCGTAGGGGATAGTGTGAGGGAGTGGTATAGGTGGACAAGGGAAGGGTTTACATGATGAACCCATTACATGATGAGGTCAAGCTTTTGGACTCCCTACCTTTCATGTGGTAACAAACCCTTGTGGTGCTTACATGGTAGTTTATTGCACTAGAAATAGAACACATATATAAATCATTCACCAATGAGTGCGAGAGGGTTGATATTGCCAATGAGTTTTGAGAACGCGGATTTAATGTGCGTTTGTTAGCTGCCTTTACACAAGGAAGTAGACTCCCAGAATACTTAACACACTTTATCATGGATGTGAAGATAGAGATAGGACCAAGTATTGGACAGACAATGGATTGGAGTGAGCGATGTGTTTTCGAGACGTATCTCATGTTTAGAACATAAAAAATCAAGGTGACCAACACATTGTTGCAGTTATCAGAAGGAAGTTCTTTTGTACTAAGTTTATGGGTGTACGAGTTTTGGCTTGTTGTGGGAGAGACACTGGCACTTGAGTGGAAGCTCTTGGGTTCAACTGTGTTATCTAGCACCTGTTGAGGGGCTATCCAGAAATCCTTCCATTCTCAACTTGAAGACACTCTCCCCATTTACATCAATTTCTATTGCTTTTTAAACATTGATCCACCAGCTTGGCCTATAGACAAAGTGCGTGGTTATCTATCCACGAGCACACACGTATTATAGTTGTATCGTTATAATATGTGTGTGTGCGTGTGAAAATACATCTCCATTTGTTTTAACTAAAGGCTTTGATATTCTTTCCAAATGTGGAATTTATATTTTAAGACGCAAGATCAAAAATGATATAATTAAGTTTATGTACTAAATTCATTATATATAAATTAGAAGGAATAAATATTTCTTCTACAAATTTATTTATATAAACATTATTTTAACTTATTTCATACATAAGTATTATTTGTTTATTCTAAATATTATATATAGTTATGTTTTGAAACCTAAAAATAATATAAACTGAAAGCATAATTACATATAAACTAAAGAAAATGAAATATAATACTAGAGAATTAAATTTACTTTCTTTAACTTTAATAAAAGTTAATTCAAATAAGAATTGAGATTCATAAGCACCCTAGTTTTAACTGAGGATTATATATATTATATTCGACATATTACTTTTTAATTTGAAACTCATTAGTCCTCTTTAATTTAAAGTGTACTCCTCTTTAAAGTGTGTGAACATATGGCCAAATTATAAAAGAACATTCTTCAAATGTACATCTATGCATTGGTATTACATTGGTGTGTGAACATATGGTCAAATTATAAAGATCATTCAAATGCAAATTTATGTATTAGTACAGTAATATATACTTCATACATGTGCTCACTTTTATATACAAGTGTGTAAGATGTGATTCAAGTGTATATATAGACAAATATACATGTTCGTTCGTTTGTTTATATATATGTACGTTGCTGTGTGTATGTGTATGAATTCTATGTGCCTATCTCGTACATGAGCACACAATATATCTATCAAGTGGGGCAGATTATAATACCACTAATCCAAAATTATGTCTCTCATCTGGAACACAATCTTAATTCTGTGCGTGTACACACAATACATGTCTTTCTTTACAAATATACATACTACACATGTTTCATAAGAAAGAATCCTTAGTAGTTTACACACCCATGTGTGTGTACACTTATGAGTTCACTGGGTCGACACGAATATATATATAGATATAACAATATATAGTATATTACACATATAATATAGTATTTATGATTGTCATAGCCGTGTAACACAAAATACGTTTGTCGTCTCTGACAATTGAAATCACGATGAGAGAGATAACAAGAGAATTAAAATCACAATGAGAGAGATAACAAAACAAGAGAATTGAAATCACGATGAGAGAGATAACAAACGAGAGAATTGAAATCACGATGAGAGAGATAACAAACGAGAGAATTGAAATCACGATGAGAGAGATAACAAAACGAGAGAATTGAAATCACGATGAGAGAGATAACAAAACAAGAGAATTGAAATCACGATGAGAGAGATAACATACATGCATCTGACCAAAATTTCAGAAGAGAAATGCATATTAGGAACTGGGAAGGTCTTCGTCACCGTGAATGGGTTTATAGTCTAAACATGAATCTTAATCTTAATTAAATGAACCTAACTAAAAGGGTAATTAATACGAGCCACGCACCTTCTTTAACGTGGCGTGACAATGTGACAATGTATTAGTAAGGCTTAAAAGATCCTAAAGGTAGGGTTTGGGCATGGTTTCAACAAGGAGAAGAGGAGACCAACATGCAAATGAGAAGGTCAGTTTAAAGAAACAACGAATTGAGGAGGTGCTGAAGGAAAATCGGATAGAGAATTTTGGGATTGAGAACTTGCCGAATGATGTGTTGGGTCATATTCTCAGCTTTGTTCCAGTCCGCACAGTGTACACAAGCAAGCTGGTCTCTAAGTTATGGAAAACAGTGATTGAAAAGGACTCACAACTTCCCTCGTGGAATAGAGAGGGACCTTGGCTGCTTCTGTTAAAACATCACTGTGAACTATTACGTCCCATAGACTCTGTTTGCTGCAGAGATGTAGACACAAAACACTTCAAGAAAGGGAAATTGTCATGTAACCCACGCTTTCTCCATTCGTCGCAGGGGCTCTGTCTACACTACGTGGGAGGGAGCGGTATAGGTGGACAAGGGGAAGGGGTCTATGTGAGGAATCCATTACATGATGAGGTCAAGCGCGTGCCTTTCAACTATATTCCCTTTTCATGTGTTCAGTTAGAGGTAACAGACCCTTGTGGTGCTTACAAGGTAGTTTTTTGCACCAGTAGTAGAACACACACATATAATTCATTTACTGATGAGTGGGAGAGGGTTGGTACTGCCCAGGAGTTTCGAGAACGTGGATTTAATGGGTGCTTGTTAGCTGCCTTTACCAAAGGAAGTGGGCTCTCAGAATACTTAACACAGTTTATTCTAGATGCTCAATTACATACAGGACCCAGGCATTGGACAAACAGTCGATTGGAATTGAGAGCTGTGTTTCCGGACGACGTATCTCATGTCAAGAACAGAAAGATCAAGATCCTACAGAGAAACGGTGAGCAGCACATTGCTGCAGTTATCACAAGGGAGTTCTCTACTCTAGGTTTACGGGTGTATGATTTCGGCTTGCAGTGGGAGAGACATTGGCACTTGAGTGGAAGCTGTTGGGCTCAACTGTGTTATCTCGCACATGTCGAGACAAACACCTCACGAATGTTTGTGTGGTTTGTGCAGAGGGGATGGTTGTAGCATGGAAGTTAGGCAAGGCACAAATACGTCCTTCCATTCTCAACTTGAAGACACTCACTTGGACAAAGCTCCCCATTTACACCAACTTTCTATCTCTTTTTAAACCAGATCCATTAGCCTGGCCTAGAGCTATACAGTAGCAGTTAGTAGCGGTTATAGAGACAAAGTTTGGTGTGGTTAGTAGTGGTTATAGAGACTAAGTGAGGTGGTTATTATTTTAGTTAAAGGCAAGACGCAAGATAAAAAAATGTATTGAATTAGTTATACATGAATTAGAAGGAATAAATATTTCTTCTACAAAATTTAATTATTATAAACATTATTTTTAATTTATTTTCAAAGAAATAATATAAACTGAAAGCATAATGATCAAAAAAATTGAATGATAATAACAGAAGTTTAAAATTTTTTCTTTAATTTTAATAAAATTAATTGAAATGTCTATTAAGAGATCTTACTAAAGCTATTTAAACTGCACTTATAGCAGCATTTTTCACAATTTGTTCAAACATTGATGTGTGAATTTTCCGTTACTTTACCAAAATGATGCAAGTTTATCTACCCACTTCATTGCTTACTAAATATAAATTGAAAGGAATAAATATATATTTTTCACTTTGAAACTCATTAAGTTAAAATACTAATTTGAATATCACATGTATCTATATAGACATGTGTATATACCTTAAACTCTTAAGTAACACCCAAGCTCTTAAGTTGATATAGCATCTTCTGTAACACGCTTTTTTATTGGTCATTAGTCTGCTAACTTGATTTATGAAACCAATCCCATGAATGTGCATGGATATTGAAATTGAAAAACCTGTATATATCAATTGAAATGGCATACATAGGGTAGGGAGAATTCTTCTTTAGGGCTATGTATGCTTTGAGTACTAGAATATTCCATAGAATGTTTTCTATTTAAGCTTTTTAAGTTTGCTAAAGCATATAGTGTAAAGAATGTTATAAAATTAACTACTTTCATATACCTTATTTTAATGATTTAGCAATTCTATTTATTAAAACTCCCACATGGGAATGGTTTTGTTCTTTAGTCCCAATTGGTTAGAGTATTTTTCCATGCGGGCATGTTGTAACAATGTATGCAGCCTACATGCCCACTTTGCTTGTACAAAAGATATTGTATCTGTATAACTAATATATGGGACGAGCATAAGTCTGATGCCCAAGACAATATGCTAAATTTTATTATTATATATAGTATGCGCGTGTATATATAATTTATATATCGTTTTGAGAACGCGGATTTAATGTGCATTTGTTAGCTGCCTTTACACAAGGAAGTAGACTCCCAGAATACTTAACACACTTTATCATGGATGTGAAGATAGAGATAGGACCAAGTATTGGACAGACAATGGATTGGAGTGAGCGATGTGTTTTCGGACGACGTATCTCATGTTTAGAACATAAAAATCAAGGTACCAACACATTGTTGCAGTTATCAGAAGGAAGTTCTTTGTACTAAGTTTATGGGTGTACGAGTTTTGGCTTGTTGTGGGAGAGACACTGGCACTTGAGTGGAAGCTCTTGGGTTCAACTGTGTTATCTAGCACCTGTTGAGGGGCTATCCAGAAATCCTTCCATTCTCAACTTGAAGACACTCTCCCCATTTACATCAATTTCTATTGCTTTTTAAACATGATCCACCAGCTTGGCCTATAGACAAAGTGCGTGGTTATCTATCCACGAGCACACACGTATTATAGTTGTATCGTTATAATATGTGTGTGTGCGTGTGAAAATACATCTCCATTTGTTTTAACTAAAGGCTTTGATATTCTTTCCAAATGTGTAATTTATATTTTAAGACACAAGATCAAAAATGATATAATTAAGTTTATGTACTAAATTCATTATATATAAATTAGAAGGAATAAATATTTCTTCTACAAATTTATTTATATAAACATTATTTTAACTTATTTCATACATAAGTATATATTTATTTATTCTAAATATTATATATAGTTATGTTTTGAAACCTAAAAATAATATAAACTGAAAGCATAATTACATATAAACTAAAGAAAATGAAATATAATACTAGAGAATTAAATTTACTTTCTTTAACTTTAATAAAAGTTAATTCAAATAAGAATTGAGATTCATAAGCACCCTAGTTTTAACTGAGGATTATATATATTATATTCGACATATTACTTTTTAATTTGAAACTCATTAGTCCTCTTTAATTTAAAGTGTACTCCTCTTTAAAGTGTGTGAACATATGGCCAAATTATAAAAGAACATTCTTCAAATGTACATCTATGCATTGGTATTACATTGGTGTGTGAACATATGGTCAAATTATAAAGATCATTCAAATGCAAATTTATGTATTAGTACAGTAATATATACTTCATACATGTGCTCACTTTTATATACAAGTGTGTAAGATGTGATTCAAGTGTATATATAGACAAATATACATGTTCGTTCGTTTGTTTATATATATGTACGTTGCTGTGTGTATGTGTATGAATTCTATGTGCCTATCTCGTACATGAGCACACAATATATCTATCAAGTGGGGCAGATTATAATACCACTAATCCAAAATTATGTCTCTCATCTGGAACACAATCTTAATTCTGTGCGTGTACACACAATACATGTCTTTCTTTACAAATATACATACTACACATGTTTCATAAGAAAGAATCCTTAGTAGTTTACACACCCATGTGTGTGTACACTTATGAGTTCACTGGGTCGACACGAATATATATATAGATATAACAATATATAGTATATTACACATATAATATAGTATTTATGATTGTCATAGCCGTGTAACACAAAATACGTTTGTCGTCTCTGACAATTGAAATCACGATGAGAGAGATAACAAGAGAATTAAAATCACAATGAGAGAGATAACAAAACAAGAGAATTGAAATCACGATGAGAGAGATAACAAACGAGAGAATTGAAATCACGATGAGAGAGATAACAAACGAGAGAATTGAAATCACGATGAGAGAGATAACAAAACGAGAGAATTGAAATCACGATGAGAGAGATAACAAAACAAGAGAATTGAAATCACGATGAGAGAGATAACATACATGCATCTGACCAAAATTTCAGAAGAGAAATGCATATTAGGAACTGGGAAGGTCTTCGTCACCGTGAATGGGTTTATAGTCTAAACATGAATCTTAATCTTAATTAAATGAACCTAACTAAAAGGGTAATTAATACGAGCCACGCACCTTCTTTAACGTGGCGTGACAATGTGACAATGTATTAGTAAGGCTTAAAAGATCCTAAAGGTAGGGTTTGGGCATGGTTTCAACAAGGAGAAGAGGAGACCAACATGCAAATGAGAAGGTCAGTTTAAAGAAACAACGAATTGAGGAGGTGCTGAAGGAAAATCGGATAGAGAATTTTGGGATTGAGAACTTGCCGAATGATGTGTTGGGTCATATTCTCAGCTTTGTTCCAGTCCGCACAGTGTACACAAGCAAGCTGGTCTCTAAGTTATGGAAAACAGTGATTGAAAAGGACTCACAACTTCCCTCGTGGAATAGAGAGGGACCTTGGCTGCTTCTGTTAAAACATCACTGTGAACTATTACGTCCCATAGACTCTGTTTGCTGCAGAGATGTAGACACAAAACACTTCAAGAAAGGGAAATTGTCATGTAACCCACGCTTTCTCCATTCGTCGCAGGGGCTCTGTCTACACTACGTGGGAGGGAGCGGTATAGGTGGACAAGGGGAAGGGGTCTATGTGAGGAATCCATTACATGATGAGGTCAAGCGCGTGCCTTTCAACTATATTCCCTTTTCATGTGTTCAGTTAGAGGTAACAGACCCTTGTGGTGCTTACAAGGTAGTTTTTTGCACCAGTAGTAGAACACACACATATAATTCATTTACTGATGAGTGGGAGAGGGTTGGTACTGCCCAGGAGTTTCGAGAACGTGGATTTAATGGGTGCTTGTTAGCTGCCTTTACCAAAGGAAGTGGGCTCTCAGAATACTTAACACAGTTTATTCTAGATGCTCAATTACATACAGGACCCAGGCATTGGACAAACAGTCGATTGGAATTGAGAGCTGTGTTTCCGGACGACGTATCTCATGTCAAGAACAGAAAGATCAAGATCCTACAGAGAAACGGTGAGCAGCACATTGCTGCAGTTATCACAAGGGAGTTCTCTACTCTAGGTTTACAGGTGTATGAGTTTCGGCTTGCAGTGGGAGAGACATTGGCACTTGAGTGGAAGCTGTTGGGCTCAACTGTGTTATCTCGCACATGTCGAGACAAACACCTCACGAATGTTTGTGTGGTTTGTGCAGAGGGGATGGTTGTAGCATGGAAGTTAGGCAAGGCACAAATACGTCCTTCCATTCTCAACTTGAAGACACTCACTTGGACAAAGCTCCCCATTTACACCAACTTTCTATCTCTTTTTAAACCAGATCCATTAGCCTGGCCTAGAGCTATACAGTAGCAGTTAGTAGCGGTTATAGAGACAAAGTTTGGTGTGGTTAGTAGTGGTTATAGAGACTAAGTGAGGTGGTTATTATTTTAGTTAAAGGATGTATATTATATTCTAAGACGGGATAGGTGGATCCCTTAGCTAGCCAACATATAGACCATGTATTTGTTGACTGAATCCCCTACTTTCTTCGTTAAGCTAGTTAGCTTATGAATTACACTCTTCTCCTCCTAGAAAGTGTCCAAGAACACTCTCCAAGTGGAATCCCACCAAGCTCCTTTTTTTCCTTATAGAATCGCATCCACCATGCATGCACCTTCTTGTCTAGGTGCATGTGAATGCACTCAGCTTTTTGTTATTATTGATTACGCTTCTCAATTCGCACACTTGTTCAAACTTGTGTATGTGTTGGTCAGCGTCTTCATCCTTTACTCCCCAGAACATGGGTAAGGGCATAGTCACCGTGCTCTCTTGCATTCAATTGAGTGTGCAAGCTAGTAAGGTTACTAGGTCTATTCTTGTGGCTTTATGTTGCTCCTGAGAAGTATTCCAATCCGGTTCCTCAGCCTCAGACGTGCTAAGGTCCATGTCTTGGTACCCTGTGGGTACCCTCTTCTTCTCTTGCACACCCACTGTTCCATTCAGGGTTGGCGACGAG